>VXBW01003689.1:0-47500 GCA_013400375.1 Thinocorus orbignyianus
TCTATGATTCTATGATTATGTTTTCATTCCCTCACAAAATTAGTTTGGATCTAGCAAACTGCCACTTCGCATTCATACATATGAAAAATAGTTATACTTTAAAGATTGTTTTGGCTTCTGACCGTCATTTGTTTTTTTTGACCAATGGAAAAAATGAGAAATGCAGTGATTATGCAAATATTCTAGACCATGATAGCTAACAGATACTCATTTCATTCTTGATTTTGTATGAAAGGCTACTATGTGGGGAAGCCTTTTTCCAGTTTGTAAACTGTAGAGCTGCTTGCCACAGGATGTTGAAAGTGCATGTGGGCTCTGAAAGAAACTGAACCAAACCATGAAAAATATCTGTCAGACTTACTAGATACAAAGTCAACTGTTCTGTCTCATGTGGACCTCCACCCATAAATTGCAAGACACAGGGAGAATGCATCTGCCCTCTTCTTGCTTTCTCCCCTGAGCACCTGCTATTGGCACTATTAGAGACAAAAAAGACCACTGGTCTAGGTCAGTTTTGACTCATCAACTACAGCCATATTTTTAGAGCAGTTGGAGGAACTGCTGAGGCATCGTATGTGTTTCCCAACTAAGAAACCAGTTCACTGCTAACACTGAAACTGTGTGTATGACCTCTGTCTTCAGGAGAAAACAAAGTGTGCTGCTCAGCCAATATACAAACCCAGAAAACCTCAGAACTGGGTGGCTTCCTAAAGTCACGCAGTTAATCTTCACTGTGTTAATGGGGGGAAACCTGGACTTCCAGTGATGGTAGGGATAGGGGATTTATCCACTTACTTAATTTCAGTAGCATCTTGAATCACAGGGTATTTTTTTATAGAACAATTTTTTTTTATTATTTAAAACACACAGGATGGGACAGCTTTATCCCTGATCCCTTTTGGACTTTTAATAAAAAGAAATAGTGATGCATATACCATGGACTGTTTGAACATCTGGCAACAATAGAAAGAGATGGACACAAGCAAAATTGTGCCCACTTTCAGCAGGCTGAGAATTTACAGTAACATATATTCATTATATTGTGAATGTAGTCAGCTTTGATGCATTGTAAACCTGCCCTACTTGACTGAAGAGTCTGTGAAATATGAGTTATTCAGGGTTATATAAAAACTGTAAATTATTTGCATCCTTACATCTCTCAACTTATTCCTTCATGAAAACCAATAAAGAATAAAATAACCAAATACCTGTCCCATATGTAGCATATATTTTGGATTCTTTTATATTGAAGACAGTGTATGTTAAAGGAAAAGGCTGTGCCTAATGAGCGGTTGTTAGTCATGGTAATTTGAAATTAGGAAGCTTTAAAATAACCTGTGAGGGGAATTTATATTGTTCATCTCCTGCCATATTCCTAGCACATGGACTTGTTCTAAAAGTGGTGAGGAAACCACTTTCCCAGCAGTAGAAACTGGGATGCTGCTGGGCTTTGCGGGAGCACAGGGATACCAGGGCCACCCCACAGGTTAGTGGCAGGTCACTTCCCTCCCAGTTGTAGATCTGTGGGTTAGTTATAGTGACAGAGGGAGGCTTGGGGTGGAGACAGCACGCTTCAAATGATTAAGTGAGTGAAAACATGGTGATTATCAGACCATGGTGATTATTAGACCATGGTGATTATTGATTTAGTAACCCAATACTGTGATCTCTGTGAATGCTGCTTTTCTAGGACACCTCAGCACTCTACTTGGAGCATCGCTGATGGGGCGGTACTTTGAAACAAGTAGAAGCTCTTCTCAGTAAATGTAGCCCTTTTTCCATGTGAATAGATTTTAAACACTAGGTGTCAGTCAGTCACCTCAGAAATGCAGACTCTTAAGCCATAGCACATTTATCTTTGGCAACAAAAACTTTTAAAGGGGGAATGTACGATGACGTACACATTAAATAATAACTGCAGTAATGCCAATGCCAGTTGCAGCAATTATTTCACAGGCCAGCTTAGCAGCCACAGAGATCGCAGAGTCAGGGAATGGGGAGAAAACCCTTTTGTAAAAAGACCCTTGCACACACTGTAGTGAGTATTCACACTGTCTCTGTAAGATCCTTGTTAATCTGTTGTCTAATGCTAATGGTGACTGGCAGATTCCTCTGGTAAACCACCCATGCTACTCCAAATTTCAGAGCATCTGTGAAAAACTTATGTTTCTAAAGAAAGGACACCCATCAGCTAGGTTGAAAAATGAGTTCAAGCAGTGCTCTTCTTTTCTGCATTTCCTCTAGCTAAGTTAGGACACTTGGCAAGGGGTCATGCTACTGCATTTCATGATGTTATGGACTCCACTCGTTCTTCTGACCTTCAGAGGTTGCTCTCCACAGAGCGTCATCGGCAAATAGAAACTTATGCCTACAGCCAAACTGTTGTGACAACTGAGGACCATATAAGCAAAATGCTTGTGTTGACAATGAAGATCTAAGTTTGCTCCTTCTGCCAGTTCTCCAGCAAAGAGGCACTGCAGACCTTCAGTTTTGTGGCACTGACTTTTAGTGATCTGGTACCACAAGAGTTGCAGATATACACTAACTGTCTCAATAGAATAATGATATACAAGAGCAACTGTTTAGGTACTGCTGTGAAACTACAGACATACTGCCTTGGGACCCAAACTGATATGTTCTGACTGAGCTTTAAGCATGGATATGTAGCGTGGCATCCTGCTGCCTCTCCACTGTGTGACTTGGACCCCAGCTTTCCCTTTCAATTGTATCATGGACCTGGCTCAAATCATAGAATCATAGAATGGTTAGAGTTGGAAGGGACCTTAAAGATCACCAAGTTCCAACCCCCCTGCCATGGGCAGGGACACCTCCCACTAGAGCAGGTTGCTCAAAGCCCCATCCAACCTGGCCTTAAACACTCCCAGGGATGGGGCATCCACAACTTCTCGGGGCAACTTGTTCCAGTGCCTCACCACCCTCACAGGAAAGAATTTCTTTCTGATATCTAATCTAAATCTCCCCTCTTCCAATTTAAAACTGTTACCCCTTATCCTATCACTAGACTTCCTGACAAAAAGTCCCTCTCCAGCTCTCCTATAGGCCCCCTTCAGATACTGAAAGGCTGCTATAAGGACCCCCTGGAGTCCTCTCTTCTCCGGGCTGAACAGCCCTGGCTCTCTCAGCCTGTCTTCATAGTAGAGGTGCTCCAGTCCTCTAAGCATCTAAATGCTCGCAGACCCACTAGATATTAGGGCACAAATATCCTCTGTGTCATCTAACCAGTGTCTGAAATTTGCTCATGTAGTTACAAAGTTTTTTTATTATTCTCTTCAGCCACATTTTGATTCAGACATGTCAGTAATCCTCAAAAAATCTGTTACTTATTTTTAAAAGAGGTTCAGACTATCTTTCTTTCCTGGAACCATACACGTGTATGATTTCAAACCGCAGTACTTTTAAGACAATGCCACCGTGTAGTTCAAATGGAAACTTACTCCTCAGTGTATGAATTGTATTCTACAATTCTGATCTCTACTCTTTTCCATATATATTTAAAATTTCTGCATCTATGCCCTGAGTCTCTGAGAAGAAATGTTTTTTTTATGACATGCTAACCCCACAATATACAAATTTTTTCATGCAGCCTGTGAGATCCCTGGATGCTAGGCTTATGCTGCTCTTGACTATCTGATCCTGGGGTACAAAGGTTAGGTTAGTGCAGCTCTCTCCACATGTCCGTCCACAGAATGAAGGACCACTGAGAACATGTTACAAGAGGAAGCAGGTAGCAGCTTTAAGGCTGAGAGAACAGATCTGGATTTTTCACTGCACTGTACTTTGTGAGGCAGAATACAGCCACGTGCAGGGCTACCCCATGACAGCAGTTGTAGTTCCACCAACTCTTCACTCATCCTGCCTGAGCATAGGTCACAGCAGAAGGCGAGGGAACTGGAGAATCAGTCCCTTTGAAGTCTAGATGATCACTGCATTTGGGTCTTTTTTATATTATTTAGTTTGTTTGATCTCACATCAGGCTTTTAGTACTTATTTTCCTGGTGATGGGAAGAAACAGCAGTGAATTAGTTCCTTATCTATGTACTTGTTTTCCCGCTGTGATCACTTGGCTATCCTTCCTTGTTCCCTTTACTTCAAGGTAGTTTTGCACCTGCACATCATCATGATGGCCATGACAGCCCCTCAAATCAATAAAAATCTAGACATATTTGTACGGCAAGCCTTCTACCAAGACAAAGACTGCCTTGTGTGGAGCAATATGCAAACACCTATACACAGATTTATCCCGCTTAAGTGAGGTGCCTCTGTTGGAAAACCAGAACCCCTCTGTAGCCCATGGAGAAAGACAGATACCTCCACAGAATGGTTCAGTCTCCCTGAGGGTGTCTGTTTCCTTCTGCTTTTCTCCCTAGATTTGCATCATCTCCCTCATACTTTCCCTATTACTGCAAGAGTTCTAGTTTAGCACACAAAGTTAGTTGAAAGGAAATAAGGAAAAAACTTCAGCTATATCAAGGATGTAGAAGCACAAATAGACAAGATAGTTAAAAGGTTGAAAATGGAAGGATGGGGGAAAGCAATATAGTGGTGAATAAGATAACGGCTCTCAAGTGCTCTGTGTCCTCAGACCTGTCATCAGAAGGTGCCCTGTCTTGACCATGTATACCCGCTAATTTGAAAGTTCTGTCATTTTTATAGTTCTTCTTTTGAGCAGATGCAAGACTGATACCCATCACCAAAAATGTCACCCTGATTGCTTGAAATAGCCATTTATGACTCCACCTAAAGTCAGTTCAGAAAAGTGGGATGGATTTTGGACTCATTATCTTCTTGAAGCCTAAGATTGACTTGGTGTCATGAATACTGTCTTTGCCTCGCTCAGAATCTGAGCTCAGAATATGAAGCATGTGAAACTAAGCTGATTTGATCTGTGAGATACAGCCGTAAGCAAAATATTATACTCTTCCAAATTATTGCATGGGTCTTTTGTTCCCAAACCGTCTATATGAGGCTGAATTTGGTGTTTTACTGCTGAAGTAAAACAAATGAGCACTGTAACGAAGAACTCTACATCATTTGCCTATGGGGATACTTTCATGGCTACAAAGGTTCAATGAATTGGCCCTACACAGACTCTACCCTCTCCCTTGATGACTACTTCTTTAATGTTTGTGAACACTGAATATTTATCAGTCTTTTACCTTCAGTCAAACTCTGGATGAAGCTGGCTAGCAGGATTCAAAGGGAAAAAGGAGAGATGACTGAGAGACATAGGTCCATATACACACACAACATGATCAGTCCAACCTCATTTACCTAATCAATCAGACTCAAAGTTCTTGAGGACACACTGCTAATGTGAAGAGTGAAATTACCAAAATACTGATATACCATGCATTCATTTAGCATTTGGCAAATGAACTGATGGGTACAGTTCATACTTAATTAACACCGATGACTAAATTCTATTTTTGTAATCAATAAGGATCACATACTCAGAATGCTGAATTATAAATTTGTCAGTAAAAGAAGACATTTTCTTAAATGAAGCTGAGTCAAAGGGCTCTCTGAAAAAAATTGATTGTTTTACAATTATATGTCAAAAACCCCCAAGTAGAATAAACACTGAGCTGTTTGGAAATAACATAAATTTATTAAATATCTGATTTTAAAAACATACAACTCATTACTGTCCTTGCAGACATCCTAAAAATGTGTTCAGCACTCTCTGTCATGAAAATATAATTTTTTGCACTTCTGGTGAATACAAATCAAGCTATTACATACATTTTATGAGACTACACCAATATTGCTCCCAAAAAAATTAATAGCAAAGTTCTCACTGAGTATATACGGAATTTCTTTACTCTATTGAAACACTGGGAAGGGCATATGATTCCTGCATGAAGCCTGCTATTCAGCACAGCAAGGCAGAGACTGATTTCAGAGTCCAGAGTCATCCATAGGAGGAAGGAGAGGTGGACACTACCTGAGCATCACATCAGGGTGAAAATACATTTTCCATAGCTTAAAAAGCCCATATAATTGTGCAAGCAGGAAGTATTTAATAACGAATTTGAAGCTCCTGAAACAAATGCTACTTCATTTTCACAAAAATCACACAGGAGACAAGATTAAAAGATACTTGTTTTGGCTCACTGGCTGGGGTTTGTTTTCTGGGGTTTTGTTTTGTTTCTGTTTTGTNTGGTCTGTTGGATCATAACACAAACATCCTGTCGAGACAAACTGATGGTCTATCTAGGTTTTTCCTATGCAGTGTGTGGGTGTGTTTTCTACCTATTTGTTTCAAAAATGTTTGTACTTAATAAGAAAGTGATAAACAACAAACCAGAAAATATTATAATGACATTGTAAAAAATACAGGGTGTATCAGTGGCTCAAAAATGCAGGTCTGGTTGTCCAATCTAAAAAGAATACAATAAATCTGTAAAGAGAAAGACAACAGTGGTGAAAGCTGTGAAATAGCTTGCACCTGAGAAGGCACTACATTCTTTCAGCCTGGAAGAGAGGTAATTAAGAGGAAAGATGATTATACAGGCTATAAACTAAACAAATGAGATACATCTCTTCCAATAGCATGCATTGTTATGCTGTGAAAGTCTTTGCCAAGGCATGCTGTGGTGGATGCTGATGGTCAACATCGGGTCAAATGGTGATTTAAAAAAATCTCATATAGTGATCCTTGATTCCTCAAGAACTATTGAGCACACTGCTGTGACTCAGGCAGCCCCTGAGCTACAGACAGCCAGACAGGGGGAGGCTGCACGCTGTGTTTGTCTCCTTTCTTACATCCTTCCCTTGGCCTCTCATGGCATGCCAGCTGGAGGGGCAGTTGGGTTGGCATTGCCAGGTTCCCTCCTCACCTGCCCTGTGACCTCATCCTTGACATGGAATGCTCCAGACTGGATACAGGGAGGATGAGCTGTTGCCTTGTCTGACTGGGGAAGAGTGGGCTTTTGGGACACCAAGTCGTGCCCTCCCTGGGAGGGAATGTGGAGGAGGCCTAGAGCCAAGCTCCTGCATCTTCTTTCTTGTGCACCTCTTTTGAAGAGGAAGAATATATGCAAACTTTGAAGTGTAGATAAGCTCATCACCTTTGATAGGTGTGTGAGCCAATGTGGCCCATATCTTCTTCCTGGAATCTGTTCACAAAAAGGCTATAGAAAGTTTGCAATAACGGTGAAGAAGGTTAGAATATAATCTGACACAGTAACAATGTCCTAAAGAACAGTCACCCGTGATTTTGTGCAGAGGAACATGACCTTCTGGAGCCCTTTTTTAGTGGCCATTCTGGCAAAACTGTTACTGCTGGGTCATGGGTGCAGGCACAGCACTGGCTATGGCAGATCCCATCTCTGTATAAGGACACATGACAAGCAGATGTGTCTCACCTACAAATAGTGGGTGTGTTTCATGTTTTGATTCCCTCCTCCATATTTTTCTTCCCTCCTTAGAAAGAAAAATGCTTGTCCAAAGATGCTGCCTGAGCACACATGTGGAGTAGAGAGAATCCATTTCACTCAGAACAAAACTTTAAACTTGTTCAGTGTGTTCTGTTATCTCTGTTTTGCTGCTTGATAGAGATAGATAGTGAAATTTGAGATAAGAGCAAAAAGAAAAAAGAACTATCTTGATCTGTTTGTTTTTCCCTGTAAGTACTGTGTGTTAGATGTCACTAAACTTTGCTTCTGTTGCTTAATATGACGTTGACTTCAGCAGAAATTATTAGTCACTTTTGCCATTTGTCCAGTTTGTCAACCCTACCAATCTGAATTTATTCATCCTCAATTTAAGTCTGCATTTCAACACAGAACTAGGACAGAGCGTGAGCATGACTGACAATTTGTTTCCCTCAGTGAGACAGGCTGCAGCCTGGACTGGCTTCACTGATGCCACTGCTAGGTCTCCTTACAGCATAAGGTGGGCTACTTCCTTCAGTGAAAGGGTGAGGAAAACCTTATATTTCATAGTTTCATGGTTGATAACTGATAGGCAGGGTGAAAAACTGAAAACTTGCACTTTGCAGGCTTGTACTGAAAGGTAGCAATTTACAGCAGGGGAAAGCAAAATAAAACTGAGTATCCTGGTTTGAGGTAAAACGAAATAATTTTCTGTTTTACAATTTTACCTTTTTAGCTGGGCCTCTTCTAACTAACTAAACTCTGAAATTAACAGCACATTGTTCAGAAAACTGTTCACTCTCACGGTGATAAGACCTGATTATACCAAGGAATGGTGTGCAGAGAGGCCCTTGCTTATACTTATTGCTGTAACAACCAAGGTCAGGTAATTTAGTTATTTGCCCCATTGGAGGGTCAGAAACGGAAAAGCATTGAGGGGTCACACCTGCAGAGAGGAGCAGACAGGACAGGTGACCCATAATTGACCAACTGGGGTGTTCCATCCCATCCGCATCATGCTCAGTATCCCTCCCATGCTGAGGGATCAAAGGAGTCAACTCTTTTTCTTCAATGGCCAACGTCCAAGGAGGACCCTGCCTGTTTGCCTGCCTTTAATCACGATCCAAGCATTCCTGAGTCCAGATCTGGAATCCAGCTCCTATCGATCACCAAGTCCAGTTTAGGACTTTTCCTGATGCCTGCTGGTGACGTGATCATCATACTTGGAACTTGATAGGGTTTTGTATATATTATATCTATTTCATTATTTTCTTCTTACTTTAATTTTAGTATTAAAAAAATTATTATTAAAGTAGTTTAGTTCATTCTAAATTCCTAAATCTCTTCCTTTTCTTTTTTTTTTTTCCTTAAAGGTGGGAGGGGAGGACTCCATCTCTCTTTTCTGACTGGTCAGAACCACGACACTGAGGCATTCTGTTATTGTTTTACACTCATGTGGAAGAGTAGTGAATCAATGTTTGTGTCACAGGGCACTGAGTATTCAGACTGACCCTTCCTTAGCTGTGAGTGAAGGTGTCCCAGTTTAGTTCTCTTGTCACAGAAGCAAACCGAGGAAACTTCTGTTCTGAAAGCTATTCAGTTAAAACAACATATATGGGTTTGTATGGGAGAGAGGCAGACCAAAGGAGGTGCAGTGGAGGTGGGAAGCTTGTATTTATTGCTTCCAAATCACTTGAAGATATAATTTGTTCCCTTTAGAAGTGTTTTTCATCAGCAATGGAAATTGAAAGAGCTGTGACATACCAGCCTCTTCTGAGTGTACAGTCCCAGGAAGTCCTTTGTACTTCATCTCTCCAAGACTAGGTTTTATGACTACTCCATGTCACTGAAGCACCTTCTATTGTAATGATGTGGCTGAGTCTGGGCAAGGGGTTAGCCTAAACATTATTTGACCACAGTTTTCCACAGGTTGCTGAAATTCTCTGTAGCTGAAAGGAGTTTAGAAAAAGAAAAGCATGGAATATAACTATCTAGCTATGAAATGTCAATGTAGCATTCTGTCATATGCAAACACTGAGTCAAAGGAGAAAATTTTCAGGGAAAGCAAATACAAATTTTTTAGCATGATTTTCCATAACTGCTGTATTTTAAACTGAAGTAAAGCAAAAAGATCATCTTTTAACAAAAGCAAATTCCTCCTTTCCAGCCCCAAAACAATATGATCAAGGAGCCCTCTAAGCTTCTACTTGCCCTTTCCAGATTACCGTCTAAAAAACACTAGGAAAAAAACCTCCACCTAAATACACATTCTTCCCCTTTAGATATAATTTGATAAAAACTGCCACTCTCCATTCCCCATATGCCTCCTGGTCATGGCCATCACAAAGTTAATACTGTTACCAGAAATGAGCTTAACCTAACTCAAAACATGTGTTTGCCTGTACAATGGCATTTTAGAAAATGTTGCTTATATTTCCCCATCCTCAACTTTTCTATGGCTTGTTTGTTTGAAAACAACATTTGAAATTCAATTACATTTACTGCATTCTGAGAAGGGCCCCTGCTTCCTTTTTAAAACAACTCGCGGAGAAAACAAAATGGGGACTGTCAAGAAAAAAACAAATCTGCTGCTGGTGCAAGAGATATTGTCTAGGGAGGCTGATTTTCCCCTTCTTCCTTTAAGCAGATTTACCTATTTAAGAATATTATCTTGTGCATACCTCACTTCCAATTAGTCTTACACTGAAGAGTCCTCTCAGTAGTCAGTAATAGCTGCAGTTGAATCACACAATAACAAAGCAAGGAGACAACCTGGCTGAAGACTCCCCTCCTGCAGCCCCAAAATAACTGATATTCGTAAAAATACAGACAAAGATCTAACCTCTACCTAGACAGAGCTGACCTAAGATATCACACTGCTTTGACCATACAGTCCTCTTTTAGAGAATTTTTATACAACTGCCCTGCCAGATACAGGGAATCTGCAGTGTAATTAGTTGCCAAAAGGCATAAGAAAATTTTTTTATTAATAGTTAGCAGACTATTAGATAGCAAAAAATTAACAATGTGAGGCACATTCCCTGATGCAAAATTCTCTTTCCTGAGGGCAGAGGACTGCTAGATCTCCAGAGTCTAGAACTACATCCTTGTCCCCTATACTACAGGAACCTCATTTACAGAGGATATAAATAAGTCTTTAAACTCTCCCCTCTACACATAAGCAGCTTTCCCCTCAAGATCTGCTTTAAAGCTTCAGTACTACTTGGGGCACAAATAACAGTAACAGAACAACTACCTTCTGAAATTTGAGATTCTGATACAATTTTCCAGAAATACAGGTAAATTTGGGCCAGAGGGAGCATATAAAATATCCGTTTATCTCCTTGCTTTCCTTGCCACTACAAAGCCTTCCACAGTTGCAAAGAACTTAAGTTTTCCCCAGACTACTATATCACATCCTGGTACACTGGATAAAGCTAATGGCAGGCAGGATAAAAAGCTCTCAGAAAGTGTCCAGCCATGTCAGTTGAGACAGCATCAGTCTTTGGGAAATCCCAAAATTTCAGATAGATGAACATGATGTCAGACTTATTATTAAGGCATTACAGGAGGAGTTTTCACTATACTAGAGATTATCTTCTAATCAATATGAGAAAGAAAACTAAGAAATTAAATCTTATTAAATGAAGTATATTTTAAAAAAGAGAAATTAAAACACATGGTATAAAAACATACTGAATTCTTCAAACTTAAAAAAAAATAATTGGTAGGATTGCTTCTTATGACAATGGAAAGAAAAAATGTGTATAAGAAAAAAATTCTGATGTTGAATTTTCATCACATTTTTCTTCTTCTGATAAAGCTGAATTTTGCTGTCACGGATGGAAACAAACAAATAGTTCAGATTACAGTTGGTTAAGGTTTTTCTGTTTAAAACTCAAAACAGAAGAAAGACTATACGAGAGAAGTTAACTCTCCTTTGCAATTTTATGTTCATAAACTTTTACACGGGTTCACTTGAGAGTAGATGAAAGAAGTTATAAAACACCACAAGACTGACATGAATCAACGTAATTCTGCATCAACCAGTAGTGTGTTAAAGAGGAGTCTGAGGTTTGTGAAACCTGAAGATACAGAAAAACGTAAGTTTCACTTAGCATTTTTATTTTTGCTGCTTTCTCTACTACTTGAAATAGTACTTTTTAACAATTTAAAACAAATTAAAATATATGACAACAGATAAACAGACAGAAATAACAAATAAACAAGAAAGAGATAATGAGAGATCTTAATGAAGCAAAAGGCAGATGTTTACATGTAATCCTTGCATATTTTTATAAAGGCGGCATTTCTGGGTATACATAGATGCCAGAACTTCTCTAACCAAAACCCAGTCTAGAAAATCTGCCACATGACAAAACCTGAATATTGATTTACCAGAGTGACACTGTACATGTGTTCAGAAGATTTACCAGAAATCCAATCCTTCACATTTAAAACAATACCATCTTCGTGANACAGGGAATCTGCAGTGTAATTAGTTGCCAAAAGGCATAAGAAAATTTTTTTATTAATAGTTCCGATAGCAAAAAATTAACAATGTGAGGCACATTCCCTGATGCAAAATTCTCTTTCCTGAGGGCAGAGGACTGCTAGATCTCCAGAGTCTAGAACTACATCCTTGTCCCCTATACTACAGGAACCTCATTTACAGAGGATATAAATAAGTCTTTAAACTCTCCCCTCTACACATAAGCAGCTTTCCCCTCAAGATCTGCTTTAAAGCTTCAGTACTACTTGGGGCACAAATAACAGTAACAGAACAACTACCTTCTGAAATTTGAGATTCTGATACAATTTTCCAGAAATACAGGTAAATTTGGGCCAGAGGGAGCATATAAAATATCCGTTTATCTCCTTGCTTTCCTTGCCACTACAAAGCCTTCCACAGTTGCAAAGAACTTAAGTTTTCCCCAGACTACTATATCACATCCTGGTACACTGGATAAAGCTAATGGCAGGCAGGATAAAAAGCTCTCAGAAAGTGTCCAGCCATGTCAGTTGAGACAGCATCAGTCTTTGGGAAATCCCAAAATTTCAGATAGATGAACATGATGTCAGACTTATTATTAAGGCATTACAGGAGGAGTTTTCACTATACTAGAGATTATCTTCTAATCAATATGAGAAAGAAAACTAAGAAATTAAATCTTATTAAATGAAGTATATTTTAAAAAAGAGAAATTAAAACACATGGTATAAAAACATACTGAATTCTTCAAACTTAAAAAAAAATAATTGGTAGGATTGCTTCTTATGACAATGGAAAGAAAAAATGTGTATAAGAAAAAAATTCTGATGTTGAATTTTCATCACATTTTTCTTCTTCTGATAAAGCTGAATTTTGCTGTCACGGATGGAAACAAACAAATAGTTCAGATTACAGTTGGTTAAGGTTTTTCTGTTTAAAACTCAAAACAGAAGAAAGACTATACGAGAGAAGTTAACTCTCCTTTGCAATTTTATGTTCATAAACTTTTACACGGGTTCACTTGAGAGTAGATGAAAGAAGTTATAAAACACCACAAGACTGACATGAATCAACGTAATTCTGCATCAACCAGTAGTGTGTTAAAGAGGAGTCTGAGGTTTGTGAAACCTGAAGATACAGAAAAACGTAAGTTTCACTTAGCATTTTTATTTTTGCTGCTTTCTCTACTACTTGAAATAGTACTTTTTAACAATTTAAAACAAATTAAAATATATGACAACAGATAAACAGACAGAAATAACAAATAAACAAGAAAGAGATAATGAGAGATCTTAATGAAGCAAAAGGCAGATGTTTACATGTAATCCTTGCATATTTTTATAAAGGCGGCATTTCTGGGTATACATAGATGCCAGAACTTCTCTAACCAAAACCCAGTCTAGAAAATCTGCCACATGACAAAACCTGAATATTGATTTACCAGAGTGACACTGTACATGTGTTCAGAAGATTTACCAGAAATCCAATCCTTCACATTTAAAACAATACCATCTTCGTGAAATGCACACCAATGCAAAATATTGTCAAAAAAGAAAAAAAACCCAAACAATTAGAGATTTCATTGTCAATTTTTGTATTAGAAAAGATAGTAGTTACCTATGGTAAAAAAAAATATTTCTGCCATACTACCGTTTTTAGTAGAAACTTTCAATATTGAAAATGCATCATTAGATCTGTGAAGGAATCTGCAGTGATAGGTCTGTCAGGAAAGACATTGTCTTTTATGAAAGCAACTCACAGGTCTGGAGGAAAAAAAAAGCACAGAGAAGCTTTTAAGTACACAAACCTTTTACAAGTTTGAAGTGGACACAGCAATCCTAAGGCTGCACAGAGCTTACAAGCAATTGCTTTGGGTTTAAAGTAAGTTTACTTATCAGAAAGCTGTACTGAAAAGAGATATATCACAGAAGGAAGTATTAAGGTCTTAAACACTGTCATAAAGAGACGGAACTGTTGGCAAATATGAACTTGAATGAATAAACCAGATTGACCATTAAAGAAATTCAACCTAAATGACTACTCTTTTCTGAAATCACCATAAACCTGGGTGACTTCTTGTTTCCTTGACTTTGCATACAGGTGAAATTAGGATTTGAGTTAATCAGACCCAGTGTGTTTTCCTTTAGGGATGGAGGAGGAGAGAGGAAGGGAAAGAAGAGCAGAAGGTGGAGTGTTTTGAGGGTTTTGTTTTCCTTTGCTTTGTTTTGTTTTGTTTTGTTTTTAAAGAGAGAACTCAATTGTTTCTTCATCTTTGGGAGCCCACCAGCATCCCAAATGTAATTACACAACATGAATCTCAAGGGCTGAAACTCTGGAGCAAATGATGTCAACCCCTGAGCCAGAAAAGAGGACAGCTTAGGTGACGTACTTCAGACCTCCTCTGCTGAGCTTTCCATGGGGGCTAAGGGATTGAGCCCAAATCCTTCCACCTTGTTAGTTTTTCCCAGGAGTTAGTTTTTGCTAATGTGGTCTCTTGGTTTTGCAAACATCAAAAATATAAACTCCTAATAGCCCAGATAATTCATCTATAATCAGGACCTCCAGGCAATTTTCTAAATATGTGACTTACCCTCATGACTTGCACACCTCATAGCCTTAAACACGTGAGCAGTTCAATTGAAAGGAATGATACACTCTCAGTGGGAAAAAACACATTTTTGAGATTGAGTTTTAAAAAATATTTTACCAGTTCCGTGATCTTCATTTAAGAATTCTTTTAAGAGTACTGAATTATTGATTTTATCACTTGGAATTGTTATATATATCTATAAAATATCTATTTTATAATTTGAAACAATTGTAAAATAACTGTCTTATAAAAATGATCTATTCATAGGTTATAAATGTATAAAATATGTTGATCTGGATCTTCTCTTTATATTGGCATCTCTGTTGAAGAATTATTAATGTCTAATTCACATTGGGACTACAGGCAAAGTCACCACCAGGAACAATTAAATACAAGATTTTTTTTATTTTTTTCAAGTTGACAAATGCACATTATGGTTTCATTTGCAGCAAATGTAATAGCAGAATTAAGGTTTTATATATGCATGCCATTTTGAGAATTAGTAGTCACTGATGAGTCCATCCAGACCAGCCAATGGTCAAAGCACTCCAAGAGACTTTGGATGATCTGGGAGTTACCACCACTGTGTGGGTGGTGTCGTGGCACCAGCTGATGGCACTTCTCAGACTGGGCATGAAAATGCAGCCTGACAGTCTAAGACCACTAAGCATCCAAAGGCAGAAAGCATCAGGCATCGCTCCAGGTAAAATTTTGGTTTCAGTGTATTGGCTCTTCACTCTCTTCTCCACCCTACAGCATGTGGGACTGCTTAATCTACAAGTGAGGCAACCAAAGTTCAGTAGAAAATTAAGAGCTCTCCCCATATAACTCTGCTTCTTCGAGATTTGCACAGAAAACTTGGAGTGCTAAAGTAATCAGAATGACCATTTATATGCTCAGCTAGACACGTGCCTGATTTCACTGAGCTTATTTAATTTTCTAAATCACTTTGGGGCATAAGCTGGTATAAATGCAAGAAATTCATATAATGAAACTAGAATTTTATGCCTAGGAAAAATGCCAAGACTCATAACCATTCCCCCAGCTAAATTCTGCTTTGCCTGATTTTCTGAATTAAGTAGTGATAATTATGTGCCTAATCTGCATTCCTAGTTAACATGCTTGTCTCTATAAATTCAGTAATTGCTTATTCAAACAATGCAACAGGCATGTAACACATAATTGGCATGCACAATTACCTCATTTGCATCAGCAGTCACTGTAATTTCATGTCACACTGATTATGCACGAAAACATGAGTGCGTTTTGGAAGGCATTTGAAACCCAAACGCAAAACAGAGACATAGCATAAGTTTCTAAATGAATAATCTTTTCCTCTCTTTTTAAAAATATTTTACTTCCACAGTGCTCTTCTTAATTTTTCTGTGTTTATTTGTGTTTAATTATTTATTTTTACTTTTCTTAGCTCATTGTCCTCTAATCAGATCTGTAGAAGACTGTGAATAACTAGTCCCATGAGAGGGACAGAGCTCCTGTGTCCACCCATGTCAGCTACATGGTGTTTTTCCACGTATGTTCAGATGCCTAACATTTTCAATAAGCAAAGGCTGAAGTGTTTTCTACCAGGCATGGCTACTTTCTGAAAAGTTTTCTGTAAACATAGTTGATATTATTCATGACAATGTATTTGACCTTTCCAATACCTGACATTCTTATTGCTATTTTTGGACTGAAAAAAATGTTGATTTTTTGATTCGCAAATTGCAAATTAGAATTAAGATTTAATTATTCATTTAATGAAATCGGAACTCTGGAGAAATTACTATTTTCCCTTCTGAAAGTTTTACAGTTGATGATTTAAATAATCTAATAATTTGAATAGATATAAGTTTAAATAATGTTTTTCACATGAAATTTGTTTGTTAATTTAATATATATATTAAATTAATAATAATTTAAAAAAGACTAAATCCCTTATTGTTGAAATGAGTTAAAGGAAGCTGTGCTCCATTTTTCATGGTGGAATGTAAGACAGCAGAAAGCAGAGCATTAGAGTCATTTAACAAGGTGAAACATGGGTAACTGTAACCTTGCTGGTATCTGTAGGATGGGAGAGCTGGAGCTGATTCAGCTTTTTCAATGCTGGCACCTGGCTGTATCACACTTCTCAGCCCTGCATTAACTTAAATGATCATTTTTTAAATTCAGTCAGTTTTTGACTTTTCAGTTACTCTGGCATTCAAAGCCATTTTATTTCCTTGTATTCCCTGGAGCATCCCTGCTTGAATTCCATGAAGCTGATAGTCATTAGTCCAACATCTTAACTAGTGACAGCAGAGTATTAACTAAGTAGATGTTATTTTTTATTTTTTTTCTGAAAGAGTCTGTGCAGGACTTTATCCCCACATAGTTCATCCCCGTTTCTCTCATTCAAAGATGTGTGGTCAGAGGGATGTGTCCTCCTGTGGAAGAGACTGGTCAATGCATGAGTGCAGAGCTGGAGCTCTCTCTACCCCAGAGCTGCTCCTGGCCCCACACTGGACTGAGTCCTGAGGTGCTGCTGGTGCCAGTGGATGGTGATACCTCCTTGGGACCTCCCTGGGAGGACTTACAGGCACAGTCAGTAAGTCAGAACACTTGCTAGCGCTAACCATCTGGTCAAATCTAAGAAAAAGTGTATTTCAACTTAGTCTCAATCTGTGATGCTTAAGTTATGGGCATCAAATGCCCATATCATCCCAGGTTAAAATACTAATGAGTGCACCTATGTTCCTATGTGTGTATAGCAATAATATGTTATAGAATATGAATATGCATATGTTTATGTATCTATTTATACAAAACCTATACATACACAATAGTGCATGTGTATGCACACACATGCTCAAGAGTGTAAAAACACCGGGAGAGAATTAAAGATCCTTGCATTGAAGGGTGACATATAATACACCTTCTTTCCTCCTTGCTTGTGACAGAGCTGTAGAGTGTGATGTGGAAGCTGCCACTATTTTGGCATGTTTTATTTCCCACAGTGATACATTTTTAGAGTGATTTCTTCTGTCAGCACCTGACTTCCATTCTGCTCTGTGTTGAAGCTGTTCAGCACCAAACAATGGAATTTTCCATTGCCATACATAGGAGGTTAGGACGGATTACAGCGCTGAAAGCGTAAAGTATGGTGTCATACAGTTTATCATGACACAAGTTCTAGCCATAGGTTTTAGGAAACTGGCTAAAAACACCACTATGAGCTCTCCTATCATCTCAAAAAGAAAAATCAATTTACACTGGAATATGTATTTACCAGCATGGGATTCACATCTCCATTATATGATCTTCAGGGTTATGCATGGCTGGAGGAGTCATATGCAGTTGCATTTTCATACTAAACAGTTGTCCCAGTTTAGAGACACTTTTATGGCTTTAAATTCCTGCATTCCATTCCATTAAATTGTCTTTAATGCTTGATTTTCTCCTGTGTTCATTAAGTTCCAAAGTGAGTATTAGAGCACTGTGATCCGGGACTGCAACTAAATAGGGAGAAAACAAGAAAATATATCTACTCTGCAGACAGAAAAGATGGAATGAATAATATCAATAGCATTACAGAGTTACTTTGCAAATGTGAATAATGTAGAAATGCAAAACTTAACAGGAGGAGCAGTGAGAAAACTTCAGAATATACAGGCACGTACTTTATGCTTCTCTAACTGCTAATAAGGAGGACATTTGAATTATTTTTAATTAATTTTATTTGTTTTTACTAGCTGCATCCTTTATTCTTCTGAACAAAAACATATTAACTGAAAAATTGAAGACATTTGTTACTTTAGTGCCTGGGAACTCTAGTTTCTAATCTTTGATCTCAGGTGCAAAAGCCAGAGTTTATTTAATATGCCTTATATATTTAAGGAATATTTATTGTTTATCCCAATTGATTGTCACTTGGGCACTTAGGAACTCTGACAGGACAATCTGACTCAGAGTTCAGCATATATTATTCTAGTATTAAAAGTGGTACAATTGGTTTAAGGATCACGTCCATGCTCCATCTCCTTATACAGGAGTCAAATGAAGGTTATACTGATCTGTAACCAGAAGAAGCTGCTGATGTGGAAGGTGGCAAAACATGGAGTAGTTTCACTGTGAAGGAGGAAATGGCCAGCAGTGCTCTCTGGCTGCTTCTGACACTGGCAGTTTCTTTTCTGGCATACCATGTCAAGAACACCAGGTGGACAAAAAAGAAGAAAGCTTTAATTCTCCTACCCTACCCTTATTTTCATACATTTAGGACATCTGGCATCCATCTTTGCTCATGCTTTTTACTGCAGAGAGACAAGTAGAGGTGGAAAAGCAAATCTAAAACCTCAAGGAACAGGATGGACAGGAACCCAGGCTAAAGCCAGATGATACCATTGGCTTGTCCTTCATCTTGAGCTGACTGCAAGGCACAGATAACTTTGTGTGTTCGCAATAAAAAAAACTGTTTTGTCCCTGACACAATATGGAAAGATGTGTGTGCAGTTTGGGATGCCTTAGAACATCTCATTTTCGACACACGGGGGACAAAATTTCTTGGGGTAAGTTACAAAAAGTGTTCAATTTACATGTTTCTTTTGTGAAAATTAGTAAATCTTACTCTTGATATTTCAGTTAGTTTAGATCTAATCTGGCTGGCTCATCAACCAAATTTTCAGGAGTTCTTATTTATTAAAACTCCTTCGAGACACATCAGAATCCAAACCCGCTTCCATCTAGCTTGCCAAATGCTGGAGGCTTGCTTGGCTATTGCTTGTCATAGGAAGACACAATTTCTCTTGATCCCTGCAGTGATAGCTCTGATGCCAGCCTGCTCCTATAGAAGAAACTCTGCTCCTCCTTGGACAGCCTCAAGCAATGCTTCAGAGCTGGGCACTTGCTAGCGTGCCTTGAGTGCTCATTTTAAGAATCACAGCAGGCTTGCGTGAAAACTGCTTGCTGTTAGTCAGATCAAAATCACCCTTCATTAAATGCAAGTTAAGTTAAAGTGGAATAATATCTGTTCTGGAGAATACATTCAAAGTAGCTGATGCTTATAAAATAATTACAAAAAGTGAAGAAAATGAACAATATGGTCTTCCTAGAGCAAGCACAAAACTTAAAGGTTTTCTTCATGTCTCTTTTCAGGTGACATGCTGCAGGTGCCTTCCTAGCCTGCAAGATCAGGGCTCTCTGTTCCCTGCTTGCTGCCCATTGCAGATAACAATCTTCAGAGTGAACGCTTTCCTGATAAACACACTTTTACAGCTAACCTAGAGCTTTTCTTAGAGTCCTCTGTAACTTAAGTTATGATTCAATTCCTCTTCCCAAAGCTCATACTCTAGCAAAAGTCAGTAGTGTTCAAAGCACTGGAAAACTGAGGACTGTTGCCACCTGCACCAAATGCTACTAGTGCACTGCAGGTGCTGTTTGCATGAAAGGATCTGTTTGTATTTCCTTGAATGGGTGTAGGGTACAAAACCACCACTGTGACTGAGGTGTATTTTTTTCTAGGTAGTAACATCAAGGAGATTCTGTTCCCTACAGATTCTGTTTCCCCTTCACAGTCCCCTGCTCTCATATTCCAACTCCTTCACTGCCCTGTAACTGACCTAAATTCTCGTCGATTTTAATCTCAATTTAAATTAGCTTGGTACCTGACTTCAAGGCCAAGGAAAACTGTTCAAAATGTCTTTGATGCTACCAGATTTTATGCAAGATTTAAACTTGAGAGCACTAAAATATTTTCAAACAATAATTGCAGTCTGGAGTATTTTTAGGACAGTGTCAACAACAATGGTGGAATATGGATGTTTTCAGACGTAGCGAGTTCAGTTGATTCATGAGAGATTTATTCTGTTATGAAAACTAGAATGAACTGCTTAGTGCATCACCAGTCCACAGGGCTCAATTCCAAGTGCCAGCTTTTCAGATCTTTCTGCGATTGAATTTAGGCATCTTGAGGTGAAAAATGCTGATTCTCAGTCAAATTCTATGAGGAAAAAGAAATGTAGCAATTTGAGAGAGCAAATAAAAATTCTCCAGAAGATCTACCAGCAAAGATCAGTTCCGCTTTTGACTATAAAATTCTTTGTTCTTGGAAGTCCTTGCTCAGTAGTTTTAGAAGAATGAAATATTACGTTGTAATTTTTGGACACTTTATTCTTCTGAAGAGTTAATCTTACCTGAAAAAGGACAAAAAGCCAATACAATAAACTGCCTGATGAATGAAATTGATGTGGTACCTGCATTTTTCAAGAGAAATGCCTTAGACAAGAATTAAAATACTTTCCAAAGGTATAAATCTGCAATCATCTCCGTATATCCTGAGCTTGCTGACTATTCAATCATTATTTCTCACTGATCAGTTTATTTTAGTATTTCAAAAGTAAGTTTGGTTCTAGATACCACAAAAGTTTGCTGTTAACAGACAGTAAGTGTGGGAAGCGTTTAGCCTGTTTCAATACACCCTCCACTGGCAAGCTGCTGAAACACCAATAGTACTTCGTATCAGCAATGGCTGAAATCTGGTGGGGTTTGATTTTCTGGAAGGAAAGTCAGTAGGTTGTAACTGGAGCCAAATTTCTTGAAATGAGCTGCTAACTGGAAGTTTATAAGCACTGCTTTTGCTGTTGCTGCAAATTGCACCATTTTATCAATGGGAGATGCATGAGGAAACATCTCTCAGTTGACTTTTTCTGATGAAAAGCCCAAATGACTATAAACAACAAAACAGATATCTTTCATGAATCTAAATTAGCTTAGAGAATCAAATTTGGCACTTGGTAACAGAAAAATGCAACAACTGCATTTTGTCCTAATGCCTGAAAACTACTGCATTCATAAGAAGTTAAAAGTAGTATGGAAAAAAAACATTCTTGATGTTCTTATCTTAGTTTCAGTATCTCCTATACAACTAACTGCATATGCAGATGCTTCTCCGGAAGAGCTCTTGAACTTTGTTCTTATCTCCTCCCCATCAACTGTTTGCAGCAGTGGAGGGAGGAGGGGGAGGGAAGCCAGCTGGAAATTCCAGGGTGCTTTTCATGAATTCCCCGCCCATTTGGGACTCACTGGTACACAAAGGGGCCTGCAGTGCCTCATGAGAACACCAACATGAAGTCAGCACCTACTCAATGCTCGTCTTGTGCCTATCTTCTCCAGCCCTGGTGGACATC
This sequence comes from Thinocorus orbignyianus, assembly GCA_013400375.1. NCBI lineage: Eukaryota > Metazoa > Chordata > Aves > Ciconiiformes > Thinocoridae > Thinocorus > Thinocorus orbignyianus. Next base: position 21,637 of record VXBW01003689.1, read on the forward strand.
TGCACATTGCACAGGCTCACTCCTCACATATCACTCTCTACAAATACATAAGCAAATCAACACAAAATCTTACTTTTTTCCTCCCTTATCCTTGCTAGCATCCTACCTTCCATTAAAATTAATTTTCACATGAGTTGGCTAAATGAGAAACAAATACCGATATGGGCTCCAGAAGCTGAAACCATGACAGCAATAGTTAAGAATTTCTGGAATAAATGCACAGCTTCCTCATGTGTGGGACATAAAAGATTGTTTTCAGAAAAAATGTCATTTCTCTCACGATTTTAAAGGCAGGCCAGGGTCTCAGTAGTGTATTTCCAGTCAGTAAGTCACAGGACAGGCTATGAACCAGCTTTGAAATTGTTATTTGACACCCCCCCCTGCCCCCCCAGGTCTTCTCTGTTCATCCTATGCGTGCTATGAGGTGCTTCATCACTTTGCCTTGCAAGTGTTGTTGAATGTATTCCAAAATAGTTCAAACTCTGAAAGCTTAAATAATACCCTGACGTATTCCTAGCGCAGTCTCCTGGCCACTGTATGCAACAGGTGAGGGCTTGTGAAGAAATGAGATAAACAGCATGAAATAGCTGTTAGGTGGGAGAAAGAAAGATGACTGGTTTTGTATGTGCTCCATTACTTCTCCTTCTCTTTAGCAGTGGAAATACTGGTGGCTAGTTTGAGAGTTTCTCCTCTGATTTTTGGGTTTGTTGGTGTTCTGTTTTGTTTTTAAATGTGGGGAAGGTGCAGAAAGAGAAGAATATACTTACTTTAGTAAAACATTTTTTCTTCTGGATTACAGCATATTACTTATGTTTCCTCTCCTCTCCCATATGCCATAATTTCCTACCTATAATTGCTTATGCATTTTTCAATAAGTCAGATCTCTGTGCCATATATATGTGTTGACCATCAGTTCAGGTTGCATTCCTCTCAGCTCCTTTACCCTTTTAAGAAACAGGAATAAAGCCCCTTGATTGCAATTCAAGATTGTTCCAGGATGGCAGGAGCTCTGCCTTTTACCAGGAAAGAGCAAGGGAAGCTGTGCTGCATATTTTGGAAACAAATGTGCCAGAGGATTGGAATTTTCAAAATAGGTCAAAATATTCAATTGTGAAAGATGGAAGAAGCAGTCTTCTTCAAAGAAAAGCAACTGAGAGTCTCAGAATTTATTTTTAGACAGAAATCTTTCCTAACATTGCAGGAATATAACGCTGTTATTATGTGATTGCATTGTTTTATTAATTATTATCATTATTAATGTATATTATTAGAATCTTAAGGATGTTAATTTTACATAATCTTAAGGATTATACAGTCAAAAGATCATCACAAATGCACTTGTATGTAATTATTCCACCATCTTCTATAGATTGTTTTGTAGACTATATGGTAAAATTTACTTTGCTATCTGTTCAATTTAGACGTGGGACTAAGGCAATATTTTGACTTGTAGCTGACGGATGTCACACATGATGTTAATGTAAGTAGATGGGAAAAGAGAAAGAGAATAGAACTGTAACTGACTGTCAACTGTCCATTTGATGCACAATACTCCAAAAATTGAGGGTTTACCAAGAAGAGAAATGGGTTCAATTGCATTCCTGAATTTATAATTCTATTCTCTTCCACAGAGAATCAAAGCATAAGACTATTAAAAAACCTTAGTGCTTATTCCAAGTGTTTTTAAGGATACACGTTACGAGGATAAAATGTAACAAAGCAATATGGTGAAAAATTATAAATGCACTATTGACTGGAATAATAAAAACACTTCTCTAAATGAGATAGGTAATGTGAGGTAATGAGATAGATTCCTGTATACATCGTTGTTTTATTTTGTTTGTAATGTTTTGGTACTTCGTAACTTCAACTGTTCATTCTTAATTTTTATGTTATGTTGGGTGCTTGCTTGTGTATGATTTTGTTTTAGTACGTGGTTTCCTTCAGCTAAAATATTTATTTTTTCTTTTAATTTTTTTTCTTTGGAGGTTCACACTTGATATTGTGAAACATTTCTTTACAGAGGTGGTGGTCAAACACTGGAACAGGCTTCCTAGAGAGGTGATTGATGCGCCAAGTCTGTCAATGTTTAAGAAGGATTTGGACAGTGACCTTAACATTATGCTTTACCTTCTGGTCAGTGTGAAGTGGTCAGGCAGCTGGACTANCCTTTTTTTGGTAATGTTCAAACATGCTTATTCTTTTAGGTAAGGACTTGAAACTTATATGGGAATTGTTAACAGACCTTATAAAAATTAAGTACTTCTAATGTGTAGACAAATGTCCAGCACAGCACGTGACTTATCAAGATACCCTCTCTCTTTTTGTAGTGCACAGATTCTTTCAGCACATACTTTCATATTTATTAGCACTCCAAGCAGAGTCCTACACATAAGAGACTCCTTCATGATCCAGGTGTGATACATCCAAAAAGCAGCTTCTTTATGCTGTCTGGACTCATCTCTCTGTGGTTAAGTCCTACGTAGTGTCAAAGTGAGTTTTGCAACTCAAAAAGAGGGGTTGAATAAAGGGCTTAGCTTAAATACATCACTCCTTGTTCTGACTTTGGGATACTTCACCTGGCAGCTCTAATAATGACTTTCTGAAATAATTTTGTGTGAGATAGTTTTACTTACTGGTGCAGTATATACAGAGCCTAATTGAATGTTACACTTCGCTTGGCAAAGGTATTGCTGCTGGTGGCAACTTGAATACCAGGCAAGTATGTGACAGTGCTGACTGAGAATCACACTGGTACAAATGACTGCAGATCAGGCTTCTACACACTGCTCTCTGCGGTATTTTTGGTGACCTCAGTTTTGAATGCTTGTTCATTGTGACTACTACTAGCTAGCAGGCAATGCCTGGGAATGAATGAAAGCTTGGAGTTTCCAGTAAGTTCAGAAAATAAGTGTTGATGGGCAGATTGTAATGATAACATGCAGACAATTGCAAGGTAGCAGGAAACTTTCAGACCTCTTCAGTGATAAAAGTTTGCAATGCAATCATGTATGGGATCTGTAATTAACCTTACTTGCATTTTAAAGCTAGAAAGGTAATCTTTTTGCATACACAGAAGATAATCATTGCTTCATCTAGAACAACCTCTGCTTTCCTACTTCAGACCAAGTTCCTGCAACAATGAAATCAACCTGCCAGTTTTAAACAATCAGATTTTAATCTGACTTTCTATACACATTGCTTGGATATAACTGTTGCAGATCCAGCCAGAGAAAGAAATATGTGAATGTTTTAGACACTGGATATTCCCACGTTGCCAGTCCAGGATTTATGGGACAAAACTGATGGTTCTTTTTGGCATTAAGAAGTCAGATCTTTTAATAAAAATCTGATATTAAAATATATTACTAAGTCCCACTTTGTGCAATTTGTTCCTCTTTCTTATCCATAGTGATTAAAATTTCATGGTCCGGACTGTACCTCTTCTGTTCGTGTCAGATTCTACTTCTTGAGAACAAACAAGTGATATTTTTCTCTCTTTCCTCTTACACCTACTGTTTATTGTCTCTTATTTCATGCTTATTGGTGTTGGCTGTGGCAGCATTGCTAGACCTACCAAAAATATAGTATCCGTTGCCAACTTGCTCACTATGGAATGTACTCCACTATTTGAAATGTATAATATGAAATAGTATTATCTAGTTTTTGTTCTAATCTTGAGGCCTCATAATCTCATTTATGAAGTCAGGAATTCCCGTGTTATGAGAAAAGACAGACAGTCACTCCTCAGTTTCCATGTCATTATTCCTAAACTTCTAGAAATTTATCAATTCTCCACTCACTTTTCTTTTCTCCAAGTTGCAAAGCACCATTCTCTCCAGTTTCCTTCTTAAAAATATTGCTCCATCTCTGTTTGACTTTGCAGTTCTTCTACCTCTTTTGTAATTTTACCACATCCTTGGAAAATGGGAGATAAGGAGGTACCAGAACTTCAATACTTCAGATGTGTAAATGTTAAGTGATGTGACATTTGCTGTATTTTCACATCACAGAGCAGTTGAGGTTGGAATGCAGCTCTCAAAACCATTTAGTCTAATATCCCTGTTCAAGCAAAGTCAAATAGAGAAGCAAAGTCAAATAGAGCCAGTTGTTCAGGACTGCATGTTGTTGGGTTTTAAATATCTCCACTGATGGACACTCCACAACCACTTTGGGTAACCTGTGCCAGTGCTCAGACACTCTTACAGTAAAAAGTGCTTTCCTGCATTCAGATATAATTTCATTGTCTTTNCTTTTTTTTTTTTTTTTTAAATAATTTTTGCCCATTTCCTCTTGTCCAGTTAGTAGTCATAACTGAGAAGAATCTGGCTCCATTGTCTTTACACCCTTCAACTATTTATACAAATGGATAAGATCCTCCTGAGCCCTGTACAGGCTGTCAGCCTGTACTTCCATAAGAGATGCTCTGGTCTCCTAATTATGACCCTTCACTGGACCAACTCTACACCTTTCACATACTGGTAATCCCAGCACTGGACCCAGCACTCCAGATGAGTCTCCCCAGGTCTGAGTAGATAGGAAGACTCACATACCTCAATTTGCTGGAAGTGCTTTGCATAATGCAGCCCAGGAGGCTGTTGATCTTCTTTGCTGTTACAGTGAGTTGCAGACGAGTGGTCATCTTGCTATACATTGGGACACCAATGTCCTTTCCTGCAGAAGCTGCCTTCTGGTCTGTCAACCCTCAGCATGTACTGGAGCTCAGCATTTTATCTCCCCTGTTACAGGACTTTGCACTTCCTCTTCGTGAGTTTCATGAGGTTCCTTTCTGCTCAATCCTCTAGCTTGTTGAGGTCCCTCCGAACAACTGCACAACCATCTGGTGTACCAACCACTCCTCACAGGTTTTTTTATCATCTGCAAATTGGCTAAGAGTGCATTTTGTCCCAGGACCCAAGTCGATAACAAAGATGTTAACCTGCATTGGCAGCAGTATTGACCCCTGGGGTATACCACTAGTTGCTGGCCTCCAACTGGACTTTGTGCCATGAATCACAACACTCTGGACCTGATACTTCAGCCAGTTTTCAATACTCCTCAGCTCTTATCTGACCTGTGCTTTGTAAACTTGTCTACGAGGAGATTGTGGGAGACAATGTCAAAGGCCCTACTAAAGTAAAAGAATACAGTATCCACTGCTTTCCCCCATCTATCAAGACAGTTATCTTATTGTAGTATGCTGTCAAGTTGGCTGAACATGATTTTGTGTATTTGGAAATGGTTTCCAGGATTAGTTGTTTCATTACTTCCCCAGGGATCAAGATAAGGCTGGTCAGACTGTAGTTTCCCAATCCTCTTTCTTTCCCTTTTTGAAGATCAGAGTGATGCTTTCTTCTTTCCACTTCTCAAGAATCTCTCACTTCTTTCAACTCTATCAGCTCTCATGGGAGTATCCCATGAAGCCCAATGGATTTACCTATGTCCAGTTTGTTAAAGTACTCACTAACCTGGTCCTTCTCTGCTAAGGGTAAGTTCTTTGCTCCAAACTTTCCCTCTGGTCTCAGGACCCTGGGGTTTCCAAAGGCTGTTTTTTTTAGTAAAAACTGAAGCAAAGAAGCCATTGAATACCTCAACATTTTCTGTGCCATTTGTCACCAAGTCCTCTGCTTCATTCTGCAGCAGGCCCATGTTTTCCTTAGTCTTCCTTTACCTGTTTACGTAATTCTATATCCCTTCTTGTTGCCCTTTACATTCCTTAATGGACTCAAATCCAGATTGGCCTTGACTTTTCTAATCCTGGTTAGAAAAGAGCAGTTGGTTAGACCAAAGAGCAGCTTTATGCCACTAGGTCATCTGTTCCTGTTTCCACCTCTTCAACTCTTGTACACATCCTTTTCATGTCTGAGTTCAGATAGGAGCTCCTTGCTCAGGCATGCAGACCTTCTTCCATCTTTCTTGTTTTTTGACCTCCATTGCCTTTCTGCCACTCTCAAAGAAGGCTGGGACATGTCAAGCCATCGTAATAGGAGGAAAGACCAACAAGAGACACTTTTTGGTGGCATGATTGCATTAATTTTATGAATGCCAGAGACCTTTGAGAATGAATACTCTAGAGGCTAGAGGTTCAAAAAGTACAGTAGAAATCTTTACACATGCTCTTTGCAGCATATTACAGAAGGGAGTCAGGTTCTCCTGTCAGAGTGACAGGCTGTACTGACTCAAATTGACTAAGCTGATCTGTCATGGAGTGATGGGACTCACTATTTTCTATAAATGGGTTGTTCCCTTTATCCCACCCACTCAATGTACACTGAAATCACTTCCTGTTAATGCTAAAAATTACAAGGGATCATTATTGAAAAAAAAAAAAAAAAGAAGAAGAGATAATCTGTGCTATTTTGCAGGCCTTTTTGTGGAGTTCAAGGCCATGAGTAAGTGAATAACATTAAGTGGAAGTTATATACAGGCTGGTTTTTTTGTTTAGGTTCTAGAAGAAAAAAAGAAATAAACTAAGACAAATTGCTTTGCTGAACTATGTGGTGATCAAAGACTTGTTTTACACTGCTGATGAAATAATCAGAAGGGGAATGAAAAGAGAGGAAGGAAGCTGATGAAAGCCAGTAAGGCTACTGAAGTTTGCAGCTGGTAAGTGAAGCCACCTCTGAGGGCTGCTGCCATGGGTGGAGAAGGTGGCAGAGGGCCAAGGACTGTTTGTGTGGTTTGATCCAAAGTGCAAAATGAAGTCAAAAGGGCTTCTTTTGATTTACTTACTTCAATTGCATTGTCCTCATTCTCCGGGTATCCTGTTAAGAGTTGACTCTACCAGCAGTCAAAATCACAAGCCCTGTCTGATAGTTTTCAACACACCCTCACTCTTTGCTTTTCCTCTTTCTGTGTGAATTTGCAATACTAGGATTGATCTTGTTTTCCCAGGCCAAACACACCAAAACTGCACTGTGTAAGCCCTGAAGAGGGGGCACACTGTGACAATGTTTTGTCCTTGGCCTCATGGGACCAATGACCCAGAGGATGTGGGCAAGTTAATCAATTACACTCCTGTGGGCAGGCAGGAAAAGACCTACAGGAGAACAGACCCTGCAGCTCACAGGTTGCTTTTCAGTTCGTGGACTGGGATCTTGCATATTTGAAAAAAAATCAAATCAGGTAATCAGAGTTGGCTTCCAGCAGGCAGAAGCTGAGCCAGCTGGTTGGGCTAGTGTGTGTTTGCATGGGGACGTGTGGGAGGTTCCTTGGCCCTACATCCCTCAAATGCCAAATCTGATGTTTCTCTCAGCAGCAGCAAAAATAGCTAGACAGTTCATTAGGCTTGCACAGTTTGTTTGTACCCAGTCGTTCTTCTTTTACGTTCCCCAGGACGTCAGCTGTAGGTTTGGTTTCAAAAGTAGTAAAGGGAGTAATTTTGTTTGGCTTCAAGAGGCCCTCAGTATTTTAAAAGGAAGTAGAGGCTGGTTGGAGGGACAATTACTTGAGGTACCAAAATACCTGGTAGAAGAAAACACTCAGTGAAAATACACCGAGTCATTTGAGAATTAGATCTTGTTTTTGATGTAGTGTCTCAAAATCAGGGTAATTATAAACCAGAAGGTATTTTAGATACCTTTTCTTTGCATGTTTTCTTCCCACATGTCTTTCCCCCAAAGAATGAACTGTCTTAGGGGGTCTGCAGTCCAGTGTTTTACCTGTATAATAAGCAGACAGGGACAAATTCGTCCCCATCACACTCTAGTGAAGACAAGACATATGTTCTGAAAGGGAAATGTGTTTTTAACTCAAACAGGGACATGTGGGAGTTACCCTGTCTTGGGCAACAAGAGAATTTTGGCTTTCTGCCTTCAGTTGTTTGTCACACTGACTTCTGCAATGCTAACTGTTGAAACCGTGAGTGATTTCAGCTTTCCATTAGCTATCACCTACGACCTAGTTTAGTATTTCAATTCTGTGCTACTTGCTACTTTAATTTCAGGAATTAGTGCCTCCCTGGAGGAGCTTGATCAAAGAAGGGCTAGACAGTTAACAGAGCACTGTATGTGTTTCAGGCTGTCATGCTGGGGTTTCTAAGTGGCACTGGGATTTGAATACATCTTCCTGGGGCATACAATGGATAAGACAGTGGAAGCAGCCAACCCAAGAAAAAGATCAAAACTGGTACCACGTCACCAGGTTGGAGACTCTGATGATGTGATAAAGTTGATAAGGGTCTCATCTGACCAAGAGTACTGTCAGGTTAAAAAGGACAGTGAACACATTAGGGAAGGCTCTGAGAAGAATGAAAACAAGCTTAAACAGAAATCACAGCAGAATTTCTGAATCTTTTCCTAGCCACAATGCAGCTCCATGTCTAGTACCACATGGAACAGACAAAATTCCACACTCCCTGCCTGAGAAACCTGAGGCAACAAGGCATTTAGGGTACAGGGTCTCCAGAAGGCCATATGGTGTGTGTGACCAGGCCACTTTGCATGCAGCATGACTGAGTTGCTCATCTGCCCAAGTACACCCCCGCATGAGAAGAAGGTTCTTAACCTTTTTCTGATGCAAGCAGAAAAAATACTTGAGACTGGCTAGGAAACACAGATGAGAATTGAGGTCTACCGTTTATATTTCTGCCTGTTGATTTCATGGAGTAGCTTGTCTTGTGTGATGCTTAATAAGGGGAGAGGCTGGATTTGAAGTTGATGTACTTACTTGTTTCACATGTGCCTAGAAAAGTAAACAGTAAACCTTTACCAGGACATGAAGGGAGAAGCCAGCAAGCCCAGGAAATAGAGTATTTTGTCAGTCTGGGCTGTCTTCCTGAGCTCTTGCTGGAGAAGGGCAGCAGGCTGGGGCCACACTGGCTTTCCAGTTCTGTTAAGGACCATCCTTGTGAAGTGAATCTTGCAATCATCATCATGTTTTTGTTCACACAGTGGAGCACTGAGTTCCTCTTGTTTGACCCTAGCTCAGAAGCTGAGCTCCAGGAGGGCATTTAGCAGACTGACTGCTAGCAGGCATTCAACCCATGGATGCAGGACTGGTGCTTGTCCAAGGAAGACTTCCTCCATCCCTGTGCACACTCTGTGGCTGTTAGGTCCTCAGCATCAGCTGCTTTGTCCCACTGCTTCACTGCTCCTGTTTGTTGTGCTACTACGTAGGCGTAGCTAAAGCCCAGTTTACTGCAGATGTATTGATAAATAGGTTTCTTTAGACATGATAAATATGATCATTACAAGATTTTAAGCTCTACTATTTCTAAAATAGGTTTCATACAAGGCAAAACACTATTCTGTTTCCCACTTTCTATGTATGATTTTAGGTATATTGATAGAGAAGTTATAGGTATATAATATAGATACATGTAATGTTAGGTATATGAATATATTTGGAAGCTATAGCAGCATAGGTGTGTCCAGGTGAGACAGTGGGAAATTCATCCTAGTGCTACCTTTTGTGTAATAGCCTCACTACCTCTGGCAGATCAGCTTCTCTGTCACAAAAGGGTCCACAACTCCTGCTTCTGATTTGGGGACAGAGGTGGCTCAAGCCAGTTGAGGGGCAGCAGGCATGTAAAGTGGCAGTATAAACATCTAGCAGGAAAAGCTAGATTTGGTTTGCGAGTGGGGAGGCAGACTGCATTTCTCCTACCCTTAGGTCATTGGGCACTTTGAGATTGGTGTCTCTATTTGTGATATGGTGTGGTGAAAGCTATGCACAGCTACCCGGTCCTTGTTTGGATCATTGTTATGGGCACTTCTGATACAGATGTAAAAAGATAAAGAAAAATGCAACCAAGAGAGATACTCATATTCTGAGAAATTAATATATATATATATATATATTAACAGAATGAAGAAGGTGTGCATTCTGGAATCCTGCACTTCTGATCTGTTCATAGCTAGAGATAAGTCAAATTTTTATTTCCTGTAGTCATTTCCTCCAGTTCCCTCCAGCCTCTGGTATAAAGTGATCAAACAGTAAAGTCCAGAGATTACGATTACTCATCTCTTCACAATCATTCTTCATTGTATCGTTCCAGCCATGAGACTCATCCTTCAAGCATGTTCGATGATCTTCACACTGGGCAATCTGGTGCCTTCTCAGTCACAATATCTCGGTAAGTTCAAATCCATGGATATTTATTTAAGAACTTAACACATTAATTAGTAATATTTCTGTGCATACTTTACCTCATGTGTTACAATATTCAGCACTTTTTTGGTGAAAAGAATGGAAATGATATCCAGCAGAGATGAAAGTGGATTTAAAAAAAAAAAAAAAGAAAAAAAAAGACAGAGATAATATCAGATTTCTATGACAGTTTTCTAATTAAAAGTCAAGGTAAAACTTGGTAAGTTTATATCTACAGTAAAAAAGAGAAATATTAAATTCTTTAGCAGGACTACTTACTAAGGCATAGGTTCTACCAGAGTATGCTGCATCTGAAAAAGGCTAGCCTTCATATTGAACAAAGATGGATAAAACAGATTCCAGGTAAGACATCAGCGCTTAGTATTCTGGAAGAATCAATGAGATGAAAATATCCAGCAATAACTCATGCCTGAGAAAGCATCAAGGTAAAAATATTCTTAGAGAGCAAAATTAATAAAGACATTAAAAACTAGTTATTTGCCTACCTAAATTTAAGAATATCTCTATTTCATGTGTTTGTCTGCAGTGCCATTACTTGTATCTTGCCAAAGACAAATGGATTCTTACAGAAATCAAACACAAAGCCTAACGTGTAGACCACTAATCTAATCTTCACTCTTGCAAATTTATCACAAGCTCCTTGCCATTAATTTTATAAGGGTAAAGAAATTTTTTAAAGTTATGCCCTCGTATTATCAACCTATAAATCAGCTCTCTGTTCCATTGTGTGCATGGCAAATATCATTTTCAGGCAATGCAGAACCAGCTGATTCTGCAGTGTTAATTGCTCCTGTGAGTCACTAGCTCTCCTGTTCAAAAACATGACTCTTCCCTCTCCTGAAATGGCAATGACGTATAGCTATGCCGTACTGATGGGGTGACTTTGTAGAAAAAGAGTTGAAAATCACAGTTGTGGTATTTCTTTGATGCGCAGTGTGGTGATGCCTAGTAATGACTGGTGATCTCAAAAAAGCCACAGTTTTATGAGTTATAAGAATTATGATATAAGGATTGTGCTTTGCTTCAAAATGTCTATAAAAAAACCTCTCTCTTGTTGTCCCATTCCTTTTCATGAAAATAAATTTTCTATTCAGACTCTCTTCTGTGCATTCAATTCAGTATTCTTGTGCTCAAGGAGATGCGCTTTCGCCTACATGTGTTCCTATTAACAAAATGAAACTATTCTTATAGATAAGTATTATTAAGGGTATCTAAAGAGTGTGGGCTCAGATCTGGGTCTTGCTCTCCAGTGGTTTCTATACAGTGTGCTGCAATATGTGGAAGTTCAACATGTGGTTACTTATCAGGTTTCACCAGTATAAGGAAATCAAAAGTGGTTTTTCTTCTTTGTTATGCTTCAATGAGGTTGCAACTGTTCCAGTACATGCATGTTCCACTCTGTTATCTTTGCAGATTGACATTCTGCCTCTCCTTTCTCTCTTATTTTTATCTGTTCCGTGACATTCAGACTTTTTACAATGTTCCCCTTCAATAGTATTTTTTCTTAGTAATAAACTTTGAAATGTAGCTTGGAGGTGGAATGTACTTGCTCACATTCTTGCTCATGGCTGTGTCTGCATAATTTATTACTCAAGGAAATTTCTTTTTTTTTCCCCTGTAAAAGTAATTCCTCCACACAGGGTAGCGGTTCTTTCCACTCTTCTCTGACCTGAGAATAGTAAGGTGCCCAGCAGTGCCTGTGAGGTTAAAGTCTTGTGTGGAGCCCTGCCAGTCCCCCTCTGATTTTACCAGAGATGTAGACTTGGCTAATTTTCTCTGAAGCTCATGCTCCAGAGCACCAATATGTATCCTACTGCACTGCAACACACTGCATACCTAGCTAGACAAGCAGACCATCCTCGGAGAAGAAGTTGCTGCCCCTCTTAACCCGGGAACTACCTCTTCATAATATTTTGAATCTTTCCATCTACTCATTATCATAATATAAAGAAGAACAAAAAATTTAATACTTTGCTCTGTTGCATGCCTCTAGGATCATGAAGAGAAGAACTCTTAAATAATTACAATTACAGTGGAAAACTGGCACATTAGCTGAGAAAGAGACGTTGCAAGAGGATTCATAAAAATTCTGTCATAAAGAAAGGGAGATAAATGGTCCCCTTTATTCTCTTTCTGTCTTTCTCTCTATCATTTTCTAATAATGAAAGATAGGAAAGAAAAAACTAAATATCTTTTCAGTTAAAGGCAAATGGATTATCATCAGAAGGAAGTACCATATTTCAGAGGATCTCACATCAGTTTAATCCAAATTTTTAAAACCTTGCTTAGGTTATGTATCTTTTCCTGTTGAAATGTGAATTTCACAAAGTATATAAGCTATAATTTGAAAAGATGCATGCAAATGTTTACTGAACATATACATAAAATGTAACACATACCACATTCAAAAAGGCTACAAAACTCATGAAATTAGAAAGCACAATAGAAAATTGCCCTGATCAGAACTCTAGAAGTACAGCTGTTAATAATAAAAGATTGGTAAAACATTTTCTGTCCTATGTAACTAGTTGATTATGTTAAGATTGATTTCTTTTGAAGTTCTTAAAAACTAGAACACAACAAAGAATACGTATATATCACCAACAGTTTATTGCAATTTCTGTTCCACTTCTATTAAATGGTCCTATTCATTTTTTTAAGTATTTAATAACATATTACCTTCCATTTTAGCATATAAATAACTGCAGTTGCTGGAGTTTATATTTAAATGTTAAAATCCCAGAGTTCCAGTTCGTAGTATGTGGGGTTTCTGCAGAAAAAGGATCTGATCCTAGAAAGATTTATATGTGTTATTAATTTAATGCTCTCTGAGTAATCCTGCTGAAGTCAAGTGGAATACTCAGAGTGTGCAAAGTTAGGTCCATCCATAAATCACTGCAGGACTGGAGCCCAACTGGTATTTTCTGTCATCCAAAAAAACCCCTAAAAATGCATTGTCAAGCCTAAGAGGTACCGTGCATCTCTGAATTGCAGCCTCTAGATAGTAGTATAGAACTACCATGGGGTAACTGAAAAATAGGGAATGAGTGTTGTCCAAGGATCAGAATGAATTGGTGTGTTTTGTTGTCTTCCAAACAGGCCAGTCGGAACTCTCTGGTTTTACTTAGTATCCACTCCTTAGTGTGTGCAAATCCCATGTGGTCTGTGTGATTTTTCCATTATCCATCTCTAGAGCCAACCACATCTAGAATTAACCACTGCAAACTTGAAGAGATCAAGCACCCCATTAAAGGAACTTTATGGGATTCAGGGTTTTGATCCTGGTGTCCTTCTTGCACATTGGAATTGAGGGAAAACATGGCAACCTGAAGAAGGATTTCAGGACCTGGTCTCTACAGGGAGGGAAGGATGGCTTCCTACTTTACCAAAATATTTACTATCTTGGTCTTTTATTTCTCTGCTGGTGATGTCAAGGCAGTGAGATACAGAGTCAGAGGTTCAAGGAGATTCCCAAGCACACATCACGTATGTGAAAGACAAATTCAATCAAAATATTGGAACCACAGTTTTTCCCAGTTACGTGCAAAAAAAAATTGTAGGGCCAAATTTGTGCTCTCTCTCACAATCTATGAACCAGTGATATCTGTGTTAATTCCACCAATTTCCCTATAAAATAGTTTTTTTAAAAAAGAAAAAAGTTATTTATGCTGCCCAACTCTATGGTAATGAGCAATCTGACACCAGCCATAGATAAACCCAACGCGCACCATTTGCTTAACACTAGAAATCAATTCAAGCAGCTCTTTAACATCCTGGACCAACTGCTGTGACCTCACAGCTGGAGAGCAATGGGATAAATGCTGGGTGTTGAGCTCACCCACCAAATAATGGAAAAATCACTGCTGTGTTTTCAATGAGGCTACCCAGGTGCCAGAGTTCGACTGAGGGTTTTGAGCTGGCACTTTTCCTCTGGTAAAGGTCTTGGTATAACCTGGATTAGTTACCTGCTCCCAAGATAGGACTCTCAGGTACGCAGTCTTGTTATGTCCTACTGTTGAGACTGCTTGCCTGTCAGTTCAGCACATAGCCTCTTTGAAATCTTTTAATCAAGCACAGGAAGATGAATATGCACAGCTCTCTGCAGAGATGCTAAGCTACCTTCTGAGAATAAACTGAAGAATTTCCTTCATGTTTGATTTAAAATTTGATTCAAAAACATGCCCTACAAACAGCATTTTGCCAATTGTCATTGTATCAAACTATTGTCCACATAGAAACAGCACAGTTATCCTTGAAAATACGTGACTAAGAAAGCAAGTGCTCTTCTTGATTTTATTTCATAATTAAAGCATGGAAATTAGAAATTTTTACTCAAAGTGAAAATATCTGCAATCTGTCTAGTTATCAAAAAGTGGAAAAACATGTATTTTGTTGCTTCTAAAGGAAATTGAAAGGACTCATTATATACCCATAAAAATGATGTCAAGACAGTAGAATATTCTCTATTCACTAGCATTTATGTTCTTTTTTATAAATTTAATTTTATTTAAAGACGTAGAACATGTAATTATGCACTCAAATATGCATTAAATATATATTTAATATATATTTAATTATCTTTGTAGAAAATCGAAGTCCAAATGTATGAATTTCAGCTACGCTAAACATAATACTATTTAATGCACAGCACAACCATGTGAGGATTCAGTCCATAAAAATTAAAATGTTTTAATGCAATTGCAGACCAAGGATCTACTGTTGGGCACTTTGCCATCATGTTTCTCAGTGGCTTTCTTTAAAGACAAGATCATACCTTTCACCTGCTGAGGGGTCTTACAAAGGGCTTCAGCAGTTAGGAAACAAGGGCTAGGTAGTCTCTTGTAACAGATGTAGAACTGGCTGAATAAATTCCTTTTTATGATAGTTTTTGAGGTTTTGAACTTAAAGTTTTACTTCAGTGTGTAATAGTGCTGACTTCTCTATTCTTCAGAAAAACATATAAGATTTTCAGTTTGAAAAAAGAATACAGAACAAGCCTGTAGACATTAGTTAAGAGATGGAGGAGTTAGTCACATAACAGGAACCTGCAGCTACATCTACCCAGTGTCTCTTGAATTTCTGTCATAGTCTCTTGAATGATTTTGACAAAGCAACGTGCTACAACACAATTACATCTATGCAAAGATGTTTTGACTATCTCTAATTGCAGTAGTAATGAAAATCCTACAAAACAGTTACTTCAACTGACTTGCCTTTCTCACATTCTTAGTGTTGATTATGGAGAAAAATATAGCAATAGTTAGAATAGTTAGATCTGATTCCCAAGAACATTCAGGATCTCTGTATGTGACAAAAACCTCATTTGAAATGTTTTAAATTTTTTCCATTCTAACCCGCTTCAAAAGTCCATAGTTTCATAAAATGTAGAGAGCAATCAAAGCTAAAATCCTCTGTTGCCCTGCTAGGGAGGAATATTCCAGCAGAAGTTTTTAGTGGTGGGGACTTCATGTCTGGAGACAGCAATCTGAAAATTTTCATGGAATCATAGTATCATAGAATGGTTAGAGTTGGAAGGGACATTAAAGATCATTGAGTTCCAACCTCCATGCCATGGGCAGGGACATCTCCCACTAGAACAGGTTGCTCCAAGTCCCATCCAGCCTGGCCTTGAACACTTCCAGGGATGGGGCACCCACACCTTCTCTGGGCAACCTGTTCCAGTGCCTCACCACCCTCACAGGAAAGAATTTCTTCCTAATAATTTTACCCTGAAGTGGTTTCTTGCTGATATTCAAGACACATTTTTCTGCCTCTTATTTATTATGAAATAATGTGACGTTATTTCACATCTTGGAGAATGAAAAATAAATAATTTGTCCTTCTCCTTGATATAGAATAAATTTCTAATCCCTCTGCTTTCCTCATTTCTGCATCTTTCAATGTCAGATTTATCTTCAATGTCTGGTTGTGGAATCATGATGGACATGGAATTAAGAAACGTGTATCCCTAGAAAGAGTTATAACAAGGAAGAGATCAGGAGGGAAAATAAGATCTATGTGAGGGAACATTACATTATATTTCTTATCTGTAAGGTGGAAATGACCAGAACTTAGTAGATCAAATATGCAGTACACCTAATTGTGCTGATCTACTCTGGGCTCCTGTGGGTCTTGACCTGATCTTAACTTGTGGTGTCAGTGCCTTGTTTCTTACAGTAAACATTCGACAATTTGCACACAGGCTCCATGTGGCCTTACTTGCCAAGTAGTTTTCCTTAGCAGGAAAACCTTAGCAGGTATTCTGGGGGAAAGCTGTACTCAAGGTATAGGCCCTATGCACTGCACATATGATCAGTCTATTGCTGGGCCACTCTCCATCGTCTTTGAAAGGTCCTGGAGAACAAGAGAGGTGTCCGAGAACTGAATGAAAGACAATGTCATCTCGGTCTTCAAAAAAAGGCAAGAAGGAGGACCCAGGAAACCACAGACCAGTCAGCCTCACATGCATCCATGGAATGATGATAGAATGGTTCATTCTGGGTGTCATCTGAAAGAATCTGGAGGAATAGAAAACTATCAGAAGTACCCAACACGGATTCACCAAGGGAAAATTGTGTCTGACTGACCTGAAAGCCTTCTGCAGTGGCATGACTGCATGGATAGATGAAGGAACGGTGGTGGATGTTGTCTACCTTGACTTCAGCAGGGCTTTTGACAATCTCTCACAGCATCCACATAGGTAAGCTTGAGAAGTGTTGATTAGATTAATGGACAGCGAGATGGATTGAAAACTGGCTGATTGAAAACTCAGAGCTCAGAGTGGCACAGAGTCTAGCTAAAGATCTGTAACATGCTGGGTCCCCCAAGGGTCAGTACTGGGTCCAGTCCTCTTCAATATTTTCATTAATGACCTGGATAAAGGGATGGAATATGCTCTCAACAAGTTTGCTGATGACACAAAACTGGGAGGGGTGGCTGACACATCAGAAGGATGTGCCATCATTCACTGAGACCTGGATGGAGACCTGGGCAGAGACCTGGGCAGGGAGGAACCTGATGAAATTCTACAAGAGCAAGTGTAGGGTTCCACACTTGGGGAGGAATAACTCCCTGCACCAGTACAGGCTGGGGGCTGACCTGCTGGAGATAGCTCTGAGGAAAAGACCTGGGAGTCCTGGTGGACAACAGGATGACCATGAACCAGCAATGTATCCTTGTGGCCAAGAAAGCCAATGGCATCCTGGGATGCACCAAGAAGAGTTGACCAGCAGGTCGAGGGAGGTTATCCTGTCCCTCTACTCTGCCCTGATGAGGCCCCATCTAGAGTACTGTGTCAGCTACAGGCTCCCCAGTTCAGGAAGGAAAGGGAACTGCTGAAGTAAATACAGCAGAGGGCCACAAAGACGATCAAGGGCCTGGAGTATCTCTCTTATGAGGAATGGCTGAGGGACTTGGGTCTTTTTAGTTTGGAGAAGACTGAGGAGGGATCTGATCAACACCTATAAATACTTAAAGGGAAGGTGTCAAGAGGAATAGGTCAGTCTTTTTTAAGTGGTGCCAAAGAGAGGAAACAAGAGGAAATGGGCATGAACTTGTACATAGGAAGTTCCATCTAAACATGAGGAGGAACTTCACTTTAAGGGTAGCAGAGTACTGGAATGGGTTGCCCAGGGAGATGGTGGAGTCTCTGTCTCTGGAGACATTCAAAACCTGCCTGTCCAAGTTCCTGTGCAACCTGCTCTAGATGGACCTGCTTTGGCAGGGGTGTCAGACTAGATGATCTCCAGAGGCCCCTTCCAATCACTCTGTGATTCTGTGATGCTGTGATTTTGGTCCAGGGACCATGGGGTGCTCTCTGCTGTTGCTATGCATGCTTTCCTTTTGTTATTTTGGCATTCTAATTTCAACCTCTCTAGGTTATTTTACTATTTCCTTGCATTTTAGATATTCTTATGTCTTTTTATTTTATGATCATCTGAGTCTACTGCATACATATCTTTGAAATACTGATTGCCTAGTAATGTCAAGGGATGTTTTTCATACTTACTGCTGAAATCATGTTCTCTGTCAATGTCCTGGGCAGGTGGAAGAGATGCCATCAACACAACAATAATCAATTTTGATAATGAGAAGATGCAGATCACATGGGCAGCAACAGAAGTATTTCCTGGCAAGAATGTGTCATTTTCTTATACGTGAGTATTGACAATGCCTAGTCTTCTCTTCTTAAAGAATTTACGTTTGGAGGCTAAAATATCTAAGTCAATTTGAGTCTTCTCTAAACTGTACCTGAAAATGCTTTTAACATTTGTTAATATCTAGCATGAAACCTGTTTATATTCACAAACTGCTACAGAAGTGTACAAATCAGAAACCCTGCTGAACAAACACAACAAACATTAAGTAAAAGATTTAGATTTGTCTCTTTTCTGTCATTGTGCTAAAATCTAATGTTAATTGAAGCATTGAAATATTTTTTTCCGCATATGTATATTTTCCTTATCAACTGACACCGTTAATGACTAACAGAAATTTAATGTTTTCTCTCTGACTGGTATATATAAAAGAACTTATAGTAGTACAATCTTGGAAAGAGGTTCATGAAAACATCTGTTTGAGCAAGTCATTCTCTTATCAGAAAATAACTACAACAACATGAAGGAAACTTGGTAATTTCAGACTGTGTCAATACCCAGAGCTGGAAAGTCATTGAGGTTTGGGTAATAAATTCCCTCATACCACTATGAAAATTGTGGCTTCAAGAAATTCCACACACGGACTTCCCTTGGTAAGAGCATTTGAAAAAGAAAAGAGAGAAAAATAAGAAAGAACAGTAACAAGAAGAGAAGGAATGAACTTGTTTTAACTGGTAAGAGTTAACCACTTCCATTCACCACTATTATTTCATTTTTAGATTCGATGAAGGCAAAAGCAAAGTTTGGAAGCCATGTCCTGCCTATGTATTGGATCAAGATTATAATTCTGGATGTCTTTTTAAGACAGAAGGACCCACCCTTGCCATCTCTATCAGAAACAACAACGGAAGTGAAGAGCTTTTTTCTAAAAAACTAAAATCTGATTTTTATAGTAAGTATCTAAAATCAAAACTACTTTGGTAGTTGAGTGGCTCTGGTACAGTCTGATAGTGTAATGATTTAATGACTTAATGATAAGTCATATGGAAAGCTTACAGAATTTCCTGAAAATGTATATATATTTCAAATATATTATTAACATTTATTAATAATGTTTTATCAAAAGGAGTTAAATAAGAAATTGTCAAGGTATCAAACTTTGAGAATACTTTTCTATTTCATAATTTTCCCAGTATCTGGCAAATTATGGAAATCTGCAGCCTGATCCTCAAATTTTGGCTGTTAAACACTCACAGATAGTAAAATGAATTTCAAAAGGGTTAAGTAACAAAGCAGAAGCATCAAGGATCAGATTTAAGTCCTTAAGTTAGGAAGGCAAAATTCTCATAATACAAAAGACAACTAGAAAGATTGAGAAAGAAGGGAACACTCTTCTCAGCCCTTATTTCCCACTGAAGACTTACCAGCTACACAGATGAAATCAAGGTGTGCTCTTAGACTACCTGAAAGCAATGACAGGGAGAAAAAAAAGGTAGGCACCAAGGGCTTTTTTTTTGTTTGATGCCGTGCCATATCCCACATAGCCTCCAGCAGCTGCACAACTGTGTCTTATAGGTTTTATGGTACTGAATTGTCAGTTCCTTTTCAGTGAAGAAGCCTCTTTCAATTGCAGTGAGTGTGGGGAGAGCAGGGCCCTCCCTTAATTACTTGCAATAGGTTCCTGACATGAAATAGTATTTACCTTTGAATGTAGCACTTCAAACAGTGAGCAGTGTCATGGTGTCAAGCTCAATTTTGATGTTTAACAGGGAGGTCAGCTGCAAAAGTACATCCTCCAGGAAGAAAGCCCACTTTCTTGAATTATTACTCAAAGAACCATTGAGATAAGGAAGAAATAACAATAATTTTAGCTGCAACCTGCTTCTTTTTAAGACACTATAGCATAATTTGTTGCTTTTCTTCTTAGTAAAGCCCAGTCGACCAGAAAATGTGACCTTCTTCTGGAAAGCGGACACTGTTACTGTAAGCTGTAATAAACCACAGAGAGCTGTGAAGTGCTTGATTCTTGAGCTTCAATACAAAAGCAAGTTTGACAAAAACTGGCAAGTGAGTTGACATGCCATTTTTTACCAACATTGAAGGGAGCTAGAAGTAGCGTTTCCATATAATGTAAAATAGGGTTGTTTTAAAATTGTTCTCCTTTCCTATATCTTCAAATTTATCTGGTAGCAAGCAGAAAGAAAAAGATCTTTAAGATCATGGATCCCTGTCATGCCAGAAACCATTTGCTTTTTGAGTTATATCTGGTTGTCATACAAAGAACTGAGGAGAATCTAATGGAAAGGTCTCATATTCAGAATAGGGGAGTTTTGGAAGAGAAAAGCAGAAAGCAGAATACTTAAGAGAGAAAAAAGAAGAAAAGCCCCATGAAATAGAACAAAAGAAAGGAGATGACAGATTTTTATTTATTCCAAGGTTAGCTATTAAGTATTTGTGAGAACCCGAATGGGACCTAACAGTATTTTTGAATATTATTTCATTACTTAAACCTTTCTAGTCTCAAATATAACTTGAAATTATCTTGTGGCTTGAGGTGTCTTTTCATATTGTAAATATGTAACTGTAACATTGTGTATTTTGTAATGATTGAGTGGCCTTCACTCAATATCAATGAGAAATGGCCATGAATAGTGAAGAGCCAGTCAAGAAACAGAATTCCTTGAAACTCAGAGAAGCTAAAAATTCCGTTCTGAATTTTTAGGCTGGCCTATCCCTTATCCTAATTGTGACCATGACTAATTGTGGCATTCTGAAGCACTGTCTTGAACACCAGAACTAACAATGATATGCTTTCTTTTTCAGTCCAGAACTTCTAAGTGTTGCAGTGTTGGAGACCAAGGCTTTGATCCAAGGAAATGCTATTCTTTTCGGGTCAGACTGAAGAGGCTAGTACCCCTCTGCAACGTAGTTAATTACAGCAGTGACTGGGAAGCAGAAACATTTTGGAGGAATGGCACACTATTAGGTAATGACTGTGCTACATTCACGTACAGTCTAAGTATGAATGAGGAAGTGAAGGCTGGGAAGAACCTGGAATCACGTAGCAAGTTAATGTTGCAGTGCTGTGCTCCCCCTGTTATCAAAGAAAGTTCATGCAGATGTAGAATTGTCCACGTTTAATTCCTGTTCACTTTATTCCTGGTGGCCTATAGCACTATTAATTTATCCCATAATCAGCAAAGTTAAAAGTGTCCTTATTATTTATATTACAACAGTGTCTAGGATCCACCAATGACCACTATGTGATGAATGGGGGGGGAAGGGGCAGGGAGTGGGGAGGGTGGGTAGAGGTGTAGGAGGGTGACATACATGATGCGTGGACATCAAACTCAAACCCTAAGAAAATCCTTGACACCCCATTTTTGAAGTTTAGTAGTTTATTTTGAAAGTACACCCATTTGAACTACAGGACCAGAGGTTACAGCAGTCTGATGTTTATATGCACTGGATTGATCAAAACAGGGAAGATGGGGGAAAAGAGAGGAAATGGAAGTAAAGTCAATTATCAGCACTGCTTTCCTACCAGACAGGTGCATTTAACCGAGTGTGATTGACTTTGACTAGATCTTTGCTGGAAACAGTGTAATAAAAAAATGGATTTGCTGTAGTAAAGAAGACTGTACACCACCACAACACACTTGTATCATATCAGCTAAACACAAAAGGCTACTCACCAGGCTTCATCAGAGCTATGAGACACCCAGGTGTCCAAGTGTACCCAGACCTGAGTTCTCTAAGATACAATGGGCTATTAGCTCACCTGAAAAAGAATCTATATACAATCCTGAGGCATAGGTATGTGTAGCCTGTGCACTAGTAGTAGCCATAGTGCTGACCTCCAGAGAAACCTATTCCACTATGCAAATTGTGAGCCTGGAAGGAAGTCCTCAGGTGTGGCTGGCAAATGCTGTAAAGAAAACATATCTGCCCATGCACCTCTGAGAGGTGAGCAGATAACAGCCTTACCTGGACCATTTGACCAGAGGCTTCCAGTGCATAACTGCAAGGAAGGAAAGCACAGAGGAGGCAGATTAATGGTTCAGTTGCCCTGGGTGTCCCTGGATTGGTAGTGACACTGGTGCAGCCCCTTCACTAGGGCAAGCACTTTACTTCAGTAATTCAGTGAGTTGTTGATCGCCAATGTAACATCAGAGGAAGCCGTGAACAAAGCTGTGTTCAAGAACTTCCATAAATTCTGAATACCTTACTTGGGGATCACAACTTTTCTTGTGGCTTTCTCGCAAGCTGAACAAAGCAGGCAGGTAGACCAGACTGGATATTTGCTCCTGTATGGATAACCAATAGTAGTTGGAAGAGTTTTCAGGTGGCATTACAAAAGCTGCAGAAGGAACACTGAGAATCTGCAAAAGTGCACAAATGCACTAGTTTTATATACCTGTGTGTTAGGTGATATCCTGCCACTAGTTACTTTCTGGTATCAACACTTGTGGTTTACCGGCTTTTTGTTTGCTGAGATGGGAGATGTTTGTTTGTTTGTTCCATCTTGGCAAATAAGACACTTAGACACATGTAAAGTTGTTTTGGTGATTGTAAGTAGGTATATACAATATACATCTTTTCTGTATCACTGTCAATGCAATAAAATGAAGATCAGAAGAAATATTTGATTTATTCACAGTACTTCTACTCCTTGCCTGTAAACCTGTTCCTTTGTCCTGTACCAGGTCATTTTACATAAATAAAAGTACAGTTTTCATTTGTGGCAAGGATGGGGAAGGATGGTTTTTATTTCCAGTTTCAACAAAACAATTGAATTTGTCTTATTTGTTCTTAAAAAGTTGGATTTTTTTTTCTTTTAAAGAAGAGTTAATGTTCTCATGTGATTAGGAATATTTACTGTTAAAGCAAAAAAAAAAAATGTTCACGTACTTTTTTTGTGATTGTTCCTAGATTCATGCGATGATGATATTAAATCTCACTCAAACACAGTAATAGTTTTGACTTGTTTGCTGGCAGTGCTTCTAATGATGTTTATCCTCTCAGTTCTTCTGTGTAAATGGCAGAGGTAAATATAGTTTTATTGGTTACTTCTAAGTAATCATGTCATGAGAATAGAGCTATTATTCAGGATAATACTCTTAGCACTCGTAATTTTTATCTCACAAATGAAGTCATCATGAAGATGGAGAAGTCAGTAGCTTAATTACTGTTTGAGCAATAGTGCGTCCTGGCCTTACAAACACCAAAGCCTTTAATTTTCAAAACCAGAACAATTCTAGTAAGACAAAGTTTCAGGATAAAATTTAGTCTCTCCCACATAATTTCTTCTTATTATTTTCAGAAAACTAGCTAAATCCCGAGAAGCCAATTATTTTGGTTATTTCTTCTGAACTGGATATCTTTTGTGCAACTTTCTTTAGATTCAATTTCTGTTTGCAGTAGGCTGAAGTAAGCTTGAGTGCATTCACCTTTAATAAGACTATATCAATATTTGGATTTGCAGTTGAATGACTCTGTTCATATTTAGAATCCACAATTTAAAACAAAACAAAACAATACCAAAAACAAACTACCAACACCAAATGAAACCCGTAAAGGCCCCAGATTTTGGGGGTTTGGTGGAAAAAAAAACACACCAAAAATGCAGTATTTGCAGAGATGACAGTATATGGGACTCTGATATTTTTAGATCATAAATTGGGTTTGATCTCCTGTCTAAGTTTCAGGTTTACGTTTGTGTTTACGGTCACCCAGTACAGCTGGCAGCTGGTTGCTGTACCATCTTCCGTGTCTAGGGCAACATGGCCAGGGAATGTAAAGCTCTAAATATTGTATAGAGCAGAATGGCATTTGCTGACTAACTGGAAGTTTCTACAGATTTTACTAGGATAGGGTTGGTTGAAAATGCAACAGAAAAATCATTCTTAGCATGATAGCATTATCATACTGCTATAGCTTCTTTCTGATTTTAGAACATTTAAAAGTAGTCAAACCTAGAGTACTGTCATGTAAAATATATTCATGGCTACAGAACTGTGCTGAAATAGATTTTTGTATGAATGAGTACACTGCTACAAAGCATTTGTATTTTTCTTTCCTGTCTGCAGGCTTCAAAAGTCAGTCATGCCCGCTATACCAGATCCAAAATACATATTTGCTGATCTCTTCAGTGATCATAATGGGAACTTTCAGGTAAACATTCCCTTCCTAGCAAAGCTGTACACTCTAAAGTGTTGAGAATAATTTGAGAGTAGCTACTGATACTTGCTTTACACAGACATTATCACAAGCACTCTATGACCCAAGAGAAAAGCTCTTTCCATGCAACAACACCAAGAGGATCCACAGAGAAAATACCAGAGCTCATACAACAAGTCTAGTGCTGTTTTGGCACTGTGAAAAGATGCTTGCTATAGAAAGAGAAAATGCTGGAGAAGAATTTAAGGGTGTCCAGATGCACAATATCCAGTGAGATGCCATTGTGTTGTTTGCATCCATTCCTGCACACGATAGCTGAGGGAGCTTGCTTCAACCTGATCTTGCCCTTGATGTTTGTGAAGTGCTGTGAGACTTAATGCTGAGACAGTGATGGCACTCATGCCTTTGGAGGCATCAGTCACAGTAGGAAGCACCTGTCAGCTACAGAGGTATATCGTTGCTAAATGTTTAGACACAAAATGGCTGCCAAATAAGTAGATCACAGTTTTTGTTTTCTTTTGTTTTCTTACTGCTTCTTGAGAACCACGACAACACACGTGTGGTGTATTTTTCTGTACTGGTTGGGCTGTCTTTATCTTAATTATTACCAAGTTTCCTCCAAGTGGAGAGAGGTCATATTTTTACATTTTCAAACCCAATGAAAAAAATTAAAGAACAGTAATAATGTTTCAGTGACAAACTGAAAACTCTCTTTATACAAAATAGCTTTAAAGTAAAACTGAAGAAGAAAGACATAAATGCAAAGAAATACTGAAGCTTTAATACAGAAATTCTATGTTTTATAAATCTTCATGTAAACTCAGTCTCAATTTAGATTAAGTCAGGGCTTGGATTAAAGAATGCATGAGTCTGTCAAACAGGGAACACCAGCTATTTTATACATCCAAAGCTTTCTAAATGCCCTGGTTAAATATAAAGATGTATTTAATGTAGTCTTGATAATCGGTAGGAGTTAGTATGTATTTGTAGAATCCTTTCTGCTTTACTGCCATCCTCCCTATCCTGTTATCTTATGTCCAGCTTGTTGATATTGCTTCCATTTCGTCTTTATTGTGTCTTATCCTGGAAAGATGCCATTACTAAAGGAAAACCAGTGTCCCTACAGCCAGGTTTGTTTTGATTGATATCTCAGTCCTTGCCAACATCAACATTTTAATTTTCCTAGGAATGGATAGACAAAACTGATCATGCAATGGTGCACACCAAGCTAGACTATGAAGAGCCAGAGTGCATCATTGAGGCAGAAAGCCAACAAGAAGACGAGAATAGTGACAAACAGGGGCTTCAAGAAAAGATCTTCAGTTTTTCAAGAGCAGCTGAAAATAATGACCCTAAAGCAGCTCAGATTGACTGCCTTATGCCAACATCCAACACTATAGCTTCTTTTGCTGGCTTCCATATTTTAATGAATGATGACATGTATGTGATGTTATAAGATCTATATAATTACACAAAAG
>VXBW01003689.1:51546-92030 GCA_013400375.1 Thinocorus orbignyianus
AAAAGAAAGTAAAGACTTTCTCTACAGTATAAAAATGAACCTTTCTCACCCATTTTTGCTTGTTGGCCTAATACTTATTGTGAAGGAGAGTGCTGGGCAGCTCTGTAGTGAAATTCAAGAGACATTGCTTCACATGGTTTACTGAAAAGAATAACAGGCTGGCCTGCTGCTTTCAACTACTGTCACAGTGTCAACTTGGAAAGGGAGTAACATGAGGCTTCCCTAATCACTCATCCACCATTTTCCATCATCCTGTCATCAATTTTTCTTTCTCCTCTCCTCTCCTCTCCTCTCCTCTCCTCTCCTCTCCTCTCCTCTCCTCTCTTTTACTTTTATTGACTGTAGGATTCTCAGCTTTTCTGCTAAGAATATTTCCCCAGAGGAAACAGTTGCTGGACATTTCATATCAAAGAACTAAATGTGTATTTACAGGGTGCAAGGGAGTTAAGCTGTAGCTCCAATCGGCTCAACTGGAAAAGCTGTTGTACATTGTATCTTTAATTAAGTTTTATTATTACTTCCACACAGCTTCANTTTTCCTTGTATCAATACACCCAAAAATCACTATTTTTTAATACGTGTTTTCCTGTTCTATATTGCTCTGCAAAAGACTTCTGTTAAAAAGTAGCTTCTATCACTATGTTCTTGGAAGTTATTAAAGGGAATAATATAATTGTTTTCAGCTTTTTAATAAGAAAACAAGGGGAGTTGATAAATCGTAGGCAATACATCTTGTAAGGTCAATATACAGAGTGAACTATATCCTAACATTAGCTCTTTGCACTGCTAGGTAATTATATAAATAAGAGGAAAAATTTCAGTGCAGTCCCCTTAAAGGATGCAGAAGCTCAGATACCCATAGAAGGCTACAACTCTCTTACAAAATGTCCTTAGTATACCTCATAACAGGGGAGTGATGAAAGTCACAAAGAGTAAGATAGAGACACATGTTACCTATGCTGCTGTATCTCAGCGCAATCAGCTCTGCTTTGTCCAATGGTTAATGCAATTAGATCCATGGAAAAATGATCAGCCCATGCTTTTTGATGGGCCTCTGCATGTCTGGGTTGCAAAGCCACGTACCCTCTTAACTCTCTGAACCAGCCAATCTGGAAAGGCGAAAGAGCTGAGCTTCACAAGAAGGGTAAGAACAGCATACAAAAACACACCATGGTTTTTAATGAATATAGGAGGTCCTTCTTACTAAAAACAAGAGCAGTAAGAGCTTGACTTCATAGAATCATAGAATGGTTAGAGTTGGAAGGGACCTTAAAAATCATCTAGTTCTAACACCCCTGTCAGAGGCAGTGACACCTTCCAGATCAGTTGCTCAAAGCCCCATACAACTTCTACATGTCCTGTGAGTCCTCTAACTGCTTAGCTATAATGTTAGGAAGAGAGGATGAGAGGAGGGTCACTGCTTTTACCGGTAAGGGTCACTTACCTCACTGGTAAAATGAAGGGAAAATTTCAATTTTGCATATGCAAGGAGACCTAATCTTCAAAAATATATTTGATCAGTGATAATAGTAAATAATGCTTTTTACTTGGAATTCTTAAAGGGTGGGTTTTCAAATAATAATTACATCACCACTTAAATGAATTCATAAAGGCAGTGGGACACCACTGCAACTTACGAGGTAATTTAAGTGTTGCCTGGCATCTCATGGATATCCAAGCAAGCAGACAGCAGAAGCAGGCACACTGGTCTGCAAGGCAAAATCCCACATTTCCAGAGCAATAAATTCTTTCAGTCCAGGTGAAACTAATAGATACAGACAAAAGTCTGCCTCTGCCTTATGGTAAATCTTGCCACGAACAGTGGTGTTACCACTAGAAAATGGACTTCTTTGGGGAATTCTCTCTTCTTAGGCAGTCAAGACTTTAATCTTCATTTCCATCCAAAAGATTTTTCATCCAGAAGCTGTGAAGCTGGAGTAGACTTACTGTGGACCTATTAATACCTGCTCCACCTCTGAGTATCTTACCATTGTGGATTGAGCTTGCTCAGGGCTTTTTACATAATAAAAAAGGAGAGAATGCCCTGGACAGCCTGGCTTCATTTTTAGATATGAGTCACTAGAAAGGCACAATACAGCAAAGCCACTGGAAACAGATGTTTTTGTTTCCTATCATATTCTGCAGATGTTGTCTATAAAGAACCTAAAGCTGGTTTGGGGGGCTTCTTGAGCAATTTTTCCCTCATCCATTCCAAAATATTTGAACTTCAGTACAAACAGCAGGAGTAAACAAAGGGTCTAACAGATGGTTGAGAGCAGACTTATCACTCATGGTATCTCAATGCGTGCAACCGTCTCATGTATCTTGCATGCTATTTTGCAGAAGGTGTTAGATCACAATCAACAACACAAAGGATTTGAACACCTAGGTACTGGAGAAGATCTCCACATCAGAAAAGTCTCAGTGGGTTACCACCACCCAGACTAAACAGGTAGCACAGCTAATATGGTGTAGATTAGAAACAAGAGGTACAAGAGGCAATCAGAAGAGAGTCTGTACTTCCTCTTCATTTTGATTAAACCTGCAACTGTGAAGTTATTCCACATCTTGGGTTGAAATCAGTCAAATCAGAATTGTTTTCAAAGTCTGCATCCTGGCTGAGGTGCTGCTTCTGTTGCCATGGGACTCAGTGAGAGGACTATCCTCCATAGTGAACTCAAGGGAATGGGGAGAAAGTGGGAGCATCTAGGTACTATACCTTTAAAAGAAAAAGCTCAGGCAACTGAATGATGTGTTTCAACAGTATGATTTTACCCCAAATGTTATATATCAGACTTCTACAGCACCATTTGGTTTGATGTGAAAGTGTCTTTAAAGAAACCAAGCAAAAAAATTTTGCAACATACCCATAAAGCTACCTCAGTATTAACTGGCTCTGTTGTATGTCAAGAAGGAATTTGGCAGCGTTTCCCCATATTCTGCTGGGCAGTTGGCAGAATGTGATATCTGGTGAAGGCTGAAAGAAAATCCAGTTGGTGTTTGTTCTGTTGCAAGATATTTTGATGTGGCTCTTTGAAGCTGAGAAACCAAAGGAATTGAAAGACAGAGAACTTAAGCAACCTTTTGTTCCAGTGCTGCTTATGCAGCAACACGGAAATTCACAGAAAAATTAAATGACTCTTTTAAGAAAAAGAAGAGCGATCTGACCGGAAGGACACTTTTGAAAATGATGACAAGAAGTTTTGCTTATATAAGCCTCTGTGGGATTTTGGACTGCAAGTACGTTGACTATACCACAGAGTCAGAAAATTTGTTGCCAGTGCAATATAGACATCTTACATTTCACTCTTTTGAGTGTAAAAAAGTACATTGTCGAGAGTGGCAGATACATCCACTTCTATAACAATAGCATAATACATTGTTGTCTATCATATTTATTAAAGTAGTATTTAAGAGAAAACTGAATGTGGGAAACTTGTACTAGAAGTCACACAAATTGTGCACAGAATTATAGGCAGCATCTGCAGAAACAAAAAGCTGAACTGAAAAAGAAGCAGAGAGGTAGGTGGGTGAGTACAGGATAGTCCACATGCTGTAGTAAACAGTTCTCAAACAGTAGAAAACAAACCTTTCTGATGTCTTGATGTGATTTTACTCTCAGGGCTCTAAAAGAAGCAAGAGTTGAAGATGGAATACAAATGCTCTGACGCCATTCACACATTCTATCAGCATTTATAGAGACGTTTGCAGCTCAGTCTTTGAAGAGAAGGAAGAAACTTTGCAAACAAAGTCAGCCTGAAGGGCAAAATGATTTAGCAGATCTAATAAAAATATGTCCTCTAAGATAGAGATAAGCTATTGGACCACACACCAATGTAGAAAGCATCTTAGTAGTATCAGATGTATTTCTGCCCTTGTAGTACTCTGACAATACAGTCAGCTGCCTCTGGGTATTTTGGAAAAAAAATCATTATCATAATGTCCTATGTTATTTTGCATAGAAGTTCAGTTTGTTGCTTTGGTACATTAACTTTTTAAGTGCAAGAAGCCTTAAGGGGTCTTATAGACTAACATGAGCGTGCACATCATACCAAGGAGGGCTATAAAAAGTGCTAGACACTGAACACAAAGAATAGTCTTGTTGGACTGAAGAAATTACGCTTCAAGTTCCAAAGTTTGATGAAGATTAAAAGAGAGAGTTTGATTTCTGTAGGTTTCCGGTGAAGGTTTCCGCTACAAATTGCTAAAAACATCAGTTCAGTAGTCAACATGCACACTATATATTCTCAGAATAGAATATTGTTTTCTCTCTGTTTACATGATGAGAATAGTTTGAAGAAGACTTTATTTCTTCCACCAAAACCAACCTGAAAAATCACTCAGGTTGTTTTCTCTCAGAACATCCTCCAAACAGGTGGTTGTCCCTTGTGCAATGATCCCATCAAGTGCCATGAAATCCTCAGGGATAAAACTTCATGCTGTTTATGTTTACAGTCCAGGAGAATATGTACTAAAGAGTGTTATTTTTCAGTTTCTGCCTGGCTTAATACTATATACAAGCTATATAATCATGTGAATCATGTTCAGTTCTGGGTTCCTCACTACAAGGACATTGAAGTGCTGGAGCCTGTCCAGAGGAGACCCACCAAGCTGGTGAGGGGTCTAAAGAATAAGTCCTGTGAGGAGAGGCTGAGGGAACTGGGCATGTTTAGTTTGAAGAGGAGGCTGAGGGGAGACCTCATTGACCTCTACAGCTGCCTGAAAGGAGGTTGTAGAGAGGCGGGTGTTGACCTCTTCTCCCTAATGAATAATGACACAACCAGAGGAAATGGTCTGAAGCTGCAGCAGGGGAGGTTTAGATTAGATATTAGGAGAAATTACTTCACTGAGAGGGTGGTCAGGCATTGGAATGGCCTGCCCAGGCAGGTGGTGGAGTCAACATCCCTGGAGGTATTTAAGAAACATGTAGTTTTAGCACTTCAGGGAATACTCTAGTGCTTGTGATTATTGGGTTGGATCATTTGTTTTGTGGGGTTGGATTGGGGTAGTGGTGATTTTTGTTTATTTGTTTTTATGTTTGTTTGCTTGTTTTGTTTTGTTTTGTTTTGTGTGGTTTTTTGTTTGTTTGTTTGTTTTTGTTTTTGTTTTCTTTTCTCTGATGTGTGTATGGTTAGACTCAATGATCTCAGAGGTCCCTTCCAACCATGAAGATTTCATGACTGTGAAAGAATGTTTTAAGTACAAAAACATTACAGTACTTTCTCTAGACAAATACTGAAAAAATAATGCCAAAATAATCTTTCAGGTGTTTACAAAAAAGGAGAAAATTAATTCTCTGTTTGTCTAAATGACAGTTAAAGTAAGTTTCTTCTTAATGCCAGGTGAGCAGTGAAGGTCAGACTGAGCACCAAGTTGCAGGTATCTAAACACAAGTATCTGAATGCAGGGGCTGGATTTAATTGTACACACTTAAGTATCTGACATCACCTGAGTTGCCTATAACGTTGTGTCTGGTCTCCAGCTGTCACACCAGACCTCACAGCTCTTCAGGAGGGAGCAAATAATCTGCCTAATGTCTAATGATAGATGTGAGAAATAGCCCATGAGCTGCAGTAGGATGGCTCTTTGAGTAGTAATTTGCTCCCTCATGTTTAGGAACAATGTCCTAGACAAAGACTATGACATCCTTAGTAGTCTCTCCAAAAGCAAATTGGTATGAAAACATGGCAGTTAGCTTGCTGACCCATCCAAATGTTAGTTGTCTCACATTCACTCAAGGAAATCATCCAGTGTCTTCCTATGGAAAGCAACAGGTGTCTCTAGAGAGCAGTGTTTCTGGTCTGAGGTATCTAAGTCAGCTTGGATGACTTCTGGGGATTTTTGTTTCTCTCCACTGATTAGAGAGTTAAGACAGCCAGCTCAAACTAGTCCACCAACTTTTTTATATGGATGAGTTTGAAAGAGATAAATCCTACTTGAATGTCCAAGTTGTCACTTTGGTTATTGTGCTTTGCTTTTTATACAAGAGGGACTGGAGCCCTACACAGTCACATTAAATAAATGTTGAAAATAGTCCCATATAAACTAAGAGGTTGTCAGGGGCTTTAAAAAGTATGTACAATGAATTATAGAATCATACAATGGTTCAAGTTGGAAGGGACCTTAAAGACCATCAAGTTCTAAGCCCCTGCCACATGCAGGGATAAGTCAATAGCTGTTGCAGAAATAATTCAAAAAAGGGATTCTTGTATACAACAGCTACTCATCAAAGAGCCCTTCAAAACATGCCTCCTCTTTTAGGCAAGACAGCAAAGAAAGCATATGGAAATGTCAAATTTCCCCAGGTCTGTCATCAGGTTTGTCCATTAGAACCAAAACTTCTTCCCAGCAGTCACATGAAGGAAGTTCTTAAGTAATCATTCACACATAGAGTATGTTTTGCCTCCATCCCATCTTCAAAGCATCCCCTGGTGGTCCGTTTATAGGTATGAGATAGTCTTTTTCTCCTCCCCACCACATGAAAATCAGTCATGAATGTCAACCAATAGTTTCCATGTGAATGTGGGATCTGCCCAAGGGGGTACTAGCAGAAATTTAAAACAAGCTTTGATGTTCCAATAAGATAATATGAGACCACACGGACAATTGCCCCTATGAAATATTAAATGCAGATTCTTTTGATCTCAAGAAATAAGACACTATTATAATTTAATACAATTCTCTGAAAGATGAAAATAAATAATAGTAAATGAAAACATACCAAATATGAATATTTTTAATGTGGGTAAAGACATTCCACATTATTTTTACTTGTATTCTTTTCAGGCAGGACTTTTCTGGTCAGGGTTATTAAAAATATTTTTATCTGAATAATTTATTTTTTTCAAAGCTTTTATAACCATTCAGAAATTTTTAAAAGCGGAATATCGACTTTTATAAGTCTGTGCCCATATTTGGCCATCTAAAACTAGGCCCATGACATCAGAGATGGAATACTTTTCAAGCTTATTAAAAAGGTTGCTGGCCAAAAATAAGATGAATAAGTCTATAAAATGTTCAATGTAACTTGTGTGACAGATCTCTCTTACAGAAGTATATCCTGGTTATAAATGACATATGCATAGGTTGATTATATGACTTCACTTACTTTATCATGTTACTGTGACAGAAGAACCAACATAGTTTACTGTGATAAGGGCATGGAGCATTTTGCCAAACACAGTTGTAAACACAGGAATACAGAACATGCCATCAATGGACAGGTCTTCACTGAGTACTTATTTAAGCAAACATCTGCCACTGATGTTATTTCACGGTTTGGGGTAACTATATAAAATATGATTGAATTTATTTATTTTTTTTTAGTTTATAATGGAGCTCTGGTAAAGTTTAGAGTGGGTTTATAATGTAGGAGGCATGCAACAGATATGATGTTAGCTAAAATTCACATCTCTACACAATTTAAAACTCACTAGCTATTTATAGCTTGGCAAACTGCAACTGTAGAGCTGAAAAAAAACATGCCACAGGTCTGCTGAAGAAGAGGTTTGTTTCTGTTATGTCTTTTGTTTTTAAGCTTTTTGAATAACAGGGGTTACTTTGCTGTTCAGCATAAATGGTGTAGCTTTTTCTGAGGATGATGCTATATAAAACATTCTTTAGATCACATTACAAACAAAAGAGAAAAATAGAAATTTGTGCCTTGGAAATGTTCTGGCTCCTCCAAAATTTGATAAAAGGTCATATTAATTTAAGGACTGTGCCTTGTACTGTGTAGATTTGCCCAAACCTGGCCAAGTTACAAACTTGTGACAAATCATACACTTCCTACCTCTCTGAAACCTCACACGCACTTTGTAAAGTCTCAACAGTCACTCAACTAAATGGGGTGCTGCTTGAATATGTGGCTGCCGTTCTTTGGGAAGCTCCATCCCAAGCACAGCAAAGCATAGCCTGCCAGCATTGGACCCACATGGACCCACTCTGAGCCCACACCACATTCTTCTGTCCCTGCAGTTTGTCACAGGAGAGCTGCACTCGGAACTGGAGTAAGAAATGAGGAAAGGGGTAGGGGTTTGAAAGAGATATGGTGAAAAAGAAGGTGTCAGGAGCTGAACAGTACTGAGAGATGGAAAATCCATCCCTGAGAGACGGAAAATCATTAAGGAGGAGCATTAACAGCAGATAATAAAAGTGAGCGAGAAGTGGTGAGGCAAGACACCAGAGGGATAAAAATTAAGAGAGGAAGATCTGGAGCTAGGAATGAGCAAGAACACAGAATATATTGTACCCAGTAGAAAATATTTCTCTTCGGATCTGGACAGATGAGAGCTGGGTACAACTATATCCCACAAAGGAATGATGAAGCTGCTATACAGCTACCCTGTGACCGACAACATATAGAACATGTATATATGAAAAGGGGAAAATAAGAGTGCCACAGCTTTACTACTGCTCTTCCAATACATCCACACCCCTTAACAATTCCACCTGTGTAAACCCATTACCGCTTGAATCTCAACATTTTCGCTTTATAAGACTCCAAAGTCACTGGTCAAATGTGTTCCTTCACCCCCCTCTAGTGGGATGTCCACACATCAAGTGTTTCCTCCCTTTCCCTTTTCCACCATACTTTGAAGAATAAAAAGCTACTCTGTGCACCTGACAACCCCAGTTCTGCTTCCCCAGTGACTTTGCTTGTGTGGGGACACATGTATGCATGGGTACTGTTCAGATTTTTTCCCCACATCCTCTGTGTTCAAATTAATTAGTTCTAAGCCAAGAGGCAACATTGAAAGAATATTGAAACTGCAAAAATGCCTGGTAATCCAACATTAGAAAATGTCCAAACACAGTTAAGTTTAATTCATCACTGTATGAATATGTGTTACGCCTGAGGATTGAAATGAAAGATCATAAGACTCCCACTTCATTAAAAGCATAGGATGAACAGTGCTTAGGAGTGAATCAGTTTTGTGCCATGAGTGAAGATCACTTGATGCTCTGGAGATGGGCACTGCGTGAGGCAGATGAACAAAAAGGATTGTGATGAAAGTCATTGAATATTCCTGGAAAACCAGATTCCATCCTGTCTTTGTCAAAGATTTTCTATGAAAATCATAATAATTCTCTGTTCTCACATTTGGACATACAACTTGTGATCCTGCAATCTTTTTTGAAGAATTGCCGAGCTTTTGCAGCAGTCACTAAGATAAATAGGAGCATTACTCTGAGTATACGTACTGCTATATACTCTGAAAAATCAGACCTCAGGCATCTCAAATTACCACCCCAAATTAGCTGGTACTTTTGACAATTCTGTAAAATGGGGAGAATGATACCACAGGGACATTATGAAGATAAATTCATTAATTTCTGTTAATAAGTAGGATACTATGAAAAAAAAGCACCAGGGACAAGCCCATTAGGAAATGAATAATTATGTATTCAGTGCAAGGTTTGGATGGTGTGCAGCAAATTAGGCATGGGAACATATATTAAATGATGAGAAGAAAAAGAAATACTGTGTGGCTTCTCATTTCGTGAGCACAGTCTGCCTTGTGCTCGGAATGAGGCAGGGGTCCTGCGGGTGGACATGACTGTGTAATTAAAGACTGCATCATAATGCATGTGCACAGGCCACTGCAATTCTCTTATTTGTCTCTGCATCATGACTTTGCAATCATAACATTTGTTTACTAAGTTATTGTGTGAAGATAAACATATATTTAGAATACGAAATAAAATGCTTAATGTTACAGGTGGGAAATTGCTAGATTCCAACTTAAGAAATGCCAGGTGTTCCCTACTTTCCTCATCTTTAATTTCTTATCAGTATAACCTAGCAAGTTTGTAGGAGAACCAGGACTACCACTCTGGACACCACTCAAATTCTATGGCCTTGCACGAACAGTAATTCTTTCTTCGCATCAATATTGTTTTCTTTGTGAGAGAAATCAAATGCAGGATGGCCTGTATTTAACTGTGGAGTCCGAGGAATCTTTGTATTCCTCAGAAGCTGAGCAAGGTAAGCAGAGCTGGCACACAGAAAGTGTCGCTGCGGGCACTGAGCATACTCTATGGAAAACAAAGGTAAAGAGTTCTTTGAGGGTGGAGTTCATATGAGCCTTATTTTCATAAGCATGTACTCGTGGTTACTCAGAGATTAGAAGAGCCAACCTCTTAAGAAGTTCTGAAGAGGTGATTTCCAGAGTATTACAGCCTGAGCATATATGAATTAATTTTCTTCCTTTCCTAGGGAAAATAATAATTATTTAATAATATTTTCTGTAGGATTTCAAACAATTTCATGGACTAGAAGTGGGACAGTTAGTTCCATTTTTTTTTCAAACCTTTGAAAAAACTTTTTACAGCAATTCTCATGCTGAACTGTCTCTGTCAGACTTACTGAAATTTCTAACTGAAGGGGTATGAATGCCTGGGCAGCAGTCAGTGAGAAAAAGTTTAGCAAAATTCAAAGTGGCTGAAAGAACATGCTTCCAGGGAAAGGTAATAGACATCTGTAATTACATTACCGTCAGTGCCACCTGCAATAAGACTGCTGTGAAACATCACAGCAGCTTTGAGATATGTTGTATAACGAA
Organism: Thinocorus orbignyianus; assembly: GCA_013400375.1. Taxonomy (NCBI): domain Eukaryota; kingdom Metazoa; phylum Chordata; class Aves; order Ciconiiformes; family Thinocoridae; genus Thinocorus; species Thinocorus orbignyianus. Next base: position 62,112 of record VXBW01003689.1, read on the forward strand.
TACTAGGTGAATCTGAGGTCTTCCCAGGAACTACGGCATCTCAGTAGTTGATTGCTTTGCCAAGTTACCTTATGAAAACATGTCTCTGCTAGGTTAACTGTTTTTCAAAACTTGCCTTAAAGTTGTCAGAAAAATTGTTTCAAAGCTCACTATAATTAATAAAAAGAAGTTAAAATTGGCTTCACTGCAGATGACTTCAGTTGGCACAGATCTACTGAACCTCGAGGCCTGAAGGAATTCATCAGTCATCCCTGCAATGTCTGGGTGGCATCTGGATATTTACTTTTATTACAGTTGGAAAAGAAATTACTAAGGTCAGAAGGTCATTTTACCTTCTTCTGAATAAGGGTTAGATTAGTTCGCCAGACAAGTCATAATATTCCTCATCTGAATAAAAATTTCAAGTAGAAGAGATTTTAAAAGAGGGTCATTGTGCAACCGGGTTCACAGTAGATTTTCAGCCCTAAATGATGTGGACAAGTAGTTTGATTCTTCGTCTTCTTCTTTTTTTTTTTTTTTTCCCTCCCAGTCATTTTTCCACTGTTAATCTGCATAATACTCTCTCCAAAATTCAGTGGGGACAAATCTGCTAATATGAATAATTATCTAAGCATGAAGTAGTCACCTCCTGGATGTAGATAGTGAAGCTGATTAAATCTTCTGAAAGTCCTCCTTGAGGTCTACACATACCTTTAGGTGCCTGAAGCAATTGGGAAATACAGTCGTTAAAATGTTCCTTATATGTATGTTCTTCTGGAATGGTTTATACCTGAATTTGCCATGGTGCTGAAAGTGCAACTGAATTCTCTGCTAACCTAACATAGTCCTTTCTAGAAAAATTATTTAGCGTGAGTTTTGTTTTGTTCTTGGGAGGAAATGAATATACTTCTGTCTACAAATGAATGTGTGTGTGAATGTATGTTTGAATATATGTGTGTGTATACACATTATATATAAAAAGCCTAATTTCATCTAGTGACTTATTGCTTAGTCATCAAACTTAATAAGGATCATACAGTCAATGCTGAAGAATGGCCTTTATTACTTTGGGTATTAGTAGCCAAGTTAAATACCTCTGGCAGTTTGGATGGCATTAGACTTCATCAAAATAAATTCAAGACTATATAAGCCTGACAAAGGTCGGTGTTGGCTGATACGTGGAAAGGTTGCAACGTAGAATGACAGACATGCTGATTTTCCAACATAAAATGAACATGTTTTTATTGAATGTCCAGATTAAGCAAGTTAGCACCAACACAAATTGCCAAGTACTATGTAGGGGAGAACTTTGGTTTGATTTTAAGTTTATTTTGTTATTGTTTTATATTTGTTAAAATAGGGACTTCTGCTTTATATGAGGTTTCACCCTGTAAAAAAGTCGATTTAACAATTCTCAGCTGAGTGGCGTATTTCCCTTGAATGACCTCCATTTCTAATGCGACACTGTGTAAGTGATTATTTTCCTGTTTGTCAGGAGGCTGTATAGTGACGGTCATCGGTGCTTAGTCATAAAATGTTAATTCAACAAACAGCAAATAAGACAAAACTTTTGCTGTGTGTACAGGGCCACATAATTAACTACTGCTGCATTTAATGTAACCAAATCACAGGAACAGACTAAACCCAATGGTTGTGATGGATGATGTGACAAAACAATCTAACTAAATAAGGGGCCTGTTCAGGAAAAATTAGGCTCTAGTGTTACTAACGTTTATTAGGCCTGGATTGGCATCTCTGATCTCAGCAAAAAACACTTGTGGAGGTGGGAAGGAGGATGAAATTGGGTTCTATTATTTTAGGGTAAAGGAACTTGAGTTAGCAATCCTAATGGATATAGTTGTCAGCATGGGAACTTGAATTTGTTGGGGTAAGAGTGAAAAGATGCATGAGACCCTGCTGTATGTACAGACATGGTGAGTTACATTGTTTCTGGGAGATAAAGACCAGTGGAAGCCTTCCATTGCTGCCCATGAAGAACCACTCGGAGGTGCTCTGAAATGCCTCCAAAAGCCCCCTGGGCACATGTGACATCACAAAGGGGATGGTGAGGTATAAAAAAATGATGAGTGACCAAATAGGACCCATCATGCGGACATTAAGCAAATGTTGCTTTGTAGACTCCCCTGTCCTTGCTCACGTACCACGTCCTTCGGAAAGGACCACTAGAAGTGAGATGCGCCACCTAGAAGAGACACAGTGGTACCTGCTGCAGAGGAGAAATGAGTCATTTAAATCCCAGTAGTCAACCAGAGGTTTGACATTTCTACATCAGTCCATTTAACTGTTCAAACTGGCTCTTTTGAATTTCCGTTTCAGTCTCACCATTTTCTGCCAAATTTGACAACACCTGAAGCTTGGTCGCTTACTATCTTTGTTCTAGAGCAGGTTTCTCAGTGCTTTGGACATTGTGTTGTTGCTTTGAGATTTTTTTTTTTTTTTTTATTTCCTACAAGAACTGTCTAATATTGAAATGTTAATAAAATATTAATAAAAGAAGGTTATTTTACAGAAGAAATCATTGGTGACAAATTTTCTGAAGTTCAAATCTTCTCCGCTGTCTAGGGAAACTTTGTATCATCCAATATTACCATTAGTATTCAAAGTATCTGAGTTGGGATTTAGGTTTACCAAATCTGTAGCACCTCATTCTACAATAAACATTCTATATTTCTAAGAATCTGTGCCTCTTTTGCATCTTGTTTACAATTTGCCTTGATGGAATCATTCCTTTAATATCAGGATATCTGTTATCACGTTTTTGTGACTAACAGGAGAGAGAATGATGAAAATTTCCTTACACATTTGAGCGGCATCTTTACCAGATGCTATTCACAGGAATGATACATGAAATTTTTGTTTGGTTGGTTTTTATTCTATTCTGCACAAAGTGAATTACCTAACATGAGAGCTTAGGAGATCTGTAAGGATAGTGCTATCCACTACAATTTCTCTCCAGCACACTTGCACTTCTGAGCGTAACCACCAGAAACTGAAAGAAGAGCTTCTTTCTCTACACCTATTCCAGAAAATTGCATAGTTGATAGGAAATGCATTGATCCTACCTGGAGACAGCTTCCATTAGTGTATTATTTCATACTATTTTCTCTGTGTAAAACAAGTCTTACTGAAAAGATAAGATATATCTTATAAAGACATATCTTATAAAGATATATCTTTTATATATCCTATAAAGGTAACTGCTCTTTCCCCTTGAAAAGATCTTTCTTCCTTCCCATTACTCAAGGCCTTTCATTGTTTTAAACCTGCACCAGGTATTGGGAGAATGAGTTTGTCAAAGTATTTAATTTCCAATGCTACTATTGCATCATAGTTAGTCTTTACTTGTCACTGAGCACAAAGTGGTTGTGGTCCTCAATAAAGATTTTATTTTTCATAATATGGCAAGTAAGAGTTAGCTAGTGTCTCTTCAGAAGGCTACAACAGGTAGATGAGGAACTTCACATGTTGTCATACTTTCCTGTAAGGTTTATATTTAAGCATCATATTCTGTTTTGAACTCAATTGAATTTGTACATTTTGTTGGATTTTTTTGTTTTGGTTTGTTTTTTTGTTTGTTTGGGTTTTTTGTTGTTTTTTTTTTTTTTTTTTTTTTTGTTTAATAAATTTCCTTAAAAATGCATCCATCTACATTTTCTGGATTGCCATTGTTTATTTTATATTGAGAGTCACAAGTAAATGTACATGTTTACAGTACTATTGATTTTAAAGAAGAAGTTGACCTTGTACAGAGAATCATATGACCTGTGCATATTGAATTACCTTCACATTCCCTCCCAGATGTTCTATTGCTTTCAGATGGAAATTATGAAAGCTGAGAATTCTGTGCGTACCGTAATCTGCATTACTCTTATTAGATCTGAGAAAATTTCTATTCCCTAGCACAAAAACACCTGGACTTCTATAAAACGTAGAAAAATGTAACTGTCCATTTTATCTCCAAAATCTTTTAAAAAATACTTAATCTTTTATTTCAAATTATTTCTCTTCAGAAACAGAATATCCTTGAAAAATACTTTCAGTTTTGCCAAACTTGTTCATTTATTTGTGGCTTTGAACTCTGACAGATACTCTTCTTGCTGGGAAGGGAAAGAATTTGTTCCTTAAATCATCAACTTCCTCTGAAGTTTGTAAAATTTTGTTATAACATTTCCCTCCAGGTTCCTAATAAGAATGTATCATGCAATACAGTTCTCCAGAAAGCCTCTATTTTCAATTTGTAAGTGAAGCAGGTATAAAACATGAAGACAACCTCTTCCCCTGGCCTCCAGCTTTGAAAATTTGAGATTCACAGAATTGTTCAAACAATACGCGGTGTCTTTTGAACTACATACTAGTATCTTACTATTTCTACTTAAAATGATTGCCAAATCAGACATTTTCTCTGAAGCCCTCTTATTACAGATCTTTCTGTCCTTTTCTTTGTCACATTCTTTGTTTTAACTGTATCGTAAAGTTTGTTCTAATTTCCAGGAGGTCTAATTTCTTCTTACTTCTAGTAGTTTTTTATAATTGTTGGACTCTAAACTTACTCTAATTCCAGGATTCTGATAGATATCATCTCCTCTTAGTTCCTGTTTTCATTTTTAAAGACAGGGAACTTCAGTAATAAAGATTTCTCTCATTACTGTTTTCCAGCAGATCACAACATTTTTTAATCTATTTCATCTTTAGCATTTTCTCTTCAAAATTTCTAAGAGGCACCTGTATATTTGTTCTACTTTTATGAGGTCGCAGGATACAATTCTGCTGAGTCTCCACCTGTATTCTTTGTCTTTTGATTACTAGTGTATTAACATCAAGTGTAAGTGATGATGGCAGCTGATTGTTGAGGAGATTGTTGTGGGAGAGGATATGCACGTATTCTGTATCTTGGTAGTGAACAGTATATGTGAGTTGTAACTTCAAAGTTCCTCATTTTCCAAATACTGTTCAGATCTCACGTTTCTAACAGTTTACTAGCTCTCTGTGTCATTTCCTTTGTCCAGTTGTCAACTCCCTTGACCTACAAGGGGCACTTTATGGCATTTCAGCAGTGCCCTGCTCCCTTAATTTATCAAGATACCTTTAAAACAATAAAAAGAAAAGAATCTATTTTGCCTGTGGGTCATAGGAAAACTATTAGTTTTCATTTCTTTTTAGATGACCTTTAATCTGCCTCTTCATTCTTCAGACTATGTCCTAAAACAAAAGTGACTTTTAGCTAATAAAGTGGCTTTCTTTTTCTCATTTAGCTCATGTAGAGAACAATACGCTGTGTGTGTAGGTTGTTCCTATTTATTTTTTATCCCCAGCCTGCAAATACGTTTCTTTTTACAGTATATTACCTAGTATATCTACCTGTATCACTTGTAAAACCTTCTTTTTCCTGACAAGGTCATTTAGACCTTTAACTTTTATAGATACAATTTTCATTGATCAACAAATCCACTGTTTATCACCCCATATTCTCTTAACCTTTTTGTTTCTATGGTGTAATTCCAACTCTGTCAGACTAAGACTTGCCAATACAGTGTTCAACTGTAATACGGAGTGTGTACAGTTTAAAAGTGACTTTCATTTTATACAATGAAGAGATGATAAATGGTCTGGTTATTTCTCATATGTGTTACTTTTTTTTTGTCCTCTCATCATTTAATACAACCTACATCTAAAATAAACTTTCTTAACCATTGTCCCAAACAGCTAAATGCCTCCTCACATTATTCTTCAGTCCTTGCTGCTTCCTCAGTTCAAATGGCAATCCATGAGCAAATTTACTATCATGATCTTCAGTTTATTTGGAAAGAACTGTTGGAAGGTGGCAGTTTGGAGATATCTGTGAGCATCGGCCTTACTGTTGACTTTATTTTCAGATGCAGAAGAGAGTAAATCATTCCTTAAAACAGTAAACAGAATCTCCCTCTCCTCTGAGCCTTGTGAGATAATTTTTGGATTATTTCTTCCTTTGTGTCTTAAATCTACTCGATTTTATTTTCCAGATCCAGTTTTGGATCCAGTTTGGCAGATTTAATCAGTATCTGTACACGACTGGTACTATTCCCACTTTCTTATAATTGATTTTAAACCTATCAAATCCTGATTGCTTTGGCAATTTAGGTATCAGAGTACTGAAATTAAGCCAGAGAGGAAGTGATAGTCCACCTTCTCTGGGATATCCATTTTAAGAGGCTGCAGGTCGTGCATTTTTCTTCAGCTTTCAGTCACAATGTATTTACTTAAGTGGTATGAAGTCAAAGAAGCTAATTTTTGTACAATTCTGACAGGACTTTTCATTTTGTGTAAATAGTGAGTAAAGTTTTTAGAAACAGCCTGTCTTATTCATTATACTCCCCATGATTTTGTTTACTCCTCAGCAACAAATCAGAGAGAGAAGATATGGAAGGGGAACACAAGAAAGAAACACAGCTTGTTTTATAAATTGCAAGGTACACAAATAAATATTTTGGTAACTGAATGCAGTTGTAGTTTAACTAACTGCATTCAATATGGTCAAAGAGAAAAAATGTTTTACATAAATGTTCTGTAAATGGACGTGTTGATTAACTGTTTCACAATTGCTTGATGGCATAAGAGAAATAACTGCAACTGAGTAATGCAAATTCCATGTCTTCCATTTAAATTTCAGCCAGTACAGTATTTGCTGCCTCTTTTATTCTTTCTGCACAAATGGAAAATATTTATGTTTCCCTCAGCCTCCAGCTCAAGGTAGTATTCTAACCGAATGGAGAGCTCGGTATCTTTGTCTGTTCTACTAAATTCCTTGTAAAGCTGATGAAGAGAAGCAGGAATTTCTAGGACACAATTCCTCACCTCCTAATGGAGATACCTATAGTGAGGCAGGTGAATGATGAATGAAAAAGCCCATTTCTCTCCATTAATTGTAAGGAAAGCTTAGGATGTCCAGACCAGATGTAAGAAGGATCGCCCAGCTCTAGAATGTCTCTGCTATACTTACATCCACAATAAACAAAACACAGTAATTGCTGATACATGTGCATGTTCTTGAAACTGAAGAGGATCATTACAACCACTTAGTCTGATGTCCTTCATAACCCTGGTATTTTAGATAATAATCTTTTGATAGAGCCAAATAACTTGTGACTCAATTTCGTTGCCTGCTTTCCACTCCCTCTAACATCAAACTCTTGGACCACCTGAAATTTAAAGTCATGAACAATGAACTGTTTCCTAGAGAGCATGGCATTTTCAAGGCACAATTAATAGGTTTGCTTTCTGCCCACGGTGTACCCTCTACCCAAACATGTGTACCGCTTGCTTACTTTATGGTCCTATCTGTAACATGACATAGCCCGGTATTCAATGCCCTGAAAATCACTTCATATTTCCAAACTTAGGGGGAAAGTAAGATTTTTCGGGGTTTAGAGTTACTCTATTTTTGGTATTGTATATATATTTCACTATACTGTGGAACTGCTTTTGTTTTGTCTTTTATTGTAGCGCTAAATTTGGCATTAGGTTTTAATAACTGTGCAGTCCTTTGAGACCATGCTGAAAGGTATTTTATCAATATAAGTTACTATTCTATTATTGCTTTGCCCCAAGGCTCACCTCATTTTCAGCAAAGCCCACTCATTTTTTGTGGAGTCATCACTTTTCCCCTCTATTCACTCACCCTCCCCTTTCCTCAGCCTTTTATTTCTCATTGAGAAGGGCCAAATGAACAGCTCTTTCTAAAGCATGGCTCCATCTGGTAGGATTACTCTGCATTGTAACTTGCCTGGTGTCACTCTCCTTAGAAGCCAAAGGTATCAGGACCATATCTGCACATGTCCTGACTCTAGGAAATAGGAGTATACGAGACACATGAAGGTCCATCCATTGGGTGCAAGATTATATTGGGTTCAAAAGTACTCCAGATATACATCCAGAGTTTGAAGTACTCAACCTTTGCTTTCATGACTCTCCCAACTAGTAAGGCTAGACTTGGAGAAGGTGGGAGAATGTTTAATCTAGCAGTGAGAGATGTATTTCTTACATGTCATTTGTTTTAAGGCAAGGAAAGTTTCACTGAACCTTAAGTATTTTCAAGGGAGAAGAAACCTTTTCAGGTCCTTGCCTTGAAGTTTTTAACTAAACTCCCTTGAAGTTCACCACTGGGCCTATAAATTGTGAGTTATGCTGTGGTCGCTAAGGACACAGCTTTTTAGATTGAAGAGGAAATTTTCAGAAATATGGAAACTGTTTTGGCTGTGACAGCATGAGGTATGTATCTCCCCATGGTATCATTCTGGATGAAAGCAAAAAGTCTGTCTTACACTATCAGTCTGTCTTCAAATTACGTACATTTAAGGGCAACTACAAGATAATGATAAAGATCAGAGGTGAGGGTACAGAGGGTAAGAAATCCTTCCAACAACAGATATGAACTTTTAAAGATCATTTTTAAAGAGGAATCACAGAAATCGATGTTGGGAAACAAAGTTCAAGTCTGTTGCAGAAAGTAAATATTGTGCTTGGGCCCATTGGTCACCATCCTCACTGCAAATATGAAATTACTTTTAAACCTACACCAGTAACATTGGGCTAGTTTAAATGGGAAGAGTATCTATCAGATAAGAAAAAGTCTCAAACCTGTAGTTTCTAAACTAAAATTTGCTGACATCACCTAAGAGTCAGAGAATGGTTGGTGTTGGGAGGACCTCTGAAGTGCATGTGGTCCAACCCCTGGGCTCAAGCAGGGGCCACCTAGAGACACTTGACCAGGACTACGTCCAGATGGCTTCTGAATACCTTCAACGGTGGAGACTCCACAACATCCCTGAAGAGCCTGCGCCAGTGCTTGGCCAGCCTCAGAGTGAAAAAGTCTCTCCTGATGTTCAGATATATCTTCCTGTGTTTCAGTTTGTGCCAGTTGCCTCTGGTCCTGACACTGGGTACCACTGAAGAGCGCCTGGCTCCATCTTCTATACACTCTCCCTTCAGCTATTCACATACACTGATAAGATCCCCCTGTCAGCCTTTTCTTCTCCAGGCTGAACAGTTCCAGCTCTTGCAGCCATGAGAGATGCTCTAGTCCCTCCACCATCTTTTGCTGGGTCTTTTGCTGGGTTCCTTCTAGTACGTCCATGTCTGTTGTATTGGGGAGCTCAGAACTGGATCCAGCACTCCAGATGTGGCCTCATCAGTGCTGAGTAGAGGGAAAGAATCACATCCATTAACCTGCTGCCAACATTCCTCCTAATGCAGGCCAGGATACCATGTGATCTGAACAGTAATGGGGTCTGATAACATGTTATAAACCAAACTTATTGAGGCAGTAAGAAAGACAAGCAACGAAGAATCCACACTGTGACTCACCTGATCACTGATAGCAAACACGGGACCATAAGCAACCTCATGGCTCCAGCCGATTATCGGGGACACTTAATTTTCAGGTCATCTGACAGCAGCAGTCAATTGTGCAAATGCCTTTTGAATGTGGGTAAGTCATGCCACCTCTTGGCTGCACCAATGATAGTGTGATTTGAGAGAATCTTACTTCACATGACAGCAGTACGCCCTACGTGTCGTTTTGGATGAAGTGTGTGGCACCTTACCTACACAACGATGCTAGTCAAGGTCCAGGGTGCCAAGGGATGGTGTATCATACCATTTGCCTTCTTTGCAGCAAGGGCACATCTCTGGCTAACGTTCAACTTGGTGTACACCAGGACCACCAGGTGCTTTTCCACCAAGCTGCTTTCCAGCTGGGCAGTCTCCAGCATGCGTTCGTTGATGAGGTTGTTCCTCTCCAGGTGCAGTTTGCACTTCTCCTCATTGAATTTCAGGAGGTTCCTGTCAGATCATTTCTCAAGCCTGAAGTTATGCCTCTGGATGGCAGCATGACCCTCTGGCATCTCAGCCACTCCTCCCAGTTTTGTGTCATCAGCAAACTTTTTGAGGGTGTGCTGCCCCATCATCCATATCATTAATGAAGACATTAAACAGGACTGAATCCAGTATTGATCCCTGGCATACACTGCTAGATACTGGCCTCCAACTAGACTTTGTGTCACTGATCACCAACCTCCGGGTTTGGCCATTCAGACAGTTTTCAATCCATATCACTGCTCATCCAGCCTACACTTCATCGGCTTCTCTATGAGGATGCTACGGCAGATAGTGTCAAAAGCCATACTGAATTCAAACAATATCCACTGCTTTGTACCAAAGGGAGAGAAAGGACTTTCAGAAAGTCTTTCTCTAAGTCTCTGATGGAAGCTATCTTATGGTGTGGAATAAAAAAAAAAATTAAAAAAAAAAAAAGGCATTTACAAATTGTCCGTTATTACTGCCAAGAGAATAGTCCTGCTGGCACTTCTTTACAGAGACAAGGAGAAATGTAGACTCTTCCAAGGTAGACTACTTATAGATCTCAAGTGGGACACTTAGATTGGATTACTTACCTTCTACAACTGCTTTTCTCTCTACAACAGCTACAAAGACAGCTTGGAGTACAGTTATATTTTTGGACCTCAGCTAATTTCTTAAAGCTGGATTGGCTGAAACCAGGGTAAAATTAAAAGTGCATTTTTCACCACTGCATACCTTAACATTTCGCTGCCTCAGTGTGTTTGAGTAGAACTGTTTAACATAATTGCTAGCCATTTGGGTATGATGCTGAGTACTGAGATGGTAATATTTGCACATGATGCAATTACTTAAATGACCAGGACTGAATTATCTGTCACTAGCCTTCCTTGAAACAAAATATGAACTATGTAGACCACTGATCTGACTTGGCATTTCCTGTACAGCATTCTCCCTGCTTGATGCCTATACTGAGTTTTTATCACTGTTGACTAAAATCCATAAAAGACACCAGCAACAGCAGCAAAAAATTCTCCAGTGGATTTCATGCATTGCTCTCTCTTATAGAATCAAGGTTGTGCTGAAGAGGAGGCAGAAGTCTGGGATAATTTAGGGAATTTAAGTTCTGAGAAAGGAAGAATATGGTTGTATTATGAACCTGACCTCTAACCAAGAGGGTTTTTTTTTCCACCTTTGTTGGAATACTGTTCTACAGCAAAATCTCTTAGCTGCATTCTCTCATCCAAGAAAGTTCTATTATCAGTTTTCACAGATTTTGCTCTAGATACCCAGCTCAGACGGTAGAGAAAGAAAAAGAGGCTCAGCCACTAAATTTAGTCCAGGGAAGAAAGATGGTAATATTCTTTCTTTGGTATCTCAACACCTGTGCACTCAGTGCTGGCCAGAAAATGGAAGTGAAAAGGGATGCAGATACCTATTAGTCTTGAAAATGGTTCTTTCCATGTTAGTTTTTTTTTTTTTTTTCCTAAAACTTTAACAACTCCTAAGCTTATGAAGGAGCTCTTATTTTATCCACATCAGTCTTCAACTCTCAAAACAAAATTTGCTGGCAAGTCAAGAACTATGCAAACACTGGACATTTTTTGTTTGCTGCGGGTTTAAAACACAGTGGGATGAGAGCTAAGAGAAGACCTCTTACTTATTCTCTGCAGCTTAAAGACAGCTCTATCCTTGGCATGGAATAAGCACAGAGCAACTTTAATAACAGCACAAGACCTAGTGCTGTAACCCAGGTTCATAAGTTTCTTTTTCGTTGCCTTCAACAAAACCACCACTTAAATCAAACTCTCCTTAAGAAATGCTGATCTGCAGAATATTACCAGATGGGTCTCCTGCCTTCTGAAGAAAGGGGGAAATGAGAGAGCCTCATGTTTAACGGCATATGAAAGAAGAAATACAATGTGTAAACTTTCCACTGACGGATATAATAGTGTTCTCACTTTTAAAGAAAAACAGTACTTCCTAGCAGGAGGCCTGCAAGAAATTTAACAATTACTCAAGATTTAGTTGTACAGCATGGCATTTTCGAACATGTGCAGAGTCTGTTATTTTTTGTAATTAAATTAATTTAAATAATAAATAATGTAATTAAAATACATTTGGACTGTGCAATCCCTGGGGCTGGAACTGTGTGTGGAGAAGTGATGCATATTCAATGTGAAGTTTAATGAGTAAGAAAATGCAGAATCCTGGAAATCTGGTAATGTGCAATATAGTTTTGGCACCCTCCCCCTACTCCCCCATTCCTTTTCAGAGTAAAAGAGGGCCCAAATTACCGAATCAGGCTTTAAATCATTCACAAGTCTCTTTTCCTAAAAAGGAAACGTTGCTGGTGTTTAGGGTTTTTTTAGCACAACATGTGGTTACCCAAATGTTTCCCTACAATAGTCCTAGTGAAAAGTGATAGGAAATTGACTCTGTAACCCTGTAATAACAATGTTTACTTTACCTTCATCAGAATTTTACAGACTATAGGAAATCATTACTTGTCTCTTCATTACAAGGCTGACCCTGATTAAAAACTCCTGCTGAGATTTTCAGAAGAGACTAATGCTGCCTGAGTTTTACTTTTAGGGATCATCATCACTCTTGATTTTCTGAGGGTGGATGCTGAGCGTTTTCTGAGCCTCCATTAACCTCTGGAACAAAAACTGTGGGTCCTCAGTCCCTCTCCCTAAATTGCTGAAGACTTTCAGTTTCGACATTGCCTGTCACATAAATGTAGTTTTATCTCTGTCATCTAAGATGATGATCTCACACAGAAGGAAATGGCTCTTCAGGAATGATTTTCCACCACGACTGGATCAGGCACAGCTTACGATCCAGTTAGCTCTGCCTTTGGGCAAGGGACAAAGCTTGTCTTGGAAGCACTCTGGCAGGTGGGGCCTGGGGATGTGAGGCTCTACAGTGCCTAAGCAGGGGGTGCCACAGGGTGTATTCTTCACAAGGTTCGTTCCTTTGTCAGGGGTTGATAGGAGCCTTATATGTGATGACTTGCCATCTCTGCTGGCCAGGCTGAGATGGCAAAATGCACATCAGCCCACCACCTCTGTGATGGAACAATACCCACAGTTAATTAGCAGCTTAAGGGGGCTCAAATACTCTACACACTTTGGTGGGCTGCAAAAAAGCTTAAGTTCATGCTGGTGACTTTCCTGATTTCATAGCCATCTAAAATTTAACATTTTCATTGTTGATTTTGTTGGTTTGGTTTTTGTGGTTTCTTTTCTTTTCTTTTCTTTTCTTTTCTTTTCTTTTCTTTTCTTTTCTTTTCTTTTCTTTTCTTTTTTTTTTTCTTTTTTTTTTTCTGTGTGTGTGTGTGTGGTTTCCCCCTACCCCTTAAAGTCCCAGTTCCTGCCATCAGGTAATCATAGGGCAAGCTGAGTTCCCCCTAAAAATCGTCTGTCAGAGAGACTGATGAAAATTTAAATCACAGAATTGTAAAGATTAAAAAAACAGATGAAAAATAATAATAAAAACCCCTTACATCTTTATTGTTGTCTTAAGCACTGATGGTTGTAAGGCCTGTTTAATGGTTTCAGGAGGTCTGAGTCAGGGGTTTGAAATCATTAGCAATATTGATGCCTCTCAGAAGTGAATGCTTAATGCCGTCTTTCTTGTGCCTGGCCAAAATTACTGTTCAGCCTGCTACTTTGCTCATAGACAAAAGAGCCTTTATTTCAAGTGGTAAAGGTAAGGGGTTTGGTGCTGAAGACCCAGAAAAATGTCCTGACAGATCAATATTGTGTGCACATGTGTATGTAGCCACTTTCTGTTATACTTATCTATTATCAGTATTTACATACCAGAGTAATCCAAAGTTTGAAATGAGTGATTACAGAACAACCAAGGGTTATCCCCCTGAGTTTTTTAAAAACTCCATGAACAGGAATATGCTGTTCGCACATGTCCTTTTCCATCCTTACCATGTCAAGTACTACAAACTCTAAACTTCAGAGATTCTTAATAAATGAAAGTCGTGATGGGTTTAAAGTTTCTGTGATTGTTCTTAATAAGCAGGATTCTGGGGCTGTTTCCAGTGCTGGGCATCACACACAGAATTATTTTGACTTCTAAGACTGATTGAGGTCACTGGAAACTTTGGGTACCTACACAGGCTGTGATGTAACACTTTCGTATGCTATTCACAAAAGAGTGGCACCCCTTTCCTAAATATTTCACTCAATCCATTCCAAAGTCCTCAGCGTATTTTGTCGAAAACTAATATAAGGTACAGCTGTAGATGACAGAAGGATATTTTCACCATTCAGTGAAATGTAGCCACTTCTATCACGCAGCACCGTTTCTGCGTTCGGAGCATGGAAGGATTTCCAAGTGATCGGAAGGTGGCAGCAGATCCCTGTTTCAGTTCTCCTGAGGTGATTTCAACATCTAGCAACTCAGAGAAGGAAGGAAGGAAGGAAGGAAATAACTTACTGAGGAAAAATGGTATCTCAATTTTAGTGCCACAGGTAGTGTGAGAGGACTGCCTCTCACCTCTGCTGGTTGCATTGCACTAATTCAAGAGCAGGTGAAATACTCTTGAATGCAAATGCCTTGAAAATTCAGCACAGAAAGGGAAGCATTCCTACCAGACTAGGAATGCAGTGTGAATGGCAGCCTGGGAAGTGGCCAGGCAGTGGTGATCCACAGTGCACGCAAAGGGCAAAGGTGGCCTCAGCTCTCACACCGAAAACGTCAGAGTTGTAGCCTTTACTCACGCTGAACAAATGCAACTATATAATCCTGATGCAGCTGTAGCTGAGCCAGCGTGTTGGATAATGCAGCCCTCATCCCTTCCAAGAACAGATCACCCCACGCCTCTCCATCCCCTCTGGCAGCAATGCCTGGGCTGATGTAAAGCGAAGGTTTCTTTTATTCGAAGGTGAAAGTTCCTCCTTCTTTCTGTGAACTGTTTTGGGAAAACCTCCAGGGTGATTGCGATGGATCTTCCTCAGACGAGGACCCTTCCCTCCACTCAGGGCTCCCCAGGCAGTTCCCAGGCCACAGCAGAGCTAGTGCTGAAGGCAGTCCTGCTGGAAGCCCATCATGCTTGCTTTGGGTGCCCACCTGCTGGAGAGATGCCTGCAGCCTTTTCTTCTCCCCTAAGATGGCAACGACTAATACGACGTAAACTTCCATATTTCTGTGAATCCTGATGGCTACACCTGCAGAAGGATCCCCAAACAATTCTGGCTAATAGCAGAGACAGAGAAAGAGGAGTCATTGCTTTGCCTGTCCATGTACTGCCTCCTCCCATCTTTGCTGTATTGCCCCTTTCCAGTAAACATTTTTTTCCCCTATGATCTGTGGATGCTACTTACAGGTTACAACTGCTTCAGTCTATGAGCCACTGACACAGAAGGTTCACTGTTAGGAAAGGAAAATAATTTAAAGGGGAAGGGGGGAACTGCTTAATAACAGCACTAAAAAGGTCATAATTAATGATTTGGCTGTAAAGGTGACAGGCTGAAGCCCAACATTTACTAAATAGTTTATTGTTAAAAAGGGAAACTTCATCTGTGGTAATATTTTTAAGCATGTGAGGTGGAGCTTACCAATGAAAGGGAAGCTTTCTTTTTCTAGGTTAAGCTTAGGTGTCAAAACACATTTTAAATGAATTTACTTCCACTGGTGCAAGGCAGCCAGTTTTGTTTGTTCGGGGACTGTCTCTGATTGTTTTGCTTAGTTTCTTTGGAAATAAACCACAGCACCAGGTTTAACTCACAGATCCTTAAATCCAAAGGGGAGTGGTATGAGCATCTCATCTGACCTGGGACATAAGCCACACTTTTTCACTGTATCAAGTCCAGTCATGTGGGTGGTTAAGTTGGAGCACATCTATTAGAAAACTAACCAGGTTTGACTTAAGGTCTGCATGTGAGGTAGTGAAACAGTTCTGATAACTAGTTACCAGGACAGTTAAAAGTTGTTCCTTATTTCCATTCTGGCTGTTCCTAGCTGACACTGGAAAGGCAGCAGCTACAGAGTAATAAACAGGCAGCTTATTGATGAAAAGATCATGCGATATGACGAGATCAAAAGAGCATGCGATATCTAGAGTAGGAAACTGCACCGTACACAACACACTTTCCTTCTGTGTCTGCTGTTTGTCTCCTACAGAAATATATCTACTATCAGGAAATCCTTGAGTCCTAGTTTTTCAACATTCAGAACTTTGTTAAGGCTATGAATATGTTTCACTGGTCAATGTTAAAGAATTAAATCATAATGGACAAAGATGCCCCATCCCTGGAAGTGTTTAAGTCCAGGCTGAATGGGACTTTGAGCAACCTGCTCTAGTGGGAGGTGTCCCTGCCTGTGGCAGGGGGGTTGGAACTCAATGATCTTTAAGCTCCCCTCCAACTCTGACCATTCTATAATTCTATGATTCTATGAAAGCACATCAGCAAGTTGACAGTTGTTTTTTCCTTGAGCAGCTTCTCATTGTAAAGACTCCCCGCCTTCCTTCATCTCCTTTGATTTTCAGTGGATACCATTGAGCTCAGCATTGGTGCTGTCACTTAAGTTATGTCACACAACTATTAGTTCACATCACTAAAAACAGACACTAGCCTTTATAAAGATAAAATAATTTCATTCTATTTAATTACAATGTTATATTTTGTGATGGTTATTTTAATTTACTGTGAGTGTAACTAAAAATAGAATATACCTTGTAACAATTATCATAAAAATTGTTTTGCCTCCTTCCTAGGAAAGGGAGAGGGTTCAGAAAGACTTTTACTAGCAGATCCCTTTAAAACATTCTCTCAGTTGAAATGAAGGAAAACACATGAGAAGCAGGACCACTGCCATGAAAAAAGAGGAGAATAATGAGACAAGTAATTCTTAGCAAGGGTTTCAAAGGGTAATGTTGTTTGGTGGGGCTACACCAGATTAGTATTACAGAACCTTTCAGAATAACTCACAGGAAGAAGCTCATTTTTTAGGAAGGGGTTGTCACTAGCAGAAACAGTGCCAGTATTGTAAAAAAGGTGGTTTTGGAAAGGAGCTTGGAATCTAATCACTCAGATCCTTGAGGTAGGAAGAATAAAGGGAAGAGATTTGGAATAGTCTTCTGCCAAACTAGTCAGCAAATGGCTAAGGGCCAGGACTTAGCCTGCAAGGACATTTTTCTGGCTTGGGAAACACTGGCCAGGCAGCAATTGGACTGTTCCTGTATCATCTTGTAGGAGGGAGAAGGCATAGATCTGGGTTTGGTCTGGTCAATTGGAGCAGCACTGTAGGAATATCTCTATATCTGTTTGGCCCTGTAGCACCTGGCTGGGAATAAAAATGGCTTTTAGGCCATGGAAGTTGGCCATCCATACTTTAGAGGATGAAAGAAACCCCAAGCAGGTGTTAGGGGCAGACTCAGTGGGACATTGAGTGCATCTCTATCAACTCAAACTGAAACTGATATGAACTGAAGACACTTTGCCCCCCTGGGGATTAAACTTGAGGTAAAAATAAGGACTACTTCTCTCCTAGTGTCTTTAATCCAAGCTATTTTATAAGACTAAAAGATGTTGATTTCCCTTGCTTTATAATTCTGACTTGAAAGCAATTCCATTTACAAAACCTTTATTTCTGAACTGATAACAACCTGAGCTGATTACTACTATTATTTGTAGACTCAGTCATACATAAATATTTGGTTCCTAAGTTTGACTAAGCTCTGCTTGACTGCTTTTGTAATTTTGGGTTTTACTCTAGAAAATTCCCACTGTGCTTTTCACAATTGGAAAGAGATTTACTATTACCGTCACAGCACCATACAGTAACTAGTACAAACACAAGGTACAAAGTACAGGACAAAGTTCAAATTAGGGATGACAAAAAAGTATTCTACTTTACACCGCTGGAAACAGACAGCATTATCAGTAGCTCCTCAGTCTCTAGTTGTCCCAGAGTCCTCTCTCAGAAGAGTTTCCCAAAGTAGACTGGATGTCACAACAAACTTATCACACCTTCCTAAGCTAAGGTCGGTTTTCTGTCTGTTGATGTTCTGTTTTGCACGGTTTCATTGACTCCAGTCACATTTTTCATGATTTAGACTTGTATTAGAGAATAATAGTCAACACTGTCAGACTCTCTGGTCTCTGCCTCCGGTATACTTAGAAGGCAAGAGTCACAGAATTGTCAGAGTTGGAAGGGACCTCTAGACATCATCTAGTCCAAGTAGTCCAAGTAGTCCAGAAATTCCAAAATGCACGGAATAACATCTGCACTACTCATCTGAAGCACTGTGGACTAAAGATAGCACTGCTAAGCCCAGATGCTGAAGAATACAAATTCTGAACCTTTAAATATTAGGGAAGAATTCATACCAAATATCCTCTCCGAATAGGATTAGTGAAGGAAATCCTTTTTTAAAATAATGAAGGCCCATCAAAAGTTCAGCTCAATTGGACCTGTTAAGGTAGGTTGCACAGCAGTGCAGTGAAGGCTGGACACATGAGGAAAACCATAAGAAACTAAGAATGTCATAGTACATCAGATCAAAGGTCCGTTTAGTCTAATACCTTCTAAAATAACTTAAAGACGACAAAACGAATAAAAATACTTTTGTGAAACACATTCCCAATCTCTATAGTTTTATGGCTCAAGAGCTCCTTTGCACGGGAAGGCATTTTTGCATTTAAATGAAAAGAAAGCTGTACACCCTGCAGTGGAGGGAGGGGGCAGACACTTAGGAAAAAGGATGGCTGAGAACACAATAGAGAGGTTGAGAGCAGGAGAAGATAGCAAGCACATAACATGGTTTCAGTATAATGGAGACACTGACCATAAGCACAGGGAAGATGCACCTGTGGGTGACTGAGAACTGGTATTTGTTTTCTCACTCATAGCGTTCAGTAGCTCTCCTCATATAAACTCTTGTTAAATCCATGGGGCCATTTACAGAATACAGTATTACCTTCTTATTGTAGCAAACTCAGAAGCTGTCCTAAACAACCAGAACTTTTCCCAAGTCCTGTGGATGATGTAGCTTAGACTTTTTCTGATGTCCGCTTAAGATGATGTGAGCTACACGGAAAAACTTTTAAATATACTGTTTTATATATCTACCATTTACTAGTAGGAGATATATTTAGAGCAGGGGAGGACCAGTGGTGCCAAGACTGGTTTACTTCACAGTAAAAAGGAAATATTTTAAGAGTACTTTATATGGTAGTAAAGCAGGGACTATTTAAACATGACATCCATATTCATAATTAGTGCACTTTGATCTGTAAACAGTCCTTAAAAATTAAGTAGGGATATTGCTTTTAATAGTGCCTTTGCTAGTCCTGACCTACAGGTGTGCACAAAAAGAGCATGTTTCCTACTAGAGTCAATTGACTTCCCCTGATTTACAGCATTTTCAGTGTCTGCTCCACGTGCTCCAGAGGTTTGAGTTCCATTTTCTATTTGGACCTGACTAAGATTTATTTTATTTTATCCCCCAACTAGTCTGGGCAGCCAGATAGGAATTACTTTCACACATGACTCTTTGTTTGCATAACACTTGCTTCCACTTAGTAAGAAATACATGGTTATTTCAAGTTACATTTCCTTTGAAAAACAATGGTTTAAATTGAGGCGTGAAATGTCTGTTGCACTCCTTTTTTTTTCAATCTTTTTTAATATGGATCTTCAAGTAAAATCTAAAGGACTGACTCAAGTTTTATATCTACTTCTGTTTATGTATTTGTTGTTTGCCATGGAGTTTGTGATACATGGTCACTTTTAGAGACAAATTTCATTCTAAGTTCAATAGCTTTGAAAGAGGGCCATGCACTACTGCTGGGTGCTTTGAGAACTATATCAATGTGAGTCTTGGTGCTTTGAATGGGTAGGAGGAAGGATGAGAAGGTGGGAAACAAGGGCCATCCTTAGCCCACACAAGCTCACTTGCTAAGGAAGCTGTGATAAGTTTGTTGTGACATCCAGTCTACTTTGGGAAACTCTTCTGAGAGAGGACTCTAAGACAACTAGGGACTGAGGAGTTATTGATAATGCTGTCTGTCTATGTAATCAGAGAGAACATTACAACTCTAACCATTCTATGATTCTATGCAAATGGGAAAGTAAAGGGGGTCCACCTCACCAGCTGTATCCAGCAATGCCTTGTAGGTATAATAGGCAACATTCTTCAGTTCCTCAATTCTATTAAATGCTGTTAACTTTACCTTTTTCTCTCCTGCAAGAAGAATTTATAGGAAATCCCACAAGAGAAACCTGTTAAAATGGTTCATTACAGCACACATTTTCCCTGAAGGAGGTATGACTCTGTACTTGTTAGAGAAAATCAGAGTACAGGAATTATTCTGCAGCCCCACAGCCAGCAACCTCTTACCAACAAAGCCACTGGCAACTCATTGCCTGCAGAATGTCCCTTTTCTACATCTGAAATTCAAACACAAGAATACCAGAATCCAAAGCACTGACTTTGAAATCTAAGCTAATTTTAACGGGGTTATTCCATTGTCAGTAGCTGTCCAACAGTGACGGAAAGGATCTCAGTGTGGATGCTACAAGGCTCTCTGGAGTGTTTTTAAGCCATCATCTGATGAAACTAATGTAACCACAGGCATAGTACTGTTTAGGGCAGTAGTAAGTTAAAGCCATGTCAGGTACACATCTATCATGTGCCTGGATACAGTGTCTGTATATCTACAATGCAATATTACATTCTGCTCCTCATGGGTCCTCTCCTCCTGACACTGAATTTTTCTACTGCCTGTTCTGGGAGTCTGTGCCCTGCACCTACACATTTTCTCTTATCTGAGGGTACCCAATACGCTTTTTAAAGACAAGATCTCAACAGGATCAACTTCATAGCTGAATGTAAAACCACCTGCAGCCAAAGGTTCTTCAGTCCTATGGCTGAAAGAGAAGATGGGCCTGATATCAATGAAAATCTCACTAACTCAGGTGAGCAACTGGAACTGGACCCATTTTTACTGCAAACAGGCTTACTTTTAAGTGACACAAACATTGTTTGCTTTGTTTGCCATGCCTGACATAAGGGGGTTACATCAGGGGATTACGTGATATATGGCATAAGCTCGTAAGAAAGTACAAATTTATAAAGCACTTTCACTGGAACAGCAATAGAATCAAGAAAACTATAAATAACTCCGTTATAAAGTAGAATAAAACAAAAAATGGTAGACATCTCAGCTTTACCCTCCACAAGAAGTCTTTCCAGAAGTTGGAATCACAACTATGGGAAACCCAATCTGATCTTTCCTATGAGTAATAAGAATTATTTAGAAAGTTACTCTTTTCAATTAAAAAGTGACCACCAGCAATTCTTTTTAATTATTTGGAAATAATTTTTTTTTTTAATTTATCCTTCTTGTATATTTATCAAAACCCCCGGAATATTTCCTGCTGTGAACTTGCCACACTTTATACAAGGGCCTGGTCTGCAATCACAGCAGACCAGATATGGCAGCGGGTGTGGGGTTTCCTTCTGAAATGGCAAAACTGGGTCAAGTCTTAGTGGATTGTTACCCTAGGATGAAGATACTTTCTCTTGATTTCATTACAGCAGTCCAAACTTCTGCAGTAGATAAGGCCTTGATATGTGTAGTAAAAATGGGATGCTGACTTTATCAGATCTTAATCAGCCTAGTAAGGGCAGGCTACTGTTGCCCCTGATTACTTAATTCTACCTTCTTGGAGGAAAATATCTCTCTTCTATGAAAGTAAAGGCTATTGTTCATGAAAGAAAGACCAAGTACGTAAGCTACAGACTGTATCTTGGAGGAGGTCCTTGAGCCAGGGAAAGTAAAGAAGAAGAATAATGAGGAACAAACAGGATTTTTTTTCTCTTATCATAAGCATCAAAAAAGAAATGTTAAAAAAACCTGAAACCTAAAGCAGTAGCTGTAGACATGCTCTTACTAATTCAGACTGTTTGTTATTCATTTCTATTTTAATGACTCACAAGGTGTGTCTATTATCTTTTAAATAATGGCATTTCCAAGACAATACCTGAGTTTCGTGCTCTCAAAATGTAAACAGAAGAATTTTTCGTTACTTCTTGCAGTTTTTTCTAGATGAAGCTACATATCTGCATTTCATATCAGCCTGCTTTACCACTTTTTTTTAGAGGCATGCTATTTGCTCCCCTGTAGGAACAGAAGCATTCAAAATAGGGTTATAGGAACACAATCACCAAGTTTTGCAAATTTATTCAGTTCCCAGAATTAAATCTTGATGACAAATTGGATAAAAAGCACTTAATCCAATGCATGCAGAATTGGGTGTCCTACAGTGAGAAACCATACACTCAGTGTTCCAGAGCTAATGGGTAAATGAGATGGAACTGGGTGAAGGGAAATGGGAGTTGGGAGAGCAAGAGAGAAGCAACAGGAATCTAGGACTCCAGTTTGAACATCAAAAGCTCTTCCTTCGTATTTTGTTCAATGATTGCTTGATATCAAGGAATATTTATAAACTGTTTTGGATAAAATGCATGAACAGGGCACTCCTAGGAGAAATGGATATGTGGATTTTTGAATCCTATCAAACAGGCAAAAAATTAACTTGAGCCTCCTGTCAAATGCTCTCTAACTATCACCTTGTTGTGCAACAGATGTGCTTAAACCATCTCCTGCTATGGTTACTCTGTGATCTGTGATGAGTTTTTTTCTCCTCTCAAAGTGCTTTTGGTGTTCTCTTCGAACACAGGCTTTCTTGGTGGATTCAGGGGCCCTCAGCAGAGGAAGACTGCCCTCTGAATCCTCCTCAGACTTAGCTACGAGATAGCACTCAGCTAAACTGTGCTTCTTAGCATGCAAAGAACTTTGATTTCCTGGGAGCCTTCAGTGAGAAAAAATATGTGGTATCTTCACAGCCGGGGGTAGCTCAGTTAGAATTTTCAATCATTTTTCAATTCACTTCAAGTGACTAATGACTTATTTCGGAACCCGGTCTCGAGGGTTGTCCACCCTTACTTTTGGATAAAGAGGGAAGCTGTGTTTGAGAAGTCAATAGAGAAAGAAAACAAGAGTATGTTTGGTAGTAAATGCAGCTGTAGTTAGACAACATCAGATGCATTTCATCTCATAAGGTGTGGTTTAACCATCCTGTGTTAAACAGCAAGTCTAAATATTCCTTTGGACATATTATGTTTAAGGCAAAAAGCTCCTAAGTTCAACAGACCAATAAACTGCATCTGTTAGTACCATTTCTAACTGCAACTAGAAAAGAACAAGTAAGATCATAAGATGTGGGGTTTATTCAATACAATCCACGCACAGCTGTTAGTTATTCCCCTTGCAGCTTTGACAGAACATCAACTACAGCCATTCTGTAGCTTTAGGATGATAAATCAGAGGGGCCTATGGAAGGAATGGACATCAGTAAGATGGGGAAAATAACAAATGAGTTCCCCTTTTAACTTTCATGTTGAAATCTCACTGTCCAGTTCCCCAAAGCTACATAATAAGGACACCAAGCACACCCCAGCCAGAGCTTTCAGTTTGCAAGGTGTGCCTCTGCATCTTCCAAGACAGTGATGTGGCTACAAGTGCTATAGAACATATGGTTGACTAACAAAGAAAAAATAATGAAATGTAGAAAATTTTGTCTCCTAGCAGAGTACAGAAGCACATAAACCAGATGCTACAGGTGTTTGTGGTCTTAGGTAACTATGTGCACATCTAATTCTTGTTTCTTCCAGCATTCTAAGGTGGTGCTTTTTATTTTATAATCCATTAGATGAATCAGTTGATACCTTTTCAAAAAAGAAAGACTACAATACAGGAACAAGATATCACAGGGCAGTGTGCAAAAGTAGTATGGAAAACAGCCCAATGACATAATGCTTTCTGAATACAGACACTCCAAGAAAAGAAGGCTATTCACTGTCAGTCCTAAGTCTCTCTGCATTATTTGTTTCTTCCTCCTACGGAACATCTGCCTTTTGCATTTCAATATTTTTCCCTGCTTGTATCAGTTTTCTCACACTGATCCTCAGTTTATTTTGTCCCGTCCGGATGGATGCTTATCTCCTTCTTTATTGTTTCTCTTTTGTCTGCAACTTCTTTCCAATTTAGCATTAACTGTGAATTTAATTAAACTGTGGTCATTAACATTCATTTTATACGCTTCACTAACAGAATCCCTCTTCTAGTTCTTAATGACACTTAAATAAATAAAACTTAATAGACATCCCTGTGGTACCTCACTAGACACCTTAACCTAGTTTGATACTTGCTACTTAACTGTTTACCAAGCTCCTTTGAACACTGTTCAAACCACAGAAGAGCATGTATATTCAATCCAAACTGAATTAATTTTTAAGTCCAATTTTCATGAGACTCCATATTGAATGCTTTAGCTGAATGCAAATACCTTACAAGTCTCACTCTTCCTTTTATGTGTGGAGGCCCTGATTCTTTAACACTTATGATCGTGCTTAATTTTAAGCATGTGTTTAAAGTAAGTGCAAGTAAACACTACTTACAGTTAAGTAAGTCATGCACGTGCTTGCAAGCTGGTGGCTTATTTACCTAGCTCAGAAATGGTTACCACAAATCCGGGGTCTTATAGTACATCAGTTCTTTATCTCCAAAAATATTATCCCTTGAAATGTCAATGCAAAGAGCTATATATCATACTGAAATCCTCAGTGACACATAAGCTACAATTTAAAAAGACAAAAAAGAATCAGAAAAAGTACAGTAATAAAGAATATAACGATAAACTCACTTACCAGTAATGAAACTTTTCACACAAACTCAGAAATAAAAGAAGTGAGTAAAAGCCTTGAAAGGCCTGTACAACTATTTCCAGATCAACTACTTATGTTAAAATTTATGTTCTCCTATTTGAATACGCATCTGCATTCTTTCAACATTAGTGTTAAACTTGTAAAAAATGAGACTAAAATTTTAAAACATGTATGTCAGTGGCAGTCAGGCTTACAATTTTCTGGAGACTTTTATAAAAATATTTCCAATTTCTATTGTACTGATTTCTCAGCCCTTTCAGTTACAGGATCGTGAAAAAAACATTTCACTCTAAAATAGGAATTTAAATATATAAAATTCCTTTAAATTTACAAGGTGAGGATAAACTAAAGTGTCCAGGTTGACTAAAATCAAGATGCTTCTAAAGGCAAAATTAAAAAAAAAAAATGTTCAGAATAGGGTTTTATTGGGAAAAAAAGTAGAAAATAATCAACCAGTTTACAGGTGACTTTGTTCACAGCTCCTGCCATCTTTCCATTTCAAAAAGCAAAGTCCAAATTATCCTTGTTCTCCAGCAGTGGATCTGACACCTTCTGCACCAGGACTGACTGATGATGAGCCATGTCGTTAACACAGTGCCTTTTGTTGCAATAAATGGCTCATGGCAGGGATGCTGGCTGAGATGACGGGTCCCCTTGTATCCTATACAACAGGAAAATAGGTACAAAGCTTTTGAAGTTGCCTGTGAACGGAATCCTCATGAAAATGGGTAAAGTAAAATGTTTAGAGATGGTCAGAGAAATGAAATAATGAGCACAAAGCACATCTGGTTGGAGATACTTTAAAAATAACATCCTCAAAACCTTAAGTTGACCATGTAGAATATTGTATCCATTATATATTTATATACACATCTGGGACAAATACGCAATGGGGGTGAGGAGCCCAGTTAAAGGCAACGGTTACTTTAACTAAGTGTGATAAGGAGGAAGTTCGCTCTTAATTTGGAGACTTGCAAAGAGATTTCCTCACTTCAGGCCTTTATTTACAGGCCATTTAAAAGAGAAAAAAATCAATGCAGAAGAAAGAAGTAAAAACAGTGTTACTTGAACTCAGATATAAGTGACTTTTTTTGTTTGTTCACAAATATGAATGTAATTTCCAATAATCTATACACTTACGTATGTTCACATATGACACGTATGTGTCATTTTCCTTGCAGTTGTTTACATACTTTGTAAATCAATAATATTTTAAAAGGAATATATTATATTATTTACAATTATATAGGTAATGTCCTACATACATAATGTTTATTTATATACAAATATTTTGAATAAATCAATCTCATTCAACTCCAGTGAACAGAATAAATAACAAACCAGATTTTATTTAAAATAAATAAACTAGGATACACTGAGACCAGAGAAAATTACTCTGAGTGCAAGCGGCAGACTGGGGAACTGAACCCAGAAGTGCTAAGTGATGCCAGCAGTGATTAGATTGCCTCTGAGAACCAAATAATGAGCAAAACTCTTGGGAATGAAATATAAGAAGGAAACTCTCTAAGAAGAACTTCCTCCCTTAGGTCTCTTGCGTGCCTACAGTCCTGCTCTCATCGGGCGTTTCGGCAGCTCCCATGTCAGCTCTGCTTAGACATCTTCAAGAATCTTTAAATGTTACCCTGGTACCTTTTGCTTGAGTAACTGCACTGCTCAGCTCCATTGAGGTAAGAATGTGGAAGCGTGGAAACAATCCCAAAGAAGATCCTTATCAAGACCATAATGAAGAAATTGTTTCACTCGCATGTAAACCTGGTCACATACCTCCTGCAAGTATTCTGTTTCCACTGAGGTCAAGTAGCTTCTGCCAAATAATTCAGTGGTACAAGACAAGCTAAAATTTACACTGGAATAAATGTAAACCATATTTGTTGTAGCAAGAAAACTATAATTTTCAATTTGCTCTTCATTTCTGTCCTGTACGCTATGAGCTTGAATTTATTTTTCTTTTTTCCCTTTGAGAGGCCTGTTTTGTGTGGGTATAAATATACGGACCTAATGGTACTATGGACCATGGAACCTAACGCAAAATATAAAGTTCAGTTGGCTTGGACTCCATCTACAATTTGGGCAACATTATTCACACGACAGAAAGTGCATTAGTTCAAGTGACTGAGGAACTGTTTTACATATATGACAGTGCTGTATCTTCCCTATATTGTCTACTTACGCAGTATTCTTCTCTTGGTTGGTTGAGTGAGCAAATGTGCACAGTATTAAACAATAAATAACACTATTCTACGAATACAGATGTCTCTATGCTTGTTCTATCTGTATACAGCAGAACATTCTTTCCATTCTTAAAAAAAAATCTGAAGATAGATACATTTGCTAAAGTTGTTTATTGCTTCTGCATACAATTACTCTTTTTTTTTTTTTTTTTCAAGATAACTGAAAAAAGTATTTTAGGGTTTGATTTGGCTTCTGTTGAAATCAATGGGAATTTAATAATATTAGCCTGAATTTGACCAAATTCTACATGGAGATAGTTTTAGTTTGGTTATTACTTTAGAACCTCTTCTGGTTTTTGAACTTTATCTCAAAATACTTTTCAGCTCTGCTTTTCCAGTAGAAAGTGGTTCCAGGTAAGAAGTTTTTCAGTCTAAGTATGAAAATGTGTGCATATACACCCCATTTTTCATTTCATCCTATCTTGATTCTTCTAAGGGAAAATGTCATGATGTCTCATCCGAACTCTTCATCTTTAAGTAACATAGGAGATTTCCAATCCATTATGCTGGGCTATCAGTAGTTGCTCAAGCAAACACCAGTCTATACCGATGAAGACTGCATATGTTACAATCCAGACCCTTTGTACTGTATTTCATTTACTGCACAAACTCAGTTATCTGGGATGCTCTGTTATAGAATCACCCCCAAAAGACCAATTTCTCATGTCTTACACATATTTATAGAACTAGAAAACTTCCTCCATGTTATATTATAATACTAATCACTGTAGTGTTTGATTGTTTAAACAAATCACTTACCCTTTGTTGACAGTTTGTATGGCTAATAAATCCATACTCTTACAGCTTTCAAAGGCTCCTCTCCTAAAGCATCCTCAAACATCACAGATGATACAAAAGTATATTCAAAGTTCTCTTCTCCCAGCAGATAGGACTGACTATTTGCTTTTGAACAGCAACTATATTGGCACATGCCTAATCTTTAAAAGAAGTCTTGCTTAGCAGGAAAGCGCTTGCAGCTGTAATAAAATAATTCTATTATATTCCCTGTCCTATGTCATAGAACACTTGGGAAACTCAGACATTAATAGAGAACTTTGGGGTAGCCAACAGCTACCCTAAATTCTAGCTATTCATCTCCCAGCAAATAATTATGCTGACCTGAAATAACATCATTGAATTAATCACTGTAATAGCCTCTGCAAGAATTCTCTCTTTTGCATGTACCTGTATTTTTTTTATCATGATGAAAGTATATATTTTCAAATTTTTAAATTAATAAAGAGGTCTGATTTTCCTCTGAAAATTTACCACTTCTTACCACATCAAGTGTAGCTTTTGGGAACAAATATTAACAAAGGAGACATTGGGATGAAACATTTCCTTTTGTAGATGTATATTATTGACAAAAGTTTCAAAAGAACAAAAGTCCTAAGCCAACACAGAAGATGCAGCCTTTCCAGGTCATGCTGGGCTGAGAAGAATCTAATGAGATTCAACAAGAGCAAGTGTAGGGTTCTGCACCTGAGAAGGAAGAATGCCAACCAGTATAGGTTAGGGGTAAACCTTCTGGAAAACACTTCTGAGAAGGATCTGGGAGTCCTGGTAGGCAGTAAATTGTCCATAAACCAGCAATGTGCCTTTGTCACTAAGGGGGCCAATGCGCTCCCAGACTGCACAGAGAAGAGTGTGACCAGTAGCTCTGGGCAGGTCATTCTCCCCCTCTATTCTGCACTGGTGAGGCCACAACTGGAATACTGAATCCAGTTCTATGCTCTCCAGTCCAAGGGAGACAGGGAACTACTGGAGAGAGTCCAGCGTAGGGCAACAAAGATGATGGAGCAATTGGAGAATCTCCCTGATGAGGAAAAGCTGAGAGACCTTATTAATGCTTGTAAGCATCTAAAGAATGGGTCAAAGGAGAATGGATCCAGACTCTTTTCAGTGGTTCCCAGTGACAGGACAAGGGGCAACGGGCACAAGCTGGAACACAGGAAGTTCCATTAGAATATGAGAAAAAACTTCTTGTGGTGAGGTTGACAGAGCCCTGGAACAGGCTGCCCAGGGGGGTTGTGGAGTCCCTTTCTCTGGAGACCTTCAAGACCCACCTGGATGCAGTCCTGAGCAATGTGCTCTAGGCAATCGTGCTTGCCAGGGGAGTTGGACTAGATGATCTCTAGAGGTCCCTTTCAACTCTGACAATTCCACGATTCCATGATTCCATGATTCAATGGATTTCTGTTGGAGGGGATGATCAAGTTTCCCAATTTTAATGGCCGTTAAAAAAGCTCTGAATCCTGAAGAAGAAACTCAAAACACGTTGATGAGGTTCTCTTGAAAGGCTTTGGGTTTGGGGTTTTGCTTTTCTTTTTTTCTTCTTCTTTTTGTAATTTAAACAACAAAGGCAGAGGCTGAGATGCAGGATTCTGAGATGCTCTCAAATGCTATCTTTTTGTTAAAATGAGATAAAAAGCAAAAAGTTGTCAAGGAAAGACATAAGAAAAAGAGTAGCTCTTAGAGAAAAAAAAATATTTTTAAAGCAGCTCATGAGACTCTGAAAGCTCCTGTCTATTCCCTTCTTTTTGTTTTCGTTTTTTTTTTTTTTTCTGTTTTACAATTTATACAATCTTTATTTTAATTTTATTCATCTTTGCTTTACCAGGACATTCAGTAAACTAGCTCTGCTCAAAACCTTACGACATCAATAGGAAGTCAGAACACGAAGCATTCTTTTTCTATATTGTAGTAACAAGTTAATAGTTAATGTACTGTAGTACTTACTGACTTGTCTTTTTTACATCAACATTATCCACAAACACTTTACTTGGGGTCTTGGTCCTTCTTCCACTGAGATTAATTCACCAATATTCTGTTTCATAATACCAATATACTGTATTGCAAAGCTCGCTTGCCTAGGGAAAACATGAATATGGCTTATCCTTGCATTGTGTGTCTTCTCCAATTCCCACTGCCTGCATGGAAGGACTGGACAAAGGTGCTGCATGGCACCACTAGTCACTATGGTCAATGTCCAGGACAGGAGAAACATCCTGCCTCTTTTTCACCCTGCATGCTAGTTGTTGGTTTTTTTTTCCCTACTAAAACATAAAACAGAATTAA
>VXBW01003689.1:92047-130738 GCA_013400375.1 Thinocorus orbignyianus
AAAAAAAAAAAAAAGCAAACTGAAATCCTACTAGATTCAGGAAATGATCAAATGCAGCAGGATGTCATTCTAACTTGAAATTGTGGACCGGTCAGAGTATGTCTCTCTCATGGACCAATAGTTGAGAAGCACCACAGGCGCACACAGGTTAGGCATAACCTCTGAGACTTCTTCTGGTTTATTATACTGAACGCAGTGGTGTACACTCAAGCAAGCTGACATGGTAAGATGCTAATACTGTAACTACATGCTGCCACACTGTGCTGCTCTAGATAAATATTCCCCCAGCTATTCAAGTATGACAGTATCCAATTTTGGCTGAAAACTAAAGAAGGAATATTTTTAAATCCACTTTCACTTTGCAATGAATAATGTCATCTAGAGCAAAGCTTAGTCCCACCATATGTGGCAAAATGGAAATGCTACAAAGCAAAGTAAGTAGGAACCACCAGGGGAGGAATTCATAGAGCTACTCGTAGTCCAAACCAGAAGTCTGTTAATCATCTTGGGCTGGGTAAGTCCTCCGATTGCATTCTGTGGCTGTTGGTTGGGAGTTGCTCAGGAAATGTTCCTTAGTACAAGGCAAAGCATGCCAACAGCTTGAAAATGTGCAAGATTGCATTTTGGTGCTATGAAATGTTACAGGCACCATTTAATTTATTAGAACATGTGTACCCTGCGTTCCTCCTTGCTTTACCAGCAGCAACGGTCTTGCTGCAGTTCCAGGACTGTTGAAGCTGTTGTTCCCTGAAGGCCTAGCCTCTCTAATGGGGAAAAATGCAACATAACAGCCAGCAAAACTGATCGTAGTATTGTAGATAGAGCACCTGTTGCATTGCCTACCACAGGGGCAGTCAAGCTGTGGTCTTGCATTGCATGCAGCTCTTGGGGAGTGATAAGATGACCAACCTAAAGAGTTATCCCATATGATGGGTATCAGGGCATTCTAGTCTCAGGTGAATACCTAAAATAAGGAGACTATATACATATACACATATACATACATACATACATATATATATATATAGGTTCCGCAGTCTAGTCAAATTTCAGTATTAGGTATCTTTTCTTCACTATCCCTTATAAAATCTAACTTACACCGAGGATCCACAGGGAAGAAATCCACAATGACTTGCCAAAACTATTATGACTTTCTAATTCCACATTTTTCATCCAGACCTTTAATTCAGCTTTCTCTTCCTGAATCAGATCAGCAAGATAAAACATTGCATATTATAATTATAACACAATTTGGATTTTTTTTAATGAGTTCACTTTACTACTGCATTTATTTCTATTATAGTACTGGCAAGCAGCTCCAGTTAGGACTAAGATCCCAATATGCTAAAGCTACATATATACATAGGAAGAGTCAGTTATCACCCAAAGAAGCAATAGTCTAGGGCAAAACTAATTATGGTTAGGAAAAATAGACCCAGAAAATTGTCCAAGGACAAGCACGAAGTAACAAGGTGAAAATCAGAACCAGTCTGCAAGAAGCCATCGGTTGACGGTACCTCTCAGAAAGAAACAATGGCTGCCAGTTCAGACATCCCAGTTATTTCTGTGCAACCTGCAGACTGCTGCCTCATAAAAGTTTTGCTAAAAAAATTGCCCCCAGACACTGCACGAAGCTCTCTGAAGGGATCTGACGCTTATTGGAGAGAGTGCACCTTCTACTTCATTTACCTCTGAGCCGAGAAAGAAGAATATAATTGAACATGCTTCCTTCTTTAGTGCAATTTGTTCATGAACATTGTTACACTGCGAGCAAGCGGGCGTAAAAAGCACTCCTTCCTCCACCAGGGAAAGAATGTGTGCACATTCTTACACAGCCTGTGTACAGGAAATCATTCACAAACCTTCAAAGGCATTGATGGGGGAAGGGAGGAGGCTGGAATGGCATTCCTTGGGTAAGAGCACATGAAAGTCTGGTCAGATTAGTGTAATATATTACACAAATGTGACACAAAAATGTTCATGGATTACACTTCCTTCGCTGTATCATATTAGCACCTCATCATCCCAGCCTACCACAAACAGATGCTAACAAGATATGAGAAAAGCGCTAGAATATGCCGAGGTTTCTGTCTCACATTAGTAGTGTGTGCAATATACTGCGATTCTGCCTGCCAGCATGTGATGCACAAATTACTAAGGCATAATCTACGAAAAAAAAACCCAAACCAAAACAAAACAAGACATTACCATGAAAAGCGTGTTTACAATGTGCTGCAAAATGAAGACGTGTGCTCTGTGTGGGGAAAATCTATTCCACCTTCTGCAAGGTCACCAAGGTACAGGAGAGCGTGTTAAACTCCCTAACTGGTACTCACTAGAAATGCACTCTTCCCTTTCAATGAGTTTCTTAAGACACTTTTGAGAAAGTCCAAAGCCATTGATTTACTCAAATTGTATTATTTTAGCAGGGTTCATATGGTTTTTATTTAACCGGATCTTTTCTTTGCAAGTGAAGTTGGCCTTGGTGTTGAATCTGAGGATACAGAGAAGTGTCAATCATGTGCCAGTCCAAGCTCCAGCAAAGTCTCTGGAAGATTTTGACTCAACAGACTTTCTTCCTCACATTCAGTCCTACGATTCATTAAATATGATGATATTACACAAACACAACAGCCTTATTATACTGGCTGTTTACATTTTAATGGGCCTGAAGACTATGCAGATGCACATGCTCACATTTCCATGGTAAAACCTACTTTTGCCCCATACAGACACACTTGCCATGCAGAGACAAAATCAGGGAAAAACACATGTGGATATTTGAAGATACCTTTTTTTCCTTTTTCATGAGCAACAGATGAAATTTGCAGCTGCTGAAAAGCAGCCTTACAGATTGCCATCTCAACTGCTTTACTGCATGTGAATATGTGGGAAATTATTATTAATACTAACAAAAAATGAAATGCATGCTATATAAACTAGGTTAAGCTCTGAGCATCAAAAGTTTATTTTTGTTTTGTTTTAATATATTTACATGGGGGAAATAAATACGACAGATAAAATCTCTTTGGCTTTTTCTCTTGCAACGGTAATTATGCCAGGCCTTCAGTGCAGTAAGGTTACGATTATACAACCCTGTTTCTGGTTTCCTCTAGACATATGTGTAATATATACATTGCACATAAATTGGCTCAAGCTAATTATTTTTAAATAACATGTATGCTTTTAAAAATAGCAAGCAAAAATGGAACTGCCTAAATCTATTGTGGGTCATGTTTTGTTTTTCCCCAGGCATTAAAAACCTGTGTCTGATCTTCTCTTGAAAACATTTTTGAGGGGGGAAGGTTAGGGGGAAGATTTCCTCCCAGGTTGAAAACCAGATATTCTTTGCCCTGTTCTGTGTCCATCACAGCCACAGCACTCCGGTTTGAACAGAATCTCATCTGTTAGAACTCAAATATGAAGCTGTAGCCCGAAAGGATTATTTTTCCCCATGTGAATATAAATATGGGGTTATAAGGGATGTTTGGACACAAACCTGGTTTTATTGCTATGGAAAAACTTGCCTGTCAAACAGCTGAAATATAAGTTTTCCAAAATTGCTTATTTATAAGGTAAACCATAACACATTATTTCATAGCACATAACAAGGATGTTGTGAGAGGGAAGCTGTAGCTGCTGGTGGCATCACAGTGAAAGAGCATCATGATGGCATTTCAAGTCCTGATAGGTATTGTCTTCAGGGACCTCAAAGCAACAGCAAAGTCACTACAATTGAGTGGAAGATGCTGGGAAAGGTGTGAAGCGCTGATGTCTCAGCAACGCTGTCACCTATCCACAGGAGTCTGATGCTCCCTGGTGCTTGAAGGAGAGGCTGAACTTCTTCCATCATTTCTCGAACACCATTACAGAGGTGCATCTGGCTTTTCCTCAGCTAATTTCACTGTCTTTAGTGTCCTGTAGCAATGAGAGAAGCTCAAAGAGCACACATCAGCAAAGAAGCAATACATAGAATTACTAGGAACTGACAAGTCCAGTGTTTACACATCTAACTGCTCCGACTGAGCATCTTCCCCATGATCAGAGAGCAGGAGAGGGGTGGGTGGTGGAGGTGGAAGAGGAGAAGCCAGAAACCCTGATTTCCAGTTCTCTATCTGATCCCAAAGGTCCAAACATTTTACACACTCCTTTTTGCAACTGGTTCCTACGTCACATTTAACATGTTTTAAATAAAAAGGGAGGAAAAAAATGGGCATGTTTATGGTATTTAATTGAATGACATGAACATCAAATAAGAAATGAGAGGGCTCATCACTGTGATTCAGGCTCCATTCTCTCTGTCACCCAAAAAAGGCAGTAAGCAAGGAGCCCAAGGCACGCTGCCAAGTGTGCTCACTCTCAAAGGCTTTTTCCTACGGAGAGTTGGATGGGAGGAGTCTGAGTTTTCCTCACATGTTATTTGTTTATTTGACTAGCCTTTGTTGACATTGTGTCAGCTGGCTAATGAATGAATCTGGTTTTATGGCTTTTGCACATGTGCCTAGAGGTCAAGGTAGGCATACTTTCACAAATTAGAAAAATAAATTAATTAATTAAACTTATTTTCTACTGGGAACCAGTGCACCTGAAATAACAACTATTTTCTCCAGTGTATTTAGTTGTGCTGTGCCAGGAGGCATTTCTTCCCCTCTTCTTGGCTAGAAAACTCTACTAGCCAGTAGGCTGCAATCAGGCGCTGCTGAGTAATAAGGACTTTCATACACACTACACAGCTAGCCAGAAGTTACCAGCTAATTCCAAACAACACATTTTAATTCTCTAATGAAATTAGACATCTTTGTCCCCATGCACTATGCATACATTTTGCAGGTAATATTTTTCTGCCTGAATTCAGGCCACCCTTGCAGGTGCAGAAGGAAAGATGCTCACCTCCCACACAGAGTTTCTCTTGCCTTGTTCCCTCTGTGATGGAGGCCCATCAATGGGGCCAGGTGGTTGGGCCACAGTGGCCATCAGTCAAAGGTCTGGAAATTTTATTTATCTAGGGAAAGGGAGACAGATTAAAGCCTCATCTCCCAAGCTTATCTTTACTTAGAAAAAATCCTCACTCCTAATCAACCTGCTTACAGAGATAAATGTGAAAGTTTGGGTACATGATTCTCACGCAATCATGCCCATGGTGATAATGCAGCAAAACCCTTTCTCATTAAGTAAGAAAACACCTCCTTTGACTTATATATGATATTCATGTTGGAATCCAATTCAACTTCCCCCCCTCCCCCCCCAAACAGCTTCATATTGAATTTGCAGAGCTCCCTGGCTACTTTTTACAGAAAACTATATATGAAATTTGCATACTGTATAATACAGCCAATTTTATATTTTGCATTCTACATAATTTCTAAAGGTACACAGTTATTTTTTAAAATGAGGTTTTTGTATATACTGTGTGTTCTCAGCTACATCTGGGTGAAAAAACACAGGGAGAAACTTCCTCCTTGCTCTCTCATTTTTTCCTATTTTTACCATTCTAATTTGTATTCTCCCTAAGAGTTTTAAATCACAATGCTATCTCCAAACAGGCAGTTCAGTCTGAAAAGGAAAAGGATCTATAACATATTCCTGAGATGAACAATTATTCAGGATGAAAACAGAATCCCAGTATCGAAAATTAAGCCACGGATGCATGATTCAGGAAAATATACTGTCCCAAACATCTCTCCTGCTTGTTATAAAAACTCAAAACTTACCTTTGAAAAATTTTAGCTGTTCTGTAACCTTATATAATCTGATATTGCTGTATAAAGCAATTTATGAAAAAGAAAATCTGCATACAAACACAAGCCAAAATAGTAATCTTTCTTACAGACAGAAAGAAAGTAGCTAAGTTGTCTTTCTGCCTACTTTTCAAATTTTCTGGAAACATTTATTATGATTTTTAGTACTATATTTATTTAGTCTCCCTCTGAATAATTGTTCAACAAGGAGATTTTATGAAGCTATAGATTAGATCCCGATGAAAAATTGCATTTCCTTAATGGTGATGACTGTTTCGCAAAATTCTTTTAAAAGTGTACTCCTGTGTGATTTTTCTTGCTTCCTTCCTTCCTTTCAAAATACTTTAAAAAATTGGTAAGTATATTTGTTACTACCAAGGGACTTTTATGATTAATACACATTATTCATATTCCCTAAACACAGATTTGACTAATATGCTCTATACTCACTGCCATCGCACTTATAAATGTACATTAACTGAATGCAATTTAAAAGAAAAATATTCCTAATCTTTTCAATGAAAGAGTGAATAACTGGCAATAACTGCAGTATTCGGTACATTTCACCTCTTTTTCTAGAAACAGAGTTTCTATAGTTTATGATTTTGACAGTTCTGTTAAGTAATTTTCATAAATTTTGTTCAACGTATGACGTAGTGTTATTCATTTGCACTGTGGCATATCTGAACAATGTCATTACCGATTATTGGTCTGTTATGTGACGCTACTTTTGTCCTGTCGCTTCATAACTCTTGAGTTCATGGAAACAAAATTAATTTTCCATTGTATTAAAACACGCTAGCTTTTTTTTTTTTTCTTTTCATGAGCAAACTAAACTGTACAAATGTTCAAATAAAGCCAAGGCAAAGGGGGATAAAAGCAGATGAAGACAATTCATTTGAAAATCAAAGCAACGCTCACAGAAATATGTTGGCAGGATTCACCCAGCTCTATTTCAGAGTTGTTTAAACACCGTACAGAGCAGAAGAGGAACAGGAGTAATGGTTTCTCCTGGAATCAGTTCAATCAATTAATCTGTCTCTTTTTTCCCCTCGCTCATTTAATTACCACTGCGAAAAAGCAGGGGGAATTAAGTCACAAAATAACCATTCAGATAACATGATGGATCTAATTGAAGCCTTTGTAAGCGATCAGATCCTGGGGTACGGCTGAAACAGCCTCATCCCACCCAGTTGTGCGCTGGCAGGGTGCACTGCACCGGCTGCTGACTTTGGAGGAGAGTTTCTGCACAAAGACCAAACTTTCTTGCCTACGTGGCTAAACCCAGACTTCTCACAGAGCCAGCGAAACTTGGCAGTGGTGGCGGTGGCTGGGTCTCCCCACTGAAAGTACATGCTTTTTTTCCCCATTTTTCATTCCTTTTTATTTTTCTTTTTTGTTTTTCTGCCATTCCTTCTGGTGGTAGGCCACGAGCCCCGGCTCCCTTAGGAGGCGGGAGGCCCTCTCCTCTCCATAGGAACTCCAAGGTCGGCCTTCCCAAGGCCAAGCTCAGATCTGGATAAGAACCTCTTCCCTCCCAGGGTCCACTGGCACTTTCCTCCCCACCGCCCTCACCAAGCAATGGGGCAAGGGAAAGCAAGGTCCCATGAGTGGACACAGGCCCGCTGCAAGCAGCTGTGCGGGGTGGGCCGCACTGCTCCATGTGCAGCTCTCCTGCCACCATCTTTCTTGCCTTTCACTGTGGGCAGCAACCCATCCTGCCTTTGGTTTTGGGCTCTGCCCCACTCCTAGGATGAAATTCAAAGTTGTTATTAAAATCTCACCCCATCCCTGGAAGTGTTTAAGGCCAGGCTGGGTGGGGCTTTTGGCAACATGCTCTAGGGAGAGGTGTCCCTGCCCGTGGCAGGGGGGTTGGAACTTGATGATCTTTAAGGTCCCTTCCAACTCTAACCATTCTGTGATTTTATCATTCTGTGAACTTGCAAGGCCCAACATGGCACAGACGTTCAGAGCTCACTCACGCAAGCGCTTCATGAGACTAAGGGCAAAACTCCTGTCCCCAGGCAGCGGGGTTGTACCAAGGCACATGCCTGGGCACTGCCAGGAGCCATAGTGGGAGAAAGAGGAGCCTTCATAGGCTTTCCTCCACCTCCCTCGCCCAAGCAGTGCTGCTGCAAGTCACAGCATTCTTTCCTTAAGATATTCGAATTAATTAATGAATTAGCCTTCTCCTCTCCCCTCTTCCATTACATGTTGATGCCAAGAAGCTGCAGGTGAAGCGGGTAAACCCTTTCGTGCTCCCGATGCCGGGCAGAGGAGGGAGCGGAGGCAAGGCGGTTAATGGCGGATCCCCCGGTAGAGGGCATCCAGTCCACACCGATCCGGCCTGGGCCGGGGCAGGCCGCGCTCCTTGCCACGGGGACCGGAGTGCTTCTCCGATCCCAGTTCTGCCAGGATGGACAGGGGGCTATATTTTGTATTAATATCAAAAGACTTTTACCCAGAGGTTCTTTGTTGTTCTTGGGTTGTTTTTTTTCCACCCATAGGTACCAACCCCCCTCGTCCCCCCCGCCCCGGGTAATCAATTTCCTGAAATTCTTCAAGGCTTCATAAGCCGTAACAATGAAAATCATAACCTGCAAGCCTTTTAATTTCCTTATTGTGTTATTTAAGCAATAAGACATGACAAGGTTTGTGTTATGTTGGGATATCGCCATGCCTCGGGTGGATTGTGTTAGGCAGGAGGCTGAAAATCGAGGGCCGAAACCACCTGAAAAGAGGGGCTGCGCTGGGATGTTGTGCAATTTTTAGCGTTATCCCGGGAACCTGTCTGAGTAGGTCTGGGACAAAAAGAAAGAATTAAGGAAGAAATGCACAAAGATAAATATTATCTGTCTTTTCATTACACCATAAGCAATAAAAGCATGTATCTTACTTAATCTTTATTTAATTTTTCCCCCTACTGGCTTCAAAGTGAAAAATAAGCATTATGAATTAATTAAAAATAATTAGTTCTCTAATATCTTAATTTCACTATTTTTTAAATATCCTACAATCTCATAAAACCTTCCTAAATTTCTAAATAAACATAAGTAAAACAGACTTCAAATTGTTTAAATCTTACGTTTCAACTTCATTTAACAAAAATTATGGGGGGGTTCTGGTTTTCACTGAAAACAAAATGAGGTTTGTAAAAACAAAACCTTCCTTCTGTCCTCGCTACAGAATATTTTACTTAGAAAAAGAATGTTGTTTCGTGGTTCTTCTGTCAGCTATTTTATTATATTTCTTATTGTCTGCTTTCTATCTTTTGTCACCTGATGGTTAGCAATGTGTATCCCATATTTGTCTCTGAAACATCCCTCCTGGTTAAATTGCTACAGCAACAGTAAAATCAGTTTAGTGTCCTGGAAGAGAAACCAAAGGAGTTGTTCCTGTTTGCATCAGGAGAGGTGCGGGCAGTTTCCCTGCGCTGCGAGCACATCCTAGGGGAGGAATCCTCTTTTCAGATAGAATTTGCTTTTAGAGGCCACCTTTGAAGATAGCAGCACATCGTGCAAGTTACACCGGGGCAAGAGAACCTATGACTCTTTGTCTGGAAAAAAAAATAGGAAACTGGTCAAACCATAAGTATTTTGAAAGCTGTGCCTCAATCCCTGTCTCACAGACTCAAGCTGTAACAGACGCAACTCGCACAAAGTTACACATGTGTGGAAGTGTTTGCAAAATAAGGTGCTTGACTTTTGCAATTTTTTCCTATTTTTAGGTTTAAACTCAAATGTTTTAGGAAAGGAGAGACAGAAGTTAGGAGCCTGGCACTTAGTACACTAAGTACTGATTTCAGTGAGTTGGATGTGCAAAAAACCTTAGAATAAAGCCCCACTAGAAAAAACCATACACAAATGCAAAGTATGGGGGGAAAGAGGCAGAAGGGAAAAGAAGTCCTATAGAGAGATAAGAGGACAAAGGAGGGCAAAGGAAGAGCAACATGCACAGGAAGAAGAGAGAAACAGGAAAACGATGTGGGAGGCAAAACCAACCCAACAATATGATTTACCAGATAAAAGCTAAGAGTGTCATTAAATATATAAATATGGCTGAGTGTTTTTCCTAGAAACATCAAAGAATGGTTGGAAAAAGACAGAAAAAAGAAGCCTCGTCAGAAACATTTAATTACGTATCACCTATTAAATGAAGAATCGTTAAAAACAAAAGTCACCACAAAAACAAGAAGCCACAGTAATATCTAGCAATTTAAAGGCACTCAAAGCTAAAGGCTTGTTCTAGTTGATGGGCATTATATTGATGTTTTAGTGAATACAGGTTGATCATCCACATAATGAAGTTGAGCAGAAAAACAAGTAAACTGGTCTCATAGGACAGCTTCAGGATAAGGTCTTTGTCCCTTACAACAGCTGGAGCTCTTAGTGCCACTTGACATCTCCTTCTGAGGGTGTTTGGGTGCTATTCATCAAGAAATCCAGGGACCCCATAATTTTAGATAATTTATCTCAGCATGCAGGAATAAGGAATTGCTTCCATTGTGTTGGAGTCAAAATAACGTGGAGAACTGTATTGCAGGCCATCCTGACAGCTATTTATGTTAGTCAAAGACAAAGTACACTATGTACTTTTAATTGTAGCTGTGCCATTCTTACTGTGATAGATAAAGTTGTGTCAGCACTTCCGTTACAAAACCCTATTTTTAGGGGTTTATAACTCAACTGTTAAATTTTGCTTTAGGCTGAAACTTGGCATGCAAAGCCTCAGCCTGCAAGCACTTTTTTTTTTTTTTTTAAATAAATATGAAAAAAAAATACTTTGGGTCACTTTTTATTATATAGGAAAGCAGATTTTAACACTCAGTCATTTCTAACTCTGAAAAAGTTTCATTATTTGAATTTTACAGGCTTGTCCATTATATGTCATGCTCCATTTTTAAAAATAGCATTGCTTTTATTCATGTTGGCAAATTGGCTACTGTCCATGAGCAGTAACTATTTTTAATCATGTTTTTAAGCATATATCCATATTTATATTGTTATGATCTATGCTCCGGACTCTGTAAGGAATAGTAAATGACAGGCCATGCAGGCTTGAGCACAGAGAAGGAACTGCAACAGCTCTTAGCTTGCAAAAGCCACCCAACTTGGAGTGTAGTCTTCAACTCATTAGCATAGTTAATTTTTAATAATGACAGCATTCATTTGTTGTTTGAAAAGTAGAATATAGGGCCTTCTCCCGCCAGTTCTTACTTTGACAGAGCTCGTTTTGTCTAAGTCAGTTTTATCCTATCAGTGGAAAAGGACTTATGTCCTTCACTAGTGACTTGTGAACAAAGCTGCACTTTCTGGCTGTTTGTGTGGTTATGTCCTGGCACCTACACAACTGACCCATAAGGAACAGACATTCCGGCCAGTCTGGGATCCCTCCCTGAGTCCTGCATGTTTTACAACATAATACCAACAGGGACATGCTTATGGTACCTCAAAATGGCCCATTGAGGGAGATTCTATGATTCTATGTTTCTGTGATTCTTCCAGCCTCAACCCACTAAATGAATTATAAATCATATCCTTTGAGAAGATTATTCTGTTTCAAAAACACCATATATGACCAAAGAAATAAAAATTTTAAATTCTATGACTTGTCTTTAGTTGTGTCTCTATGCTCTTCTGATCTGTCATGAAAGCCAAAGGATTATTTGTTCGCATATTTATACTGCTTTCACTCCTGTCCATTGATAAAATTATATGCTGAATGACATTCTAGGCTGCAATCATGATGAGTCTTTAGAAAGCAGCGTATGTGAGTGCAGACTTTGGCCTGCTCCACTAAGTAAAAATGATTCAGCTTTTAAAAAGCACCTGCTCTAAGTTCATGTCTGGTCAACAGCACTGATTCCATTCATGTCCTGCCCTTGCCTCTCTTATTTTAATTCGGCTGAATGGCTATTGCCTCTTGAGAGACAGAAGATGTGGAAAAACAACAACAAAAAAAAGAAACTAATACCCACCAAACAGCAGTATGTGTATGGACTTGTAAACATGATCAGCTTGATCTTTGAGTGTCTATCAAGTCAGAGCTCACGCAGACTTCAGAGGGGTTCTAGCTTTGTGGCTGCCTGAGAATCTGGTCCTTTGATTGAGCACCGAATCGCAGCAATCCTTTCCCACTGAAAGCTAATACATCTCCATTCTGACTGACCACTTTTGCTTTTACTCATCACAGCGGTAGGACTTAACCTGGGCAATTTGTGGCTTGCAGTTTTGACATTGCTTTAAAAAGTATTTCGAACTGATCCTTTTACATTCCAGCAAAGCAATTACAGCATGCGCCTGATAGCATTCAAAGGGGACAACATAACCCTCTTGACAAAAGGCATCCCCACTTCCCCACTTTTTCACAAGCTGGCAAATATGGATCTGCAGGAATCCAGCGGGGATGGGGGACACAAACATTTCTTCTCTTTAACCTGACTGTAGCCCGGAGTAGAGAAGGAAACATCAGCAAACTCAAGGAGTACTGCCAGCCTAAACTTGAACCTCACCGGGTGCTGCAATGGGCAGGACCAGGTAATTAGTCCTGGCACCCACAGGCAGCGCAGCGGCTCGGAGCATTACACCCCTCTTCTAAATCATATTTCCACCACCATCCAAAGGAAAAGCAAAATGGAGCCAGGTTTTTCTGCCGAGAAGGCGCTCTCCCTCTCCGCTGCAGACAGGAAGGGGAGGTGTCTGGTTATTGTTGCAGATTTTTTCCCCTTCTTTCTCCGGGTCTTTAATCCCAGACTTGGCTTGTTGCGCTTCAAATTGAAATATCCTGAACAGATGTAAAAACACATGTGAGCCACTGCTCACAAGCTGTGCAAAGCTTTGTTTCATCTGCTGATGATGTGAGCCTAAAGGAGATCTTTTTAAAATTTCATCACTATTCAAAAGGATAATTAATACGTACCCCTAGGCTTTGATTATGCTATACCCAGTGTGTACTGCTGGTACAAAAATAATGAGGCTCTCATCAGGCCGAATGAATACTTGCAGCAAACATTCAGTTTCCATAAGAAATTTAAGATTCAGCAGCGGTACCATGTAGGTGGCTTAATCTAATTTTAATTTGTAACACAATACAATAGATAAGATCATTTGTTTGTAACCAGCACAGGCATTTTGTTTACATGAAACCCCAGTCAGCATTCAGCAGATGGTCTTTTTAAAGGCTTAATTGAAGTTTTCTAATCTAACCTTTTTTCCCTCCATTACGAAGGGGAAAATAAGACACACACGCACACACACACACACAAAAAGAAAAAAAAGGAAAAAAAAATAAAAAAGAAAAGAAGGGGAACTACAAGGAAGTAGAAAAATAGCCGTAAAACCCTTTTGCAGGGAAAGCACAGAAGAGCTTTTCTGCCTGACTGTCAGATGTCGATCCAGTCAGAGCTGGGAAGATGCTGAGGTCAGAGTTTTTAAGCGGCTCCAGAGGTGTAAGGATAGGGCCCTTTGCCCCCAGCCTTTGTTGCTAGTGCGGAGGTCCGCAACAAATCACTGCCCCTGCCACAGAAGCCAGTCTGCCTCCACCAGGTTCCTGAAATTAGCTACCTGAGCCTTTCCACAGATCAGGCGTCTCCTTCTCGTGCCTGTCTTCTCAGAGGCTCATTATTAGATTGTAATTTCTGTGTACTTTCTGCGTTCAGCCGCTCTGCTTTCAGTCTCCTTCTGGTCTGTCCCTGCTGCCCTCAATATTACCACGCTGACCACAATAAACACTTCTCGCTGGCTCCAGGCTGCCTCTGGCAGCCTTCCAGTGATGTACGCTGGAATACAACCTTTCCCAAACATTTAAATCCTCCTCACATAGCGTGTATTTGAAGAGTTTGGCTTATTGGCGTTTCTAACAAAAAGAA
The DNA here is from genome assembly GCA_013400375.1 of Thinocorus orbignyianus. Lineage (NCBI taxonomy): Eukaryota > Metazoa > Chordata > Aves > Ciconiiformes > Thinocoridae > Thinocorus > Thinocorus orbignyianus. Next base: position 105,653 of record VXBW01003689.1, read on the forward strand.
AAAATGGAGTGAGGCATTTATTTTCCTTTTCACAGGCTGTAGGGAACACATAGAGGGCAGATGCCAGGCTTTGGGTCCATTGGGAGCAACGTGCTACCAGAATGCTGGTGCAGAGGAGCCCCCGTGCTCCCTTAGTGTAGCTGGTGCTGGTGGCCTTGCTGGCATGGCAGCAAGCTCAGCAGGGCGGGCACCACAGGCAGAGTAGCTCCCCAACCGCCTGTGTTGGTCCAGTCTCACTGCCACCGTCTCTGCAATAGGGATACTATAAATCCCTCCATGGCCCGGTCGCAGACTTGACTTGCTGAGTTATAAAAGGGGTAAGAAACACTATATCACATGATAAAGAGAAAGGGGTTTTACTTATAGTAAATGACTTGCAAACAGTGGCGTTGGGCTTTTTTCTTAAACAGAGAACTATTCACCATTGAGGAATAAACAGGCATTGTAGGCTTGTGACCTCCTCATCAAAAGTGGTGTGGATTGCATTGCTAGCTGGTGGTCCACAACCATAAGGGCAGAAATCAAAGATGAAGACAATCAAAACAGAGATGAACTAAAATTGGTAATTCCACTGGCCTAGTTTTCCTTAGGTACGACCCACCCCTACACAGCTGTCCATGGAGAGTGATGCGTTCATATCCTTGTGCCCCAAGCCAAAAGCAGACAAGCCATCTTCAACTCAAAAGCCATAACACTGTCTAAGAACAGTGAAGGGGCCAAGCTAATATCACTACACATTATAATGATATAATAACCATCAGTGTAAGTGGAGGACTGTATATGGAGTGATTTATACGCTGAAAGAAAATAAATATCAGTGTTAGGATAAAAATATCCTCTAAGGAGCCCACAAGCCAGCTGGGCTTATAAGGTCAGGTTCAGCACTACATTCGTGCAGCTATGTGGTTTTTGGCAGGAGACTGTTTAAGTCCTGCTGACTCCGAATCCACCACATGGAAGGGAGACGAACAGATGTGCCCACACAAAATTTGGAAAAATTCATAGGTTCTCACAGAAACAAAAAACCTCAGGCTATTGATCTGTATTCTAAACCAGTGTTGTTCTAAGTCCATATTCTTTTCCTGCTGAGGAAACACTTACTGCTGAGGTAAATTTGACTGGGCTAGTCCCTCAGGAAAAGGTGCAAATGCCAGCAGTGTTCACACGTGGAAGCTAACAGCATCATTAATTGCTTAGTGGGGCTGCACCATGGAGTCACCTCACTCTCAGTCAAACCGTACTGATTTACTGCCGATTAGATCTTGTCTGTGCTACACCATGGCCATAGGAGATTCTTCTCCAGAACATACCTGTAACACCTGAAGTGATGGAGGATATCTCTTTAGCTGTCTGCCATGGCTCAGCTGACTTTATATCCTCTTTCTAGGCAGTTCTTACAAACTAGGGTTATCATACATACTCCCAACACATCTTGTTCCAGGAGAGAGAGATGACAAACAATCTCCAACAGATGGTAGGATGCTGTGGGTTATGGGTGCAGCAGAAGGATGAGGAGAGAGAGTGAGAGATACACAATAATTGCAATGATTTCCAGTTGTATAAATGGAGGCCTCTGTACACAGGGTGATTTAGACACTGGAAGAAAATTAATATCAGTTTAGGATTAGGATTTCTCCCAAGGAGAACATAAACTAGGGAGCATTTCTTGAAGTGCTTCTCTGAAATAAAATACAGCAGAACCCATTAACCACAAAATATATAACCTGATGGGACTTTTTCATAACTATTATTTTGGTATGCTGTAAGGGCATTTAAGTATAGACCTTGATGTAAGATGTTCTGTTCAAGAACAAAGAAAACATCTTTGGATATAAGGTTTCACTTTGTTAATTCCATCATATTTCATCAATTTAACCTTCAAAGACTCTTGGCTGTGCAATACTTTGATACTACAATGTTCACTTTAAACCTCATATTTTCAAGGTAGTGTGCAGGGATTTATCCTCATCCCAGCAAGTTACATAATTCAACTTCTGTGTAAGTTATTTGAAAGCACAAGGACAAATCTAATGCTTACCGTTCCTGTAATTCTACAGGAATGTGGAAAATAAAGGTACGGAACGCAAATGTTTATTGGCTGAAAAACATACATCAAAGATAACCAGTGCCACATTGCTTTTCACTAACAGACTAGAGGGGAGGAGGACAAGAAACACAGAAGTGTGCTTCTACATTTGTTTGCATGATGTAGCCCCCAAAACACAGCTTATTCTGAGTGATGGGCCTCCCTGGTGGAAGTATAGAGGTAGCCCCGACAAAATTAGGAGTACAGGTGTGAGGCCTTTTCCAAACCAACCATCTAAACAGTACACTGTCACAAAATACTTCCATGGCAACATTCTCATGTAACTTCAAGGAGCGTGGCTTCTTTTCTCACTTTTCATGTTTCTTAAACCCACAGTTTAAGACAAATTACCTAGACTTTAAACCAGTGTCTCTCTTTTTAGCCTTTTGCATCTCTGGCTAGTCAGTACCCCTCCAGAACAGCTGGAGGCACAGAGTTCCTTTGAAGATGTTAATTTAAGGGCCTTATTCTGTGAAAATATCAGGCTTACAGATTAAATCTGTCTGACACATAAAAGAAGCGTGTCACTCTAGTTGTTTTATACAAACCATTAGATATGTGATCAGAAGAACTCAGCTGTGCAGTTTTTCTTGCAGTATAAAGAACAGCAGTCATTCATATTGCAAATCCCTTGTGAAGTACCGTATCTACTCACTGAGAAGGAGTAGTTCATAACTAGTTGGAAAATGCATAAGAAAGTATGTTAGACACAAAATCACCATTTCCATTGGTTGTGCATATATTGCATGTATAAGTCTCTAGATTTAGATTGAAAACCATGTTCCTTAGATAATACATCCTCCTAGTTAAAGGACATTGGCTCTTTTGGGACTGGCTTAATAAGGGACTGTGGCTTTTTTGCATGTGCAAGATTCATTTAGTATAACTTTCTTGGCTGTGAATCTTAGAAATGTTGGCATTTTTACAAAGCCGCTTTCTCCCAGTTGAATCTGAATGCAAACCCATCGCCAAGCTGGGATTCTGTAACTTGACATCTGTTCACATTGATTTGCTGGTAGACCTACTCTGGAGGTATAGCATGTAATGTCCAAACTCATAGAAAGAAGGAAATGTATTGCCCTGTGATCAAATTGAGATATAATTGTCACATCAGCTAAGGAAGTAGTCCGCAGTACCCAAGGAATTCTGTTCCTCTAAGCCATTGAACTTCTGCAGTTCCTCTCAAGTCGCTCAGTGTTTTACATGAACCTGCCCAAATCAGAAGGACATGGAACCAGGGAGTTATGTTTAACACGGAGGTTTCCATAGGTCAGTTCATTGCTGGATGTTTGCTTCCAAACTAGCATGTCTAGCAGTTAGTTACTCTAACTGCCAAATTCACATACAAATACCCTGCTACTGCTTCCACTGAGGACATGATTGATCTGCTAAGGGACTACAAGTGAGGTGACGTTGTCTGCGCTATGCAATGTAAATCGGATAACCAAGTTTGTGTTCAGAATGCACTGAAAACAACAACCCGGTAAAGTTCAGAGCTGAAATTCCCTGGAAATAGAAAGTTGTGGAAAAATACTCCAAACTATCTATCAACAAGGATAAAAAAATGAAAGACCTCTGTGTGTCTTGTAGGTGGGGAATAAGACCACGGCTGAGGACAGATACTTTCCAGTTTAGGATGTAATAGTTCCCCAGATCTGAATATTGTTTTGTTCTTTCTATTATGAGTGTGGATGGGCAAGTGAGCTTTAAGGTGCACAAATACCAGGCAAGGGAAGAGCTACAAATCAAGCCTGCATAGAAGAGCTAAAGTTTTGCTGCATTTCCAGTGAGGTGAGGTTATGCAAGAGAGGACATCCTTCCTGTCTCTAAAGGATCCATACACCATCTTTTTTTGTTGAGCTTCACGGGATGAGGCATGAGGCAACTTGGGATGAGCGCTAATAAGGTTGCATAGGAGAAAGTTACAATGGCTGTTTTTTTGGGTTTTATTTCTGACACTTAACAGTTAAATATTCTTATATTGATAGCATTAGCTTGATAATGAACAAACTGTGCTGCTCTTATTTTGCACAATATTATTCTTTTTAATTTCCATTGCTTTATATGCACAGGAAGATGCTGAAATGCTTACTACAAGACTTTGTGTTGAGATCCCTGTGACCTAAAATTCATTAGAGTCACCACTGGTTCCATGGCCACCCTTGGGTCATCTTCAGGCTGCAAGAGCCAGAGTTTTGCCGTTCTGGAGACCCTAACACACTAGGCTAAGAAAGGGACAGCTTTGGTGAGACCAGAGTCATGGAACAGAGAATTTTTTCTGTTACTGAACATATATTTGGAGAGTAAAAGAGAGGGTTGAGGTGAAGAGCTTGGTCTGGAATTTTCATAAACATTAATAGATACCAAAGATGATTAGGGGCTCCCTGATGGAATGTGATTCTGAAGCAGTCTTCTAAATACCATATCACTTGGTCACTGCCTTGTGCTTCTCTCTGAACTAGCACTGGTAGACTTGTGTGAATGCAATAGCTATGATGCAGAAATAAAAATGTTTATATGTCAGTCAGTAGATTTTGAAAAGTCACATATATAATCAACAGACATTAGGAAAGACAACTGTAAAATCAGCATCAGAGGCTGATCATATTCTAAACCACACTTCAGATGTCTGGCAATCATGGTACCTGGCGTTAGGCATACTTCAGGAGAGGAACAGAACATACCAAACAGCTGTCCAGCTTACATTACTAGGTACCATTGCAGCTGGCCATAAACATCTGCAGCAGAGGGCAGGCAGTGGCAATCGCCTCTTGCAAAGGCACAGGCTTGACTATGGAAGTTGAAAGTTATAAGTTAGTCTTCTGGACCTCTAGCATGTCTTCTCCCACTGTCTTTGCTATGTCATTCAGCAATCTAACTTCAGGACATCAGTCATCTAGGATGTACTTAACATAATGAATAAGACACACAAACAGAGGCATCTATCAGGTTAAAAAATTCCAAGGAGATGTTTGTACTTGAAGGAAAGCATTCAAATCACCTCATAGCGCATGCTGTTTGGTCCCTTTAAGTGAAGACAGGTATAGTTTCAGGCTTGACATGCAGATACCCATTCTGCAGTTGATCTCATTTGTTTCTTCCAAACAAAAGAACATTTTGCAGTCCTCTCCCTCCTTTACCCACACACATTCTTCTACTAAGGTAAATGATCAAATCCAAATCCCGGGTTAATGAGTGCCAATCATAGCTTCAGCCCCCTTTTCAGGCTTGGCAACAAGTTCCCCGAGCCTTAGCAAACAATTATCATTCAGCTACTGTAGAAATTGATTCTTGGGTTGACGAGAGCAGTCCTCCCTCGGCTGGTAAGGTCCTGCCATGGGAAGCAATTACCGCAAGATGCCAGCTGACAGACTCATTCCGTGGAAAGTCAGGTTGTCTTGATCCTCAGGCACTCTCTAGGCAAATTGTATCCTTACACTCATCTCAAACCTCTTACGAACTGTTGGCTTCTATCAGGAAAAATGGATTGTTCCCTTTGTTTCTGTGGCATTTGATAGAATAAAACTGGACATCCTGCCTGCACAATAAGGAGATTTAATTTTAAAATTCTCACACCGAAATGCTGCAGTATGATAAAGAAAAAGAGAATCATAAAGCAATGAAGATTGCTACTTGCCTAGGGAGCAGTAATACAGCACAGCTAGTACGACATTTTTTGTGTATAAAAAGACCCAAATTCCATTAACATTGGCCTGTCTCTACTGATCATAATTTTCTTTTCCCCTAATTTTCAAACGGTTTGTAGTAACACTATCATACCAATTTATCTGACATCTTTTGTTTATTAGTTCGGGGGGTTTTAAAATCTTTTATAGTCCAAGGTGGGCAACTGGGAAAAAGCAAAGATTTTCTGCTTAATTAGCATTTGTGACAACATCTGAACTGTGATTGAGATTTTGCCAAACACAGATGAGACAGAGAGACATAGCCATTATCAGCTAACAAAAGGAGGTGGCATTTAAAGTCAGCTGAAAGTGATTAGTCTTGATAACTATCATTAGGTGATTGAAATGTGAGACCAGCTAAATAAACAAACAGTAAACCATGCAATACGCTTCAAATACTATCAGTGAGGAAAAAACATGCCTTTTCATAAATTCATAAAATAACTCTTGGACTATAATATTTGCTGTTGGTTGTGCCAGAAGTTCATGGAAGGCTTATTCCTGACTTTAAAGACTGCAAAGCCTAAAGACACCAAGATATGAAAAGAAAGATAATAGGAGGGAAAAACAAGTTGTAAGGTCTACTTAAACTCACCTCGATTCTAAGTTCTACCCTGAGGTACCTGGACAAGAGCTGGAAGCAGCACAGTTGATGCAAGTCTTTAAGGGGATAAATATACTGCAAATGGGCATTTGCAGTCACAGATATATGAGAAGAAAAGGAACTCATGATGGCCAATTTAAAATGTGTTTTGATTAAGTGCCACATCTGCAAAGAGAGTCCATAATGTCTCCAGAGAGTCAAAAAATTTCACTTAGTGTAATATCAGTTGTTGCTGCTACTATTGCTATAGCTATTAATCCATCAGTCCTGCTTATATTCTTAGGATCTGAGAAGATTTAAAAAATAAATTTTATGACTAAATCTCTATCTTTACAGGATCAAGCATCTGCTGTTTTTAGTAGAGCTAAACAGGCTTAAGAAAGCTGAGAATTAGGCCAGGATTTTTCTCAAATTCTGATGAAACATTTGTCAGGATTCCTCCTAATTAATTTTCAGTCTTTTTAGACTTTTTATTCCCCTTGAAAAAACCCTTTACAATATATTTTCACCTTTTCTTTTTGCATTAAATGCGTTCCAGATTCACTGAGTGCTGAGTACACCCTTAGAAAGCCTTTTAACCTGGCTGGTAAGTTAAAACTCTCTAAATCTCGCATGCCCACAGGGTTTCCCACCTTAATTAATTAATAACCCCCTCCTTGTCCTTTTAACTAGGTCATGAATTAATTTTAAAAGTTAATTATGCGATTCTTTCCTCTCCCTTTACTTATGCCTTTCATCCCTGTGTCCATTGGCTATAAACAATGTGGAAATACAGCCACATAAGCAGGGATGGATATTGTAAGCTTTGGACTGCTGGGAAAAGAAGAAAAAAAAAAAGAAAAAAACCCAAGCATATCTCATCCCTATTTTTCCCTTTTCTCTTTTTTGCTCTTTCTATAACAGATAATATTGCTCTGTTTGTGGAGAGCAATAAATACCAGCAATCACTTTAGCAATAAATTAGGGGCTTTAAAAAAATTAAAAAAAAAAAAAGGAGAGAGAAAAAAGAAGTAATTGTAGATGTAGGTAGGCCTCTGAGGAAGCAGACACCATCAGGTGGGTAAGAAAAAATAAGCAGAACAAAAGAAGCAAATAGCTTTGTTACTCCCTTCAACTGGTGTGCTCACCAGTTTATTTAGAGTGGAAAAGGGGTTACAGAAAAGAGCTGACTCCTTCATATAAACTATGTAGGTACAGAAGACGCCTGTTTTGGTGTGTTTCTTTCTAGTCACATAGAAAAAAAAGGAGAATAACAATCTACAAAGGGTTTTCATACCCTCCATATGTAGAGCAAAAAACCTGTTGGATTGTCTTTTTTATCATCTCCAAAAAAATCCATTCTGAATTGTAACTACCAATGGACCTAATGAAAAGGTGTACCCATTGTTTGATCTTTATCACTGCCCAAAAGATGAAGATGAACCATGAGACGGCCAGCTTCCCAAAGCCTCGCAAATGCATTCTTAAGGATGCACCTTCAAACAGAAATGCGCTGAACTATCCTGAGAAATAACTACAATAACTTTTCAAGAATGTAATATTGGAAAGTACTTCTTAGGTCAGGATGTTCAAGGCTAACTCCTAGGGTCAGCCAACGAAATAGCATGACACACCATGTCCAGCATTAGTTCTTGTTCATACAATCAGAAAGCTTTACCATCCAATCCCATATGGGTTCTCAGTGTGTTTTACCAACTTATCTAGGTAAGGTGCAGAAAACCCCCTAGGACTTAGTTAACGATAATATTTCCTCTTTGACAAGTGAGGGAGCTGAGAGACAGAAAAACGTACCCATTGAGACTATGGTGCAGACAGGAATCGGATCTGACATCTGAATCCCTGTCCACAGCTGTAGCCACCAGATACACTGCAGAATGCTTCTTTTTAGCATTTACTGTTTCAGAGATTAATATTTCATACAATCATCAAGACAAAAGACAAAGGTTGCCATAAGGCTGCAATATTCTGTACAGGAAGTGGTATCTACACAAAGAACACTTGCATCAAATCTAACATGCACAGCGGGGACCATTTATCTTGGCACATTGCCCATTAAAGCCATCGCTTGCTTTTCCTTTTCCTTCTTCTTCTGGAGTGAGTGACAAATTTCAAACAGTAAGAACATCTTAACTTTGTAAGCAGATAACAGGAAATATGACTATGAATGAACCTGCTCTGAGGATTAGCTGAGGTGAATGCCCTTTGAAAATGCATAAAGGTTTCAAATGTTACTCATGTCACTAAGGGGACGCTGCATATTCATTAAGGTATCACAAGGAGCTCATTTCATATTAATGGAGAGGTCATACATCCTTGCAGAGGAATTCCATTGCAGAGCTGCACAAATCAACGTGCTATTATTTTAAGTGTTACCAATTTAAACCTCTCCAAATTCACCGAACAGCCTGAATTCACAAAATGATTTAGACACTAGGAAAAATGTTAGTGACTTCTTTTCATCTAGAGGAGGTATAACAGAAACGTAGTAAGTGTCTTTATATATGGAAACTCGATTGAACCTGCACATTAGGTATTCCCTTTCAGTGCTCAGGAAAGCTTTAAACATTATGTAATATATATATATATATATGGTATCAGTGTTCTGAGGCTCCTTTATTTTACTGCAGTTTGGGGGTTTGAAAGTTTAGGCTTTTTTACAAAGTTCAGTTTTCTAATCCTTTTAATGTTTACACAAATTCCATTGCACTATCATAACAGAAGCAGCCAAAAGCTTCACAGATACATATGCCATATATATACCTCTATAGCTCAATATTTTGATAATTAGAAGCAGAAAATTATTCAGTTCATACAAATTTGTGTCCAGGCATTACATAATGTTACACTTTGGGATAATAAAGCAGTGCTGGCTACAACACAGATCTAAATCTTTCTCCCCTTTGCAGGATAAAAGTACCCCAGTACTGTATGTTGATAAAATGTAGTATCAGTGGAGCTAATTGGAAACTACCCAGGTTTAGTATGTGCCGTAAAGCACAGCAGCGCTTTGCATTTGAGTAAGAGCCTCAAGGTCCATTCTGGTAACAGTGCAAGGTGCCCACATGTTCCCACAGGTGGACGTATGTTTGTGTCCACATGTTTGCCAGGGCAGCAAACTCTTGTGGTCCCACTGATCCTTGTGGATCTGTGAAGGGCCTGCTGGCTCTCTGAACATGAATTTCACATTTTCAAAAACCCAGGCTGGATGTCTCCCCAGAAGGGTCTCTACACACTCGCCATGCTGTCCTGCTGCTCAGTGGCCCTGCTTCGTAGCACATCAGCGTGGCTGGACATTAGTTTAGGCATAGCCAACATAGTTTTAACTTCTAGGGGAGGGAACAGGGCAGTCTAAAAGCCAACAGACATCACAGCCAAGGAGTGATTTGTCTGTTGATCTTCTTTTCCTGCAATCATGCCTGATCTGCTATTAAGACAGACTTAGTTGTGACCATGCTGCAGAGTGAAGGGTCCAGCTGCCCTTGCTTTCAAGCGCACAGGGAGCCAGATGTTTTGGAATTCCAGATGCCTAGGGAGGAAGGGAAGAAACAAAGGGATGCAAAGGGATTTGTCCCAAACCTAAATCCTACAAGCCTGGCAGCTGCCAAGGAAAATGGCATGAGCATGTCAGTGCCTCACAGCCCACTGCTGAAAAGCAGTTATGAAGCTCTTCAGGGTCATAGAAGTATGGTCAAGTCAATACTTCTCTCAATAGCTTTCGATGGAGGGAAGGGTAAAAGCGAGGAATGCTCTTAATTTAAAAAACAATGGTCACATGAGTTTCCTCCATGAAATTTTTCAGAATTTCCATTTTGTGGTGTGTTCTGAATAATTGGAAATTGTGCTAAATGAGAAACAAACCCAAAGTTGCCCCTGCCAAAATTTCCTATGAAAGGTAAAATTTCATGTTTCAGCCAGCTGCAATTTCAAGTAGGTGTGTTTGAGTAAAGAAACATTTGCAACACATTTTTATATAAGAGGGAAAAAACCAGTCATGGATTAGTGATGGAGTCTGAGGTCTGCCAGGATGCTTCAGGTATGTTCCTGTCCAAGATAATTCTTCAGACATTGTTAATTGTATGCAGCAGTCCCTCAAATTTGGTCTGTTTTGACTTTTACTCCATTCTCTCATCCCTTTCCATGCCTCCCCACCCCCTTCTCTTCCTCTCTCTCCTTCCATTCTGCCTTCTGGGTTTTGCAGCTTGTTGGGAAATGGGACCCTCCCACACAATGGTTATACAGTTAGGAATATATTTGAATACACATTTAGGAACATAGTCTGTGCTGCTATGATACACAATTGAAATTGTTTAGATTAATGACAGCTACATGCCTAATTTATTACTGTAATTATTGTGATAATTTAGAGGAGATAAATTGAAATCTATTAGAATTTAATGTAAAAAGCTGTAATTAGTCTGCTTTGGAGAGGGGAGAAAGCCAATGCACATAACTGAAAATCCATTAAGCCAATTATAATGTTACTGAGGCAGAAAATATGCAGCCATCTAAAATATACCCATGACTTTAGCATAACTGTACCCTAAGCATACAAGCCCATGTGTCAGATTCCTTCATTAATTTAATAAACACATCAAGGCAAAAAAAATGAGAGAATTCCTTAATCATCATAATTAATGCACATAGTTCAGACTGAGAGTTAGAGTGGGGAGATGGGGGAGAATAAAATTTTGTTGCCATTGAGCAATTATCATGTAAATAAAACAGCAGCAAAAGCGTTGGAAGGGGTTTACAGGAGAGGAGGGTACACTGCTAATCATGGCATAGGCTTTCTGAGCTATTCCCAGAAGTGCTAAAAGCCGTCCTGGTGCAATTAATAAAATAATAAAAATAATAAAAAAAGAGAAGACAGCAATTGCTATCACCTATTTACTGTCAAATTAATTCAGCTGCTCCTGAGATGCCATCTGTATCAGGAGAGCGAGGGTGTCACTAGCTTTACGATCCATCAGGAGAAGTGAGAGCGCTGTTCTGTTTGATGGCTCTGATAATGGAAAGAAGCTAAGCAATTGCAACAGATACATCATAGATTTTCTCATAATTACCTGACCTGTTACACTGTGTCACTCTGCCGCCAAACACACTGTTTTTATGTCAGAAGCTGTATGGGCATTCTTTACTTTGATCATTCTGTATTCTGCAGATGTCAGCATTACTGTATTTTAATTGACTCTGGGGTAGCATTAAAAAGCACCTTCTATTTCGGTTGCTTAGACCTGATGAGACTGACAACCTGGCATTTATGAACATTAGGCCTTCACGGTAACTGTGTCAGGAACTGTTTTTCCTAAATCCCCTAGGTATGAATAGCAAAATGATGTTAGTAAACCAGTTGAAAAAACAGTGTCTATGCAAAGAGCACCTCTGACATTCTCTAGCCATAGAGATGGCAAACCTTTTCATTAAATTAGACTCTGGAGTCAAAAGTGCATGTTGTATCCCAGTGTGCAATTAGGAATTGACCAGCATGTTGAAAGAGGGCTAGAGCTGGCGAGGACTGAAGCTGCAGGGAAAAGTGTTGGTAACCTCAAAACAAGAATTTCTTGACAACTTCCATATTCCCAGCATGCCCCATTTGCCAGGATCATCTTCTCCTCCTCCTGTAGGAAGAGACAGCTGTTTTTTTCACTACTTAGCTCTCTTGCAGCATTGAGCGTAATCCTCGAAAATGACACTTAAAATGGTAGAAATTTTACAAGCTGCTGTAGTAGAACTACCATTTTTAAAACTTCCTTTTTCTTTCTTTCTTTCTTTCTTTCTTTCTTTCTTTCTTTCTTTCTTTCTTTCTTTCTTTCTTTCTTTCTTTCTTTCTTTCTTTCTTTCTTTCTTTCTTTCTTTCTTTCTTTCTTTCTTTCTTTCTTTCTTTCTTTCTTCCTTCCCTCCTTCTTTCTTACCTTCTTTCCTTCTTACCTCTAGCATGATTTTTCACTTAGGATTTTCCCCTTATCTTTTTCCCAAAACACAGGAACTAAAATTCTTCTTATATATGTGTGGTACTTTTCTCTGAGCGATATTTCTGCATGCAAAAACCCCTGATTCTGTGCACTTTATAAATAAAGCCTCTAGACTTATATTTAGATTACAATGATCTCTTGGGCATGAACTGTCTTTGCAGTCTCTATTTATGAAGCACACAACACAATAGTCATCTGGTTGTGTTCAGACAGTAAAGAGCNCCTTCGTTCCTTCCTTCCTTCCTTCCTTCCTTCCTTCTTAGAAATATTCTTGGTTGAGTAAAAATAAACTAGACTGCATATGAATTGTCCATATTTCCCACTGGCTTTATGCAGCAATTTGTTTCTTACAAAATCCACAAACTCTACAGGTACCACCAGGGTGTTGAGCTTGCTGCTTGGCTCACTGTCAATAGCTACCAATAATTGCAAGAGAAGTGGAAATCTAATTCCAAGCCTCAGAGTTCTCGCCTTCTTCACCGGTGCTGCTTTAATAGATGTTGAACAGTGGATTGAGGGACAACTCTTGCTTCACCACTAACACACAAAGACAGCATGACTTTCCCCCACCACTCCCACGGGCAAGGGTGTTCCCCTTGTTTCTCCTTATGTTCCAAAGAAATTATGTTTAGCATTATGGTCCTTCTACTCAGATATCAATGCACCTGGGTGGTTGTTCCTCTTCAAGTCCCAGCGGTGTCACTGTATTATCCTCTTGTTGATAAATTAAACTATGTCAGAATATTTATGAGCTGGGGTAAGCACATCTGCCTTTGGACAAAACAAAAGTTACCATGTTTTGCGTATGTTGATAGATGGGTTGTATGTAACACCAAATGGTATTATGAGGCACCTAATTAGTACATTTATTTTGAGTGTTTGTTAGAAAGAGTTCTCCTAAGATTTTCCATCACATCAATGGAGTGACGTAAGTGCTGGGTTGTAAGAGGGAGATCCTAGTTCAGCAAATGGATACATTTTAGCAGGATTACCCTCCAGAAATCTTCAGAAGCACTCAACATTTTTCATTAAACTTAGGCCATTCTTCCAGGTTCTCACTAGGGTCCTAAAACACAGATGCAAACTAGAAGTCTCAAGTAGTCATTTAGGCATCTAAGTTAGTCTCCACTACAGCTTTCCCATACCTAGCTCTTAGACTCTATGTAAGAACCACAAAAATATTTAAAGACAGCATACAATGTAAGAAGTAGTAGTCACAGTAACAAGCAAGGAACAAGAAGGAGATGTTTTCAAAAAGTTAGAGATAGAATCATAGAATCATAGAATTGTCTATGTTGGATGGGACCTTCACTATCATCTAGTCCAACCATCAAACTAACTTATAAAAAACCATCTCATCACTAAACCATGTCACTGTCAACCCATTGTTTGAGTACCTCCATGGATGGTGCCTCAACCAACTCCCTGGGTAACTCATTCCAATGCTTGGAATAACCTTTCAGTATAAAAATTTTTCCTAGGATCTGATCTGAACCTCCCCTGGTACAACTTGAGGCCATTTCCTGTTGCCTGTGACTTGGGAGAAGATATCAACTGCCACTTCTCTACAAACTCCTTTCAGGTACTTGTAGAGAGCAATAAAGTCTCCTCTCAGCCTCCTCTTCTCCAGACTGAACAATCCAGCTCCCTTAGCCTCTTCTCATAAGGCTTATTCTTCAGAACCCCCACCAGCTTCATTTTCCTTCTCTGGACCCACTCCAGCACCTCCATGTCATTTGTTGTAGTAAGGGCCCCAAAACCGAACACAGGACTAAAGATGGGACTTCACCAGTGCCAAGTACAGGAGGACAATCACTTCCTGAGTCCTACTCACCACACTGTTCCTGATATAGACCAGGATGCTGTTGGCCTTCTTGGCCGCCTGGGCACACTGCTGGCTCATGTTCAGCTGACAGTTGACCAGCACAGCCAGGTCTTTTTCTGCCAGGCAGCTCTCCGGCCGCTCTTCCCCAAGCCTGTAGCGCTGCTTGGGGTTGTTGTTACCCAAGTGCAAGACCTAGCACTTTTCTTTATTGAACCTCATCCCTTTGGCCTCAGCTCATTGATCCAGCCTTTGACAGTTTGATTAAAAAATATAAGAACCTCTATAAGAAAAATAATTTGGCTACTCAACAGTCTTACAAATGCCAGTCTTACAATGAACATTGGCTGGAATTTGAAGGTAAAAATATTACGGCATGCTTTTTTCACAGTAAGTGTGATTAACTACTGGAACAACCCAAAGAAATTATTAATACTGCATCTTTTGTTGCCTAAAAAGTTTTTTTTATTTATTTGTGAATTACTGTATTTGAGTCATGTTTATCTGTGCAGCAGACTAGGTGCTTAGCTGATTCTTTCTGGTCTTAAACTATGGCTTTTCTCCTTCTTTCCTGCACACCCCAACCCCTGTGCTACACAGCATGTGAGGAAATCCTGGTGGAATCATTCACTAGGCTCTCCCTTAGGCTCACAGAAACCTGATTGAGCATCCTGGAGCTCCTGCAGACGAAAAAGTTCCTTGCCTATAGTGATGAGACTCATTCAAGCCCTTGAGTTTAAAATAAAAAGATAGCATATTTCAAGGAACATATTTCAGTTCACAGTCAGTTACAATATTTCACATAAAATATATAAGAATGTCTGGACTAGGTCAGACCATCTAGTTATATATCCTGTCTCTGGCAGTGAACTGTATCAGCTATCTGGGGAAGATAATGAAAATCAGAGCCTATGTAATGATGCTTCCTCCCCAGTACAGACTTCCAGAAAACAGCTGACTGAAGCCTGAGATCTTCCTGAGGAAGAAGAGGTGTTTTTGTACAAAGACTTCCACAAACTTCTTTTTTTCTGCAGCTATTTGTAACCCAGGTATGCTTTCACATTATTTTCCACGCTACCTGTGCCCACAAACTGCACATTTAGCAAGCTACCCTTTTGTTTCTTCTGAACAGCGTCATGTTGATGCCCCTTACTTCAGGTATTGGAGGAAACAGTGAACAGCTGCTCCAAATTGACTTTCAGAATTTTTTAGATCTCTATCATTCTTTCACTTGTGCCTTTTCCCAGATCTGAGTATTGTTTGGATAAATATCACCTAGTCACTTTCCTTGCCAACCAAGGATATCCCCATGGTTTTGCTGGTGCTTTATCTGGTACAAAGAGACCTTTCAATGAGGCATTCCCATGCATCCTATGGGAACCTATTCTGAGTTCTGGCGGAGCTCATCCCAAGAAACTGCCGTAAGCGATAGAAAGGGAAAGCAGATATTGCTGCAATTCTGCTGATGACTTTCTACGACTGGTTTACAAGAAGATGAATACCATTAGAAGAAATGATCAAATTAAGCTCTGCCAATTGTTCAACTTCATCATGATAGTGTCAGTCTTTGCTGAACTTCTTATATTTAAATGAATTCCCATACTAATTTTGGATAGTGTAGTTTAAAAAAAAAAAACTGATACAAGGTTTTTTGGTGTTGGGAAGGATACTGTTTATTTATTTATTTTATTGCTTTTCCTCATCAGAGGAAAAAAAAAAAATCTTTCTCTGTTCCTTCCCATAATGTCTTAAAAGCAGAATGAGCAAGTGCAAGACATAGAAATGCATACATTGTATTATTAGATTGGCTCTGCCCATAAAATTATAGAAAATTTTGCCACCTAGGACTGCCAACTCCAAGATCTTAGAGCAGGCATGCAAAGTTAATTGAGAACAATTCTGAGAGAAAGATGGATCCCAAGGTATTTGAAGCCCTGAGGTAACCAGCTGGCCTGAAAATCTAGTGGGAGGGGAAAAGCAATTAGATGTTCCAAGCAAATTGCCCCAGACTTATTGATATTGATTTAAAATCAAGATAATCCTCTGTATGATTTCCAAAGTAACTGAGCTACTGCCTTATTTTAAAAAAATATGGTAAAGCAGCACTATTCACTGGTTCTATCTACTGCATACACACATCCACTGTAATACTGTCCTCTGGCAAAATGATACAGCCAACTTCACAGAAACAATGGGAGTTTCTCCTTCTTTTCAGTAGAAGACAGGCAGGCCTGTAGTAATTTTCTCATTATGGTTATGCAAGTTTCAGCAAAACTGGGAAATAATGTAACTTCTGTTCTGAGGGAAACAAATCCCACCTGTTTAACGTCCTTCTGGTGATGACAGTCTTGAGGTTTTTGTTTGACAATTCCCTGAGTTTTAAAGCACTCTAAGATGATGACAGCTGCTCTGTGGAGTAGGTAGGTGTCAGGATTCACATGAACAGATGAGTCCTGAAGTTCTCCCTGTCTCTGCCAAAGCCCAGGACCAGGGTCTTCAAGGTTCTCATCCAAAATCATTATTAATGGTGATAACAAACAAATATTCTTGTTAAGAGCATGTACATCTAGTCACTTTTTTGAAATAATTACTAAGAACAGCTATGGAAGAGAATTACACAGCCTAATTAAATAATGTATAGAAAAGCATTCCCTTTCATTGGTTTTTAATTGCACACCTTTCCAGTTGTTTGTGCCTACCCTTAAAGGACAATGTCACCAACAGTGCCTACTCTGCACCACTTGTTACTCTCCTTTTATTCTTCTGGGGACAGCAGTAGCACCAAAATGTGGCTTGAGAGGAAATGACAGCTTGTAAGGGGCAGCCCACAGGCATCAGGGGTGATGCCTACCGGGGAGACAGACCTACTAGAAGTCTTCTTTGTTTTAAGAGAGTTTCAAGCTGAATATTTCCTGCATGGGACTACCAACTTACAGTGCTTGGAATTGCGGGAGCAGTTCGTTCATCTGTGCACATACTTTGGCATCATTTCATTGTTCTGCAGCTGCAGCACATAGCAGATGAGCAGCAGCATCATGTATGGCACTTTTGGGAGACAGAGGATGTATGGGAAGATGTGGAACAAGGAAGTGATGCTTAGATAAATGGCAAAGATATCTCTACAGTTTTCCATTTTTGTGTCTGGCTGACCCTATTGGATCCCGTGGTGTCTCAGCACTCTCCATTCAGTGCTGAATAGGATTTTTTTAAAAAAACTTCCTTTAATGATTTGCCTGACAATATTTTACAGAAGTTTTTCCTTGCATTATACTGAAAGTATACTTGTATTCCTGAGGGGAGAAAAGGGAAGAAGCGATTTACCTGCATGCTTACATTGAATTAGAAGTTTAAGAGTTTTCCTGAGTATATGATCTACTCACATTCTCAACAACCACTAGCAAATAGATCCATGGTATTTCCCATTTCTTTTTATTCCTCTGTAATTCAGAAACATTTGTATTTTCACTGCTGCTTTATACTGTAAAGACCTTTCAGGTGGGTACACTTCCTTCCTCCTCATTTTGCTTTCATATATTAGATAATAGACACAGACTATTACTGAAACTCTCTCAGCTCTTTTAAGTTTCCCTGTGAGGGAGAGGTGCAACTCAACTCATGAGTGACTTTATTATATTACAGTACTTTGATTTCCTGATTTTAAATCTAGTGACTGTCAATGTGAACAGGTCAAATCCAGCAATGATTATCCTGTAGATCAACAATGGGATCTTATGAAGTCCATGCGGTGCTGGAGATCAAAGCAGATTACAAATGGTAACATTTTTATGAATGTTTTGCTTTCAAAACCCATAAGCCATTTGCAAATGTCTGCTGTGAGAGGCATGCAAGAGCTGTATCGTGGAGGACACTGATAGCTCTGTTTCATAGAGTTCACACAGCTGCAGCTAAAGTGGAATGGAGAAATTTTACAAAGGTGATTTGAACTATTATCTACAAAATAATAGATAGACTCAATATAATTGGATTGAAAACACAATTATGGACAGATTTATGCCTGTAAATCCTTGAGATCTTACGAGAACTGAAAAAACCCCCATGTGACAATCTCCCTTGGATCTAGAGCCAGCAGACACTGAGGTCAAGGGGAAAATTCTTGACAGGCTTCAGTAAAGACTCAAACCTGGAGGTTAATCTACAAGAGGAAAAATTCCTCACCTGACTTCTGTATAGTGTGGGTTATATAAAAGTGATTGAGAAATCCAGTCCCCATACTATTTCAGCGGCAGTATTACAGAGAACACTGCCAATTACTGAGTCACTGACCTAATTTGGACCTAAGGTATTACTGGAGAATTAGAGGATAATGAATACTAGAAGTGATGAAGGAAGAAAAGAAGCTTTGAGCCAAGAAGTCACTCTCTTTTTAGGGAATCTGGAAAACATATTTCTCGGTCTGGCGAAGAGCAGGCAATTAGCGCTGTTCATATCTCAGTAAAAGTGGGGGCTTAGCAAGCTCATTTACCTGCTGCACTGGCAGAGTCTAAAGGATTACTCAGATGGATGTGGGTTAGATGAATACGTCAACCAGACTGAAACCTTCTAGCCAATGTAAGTGGAAAATCAAGGTTCAGCCACAGATCTGTGTTGATGGAGAGGGATGGCCTGTAAGCCTCAGACATTTATAGGGGAGGCTGTTCTGCTGCTGAAGGCTCAGTGGACTCCCTCTGGGGTCTGGTGTTTCACACAAGGGCTCTCCACCCTCTGCCATACAAGTGGTCCCACTCAGTTCTACTCCACGTCTGGGGCAGCAGTGAGGCAGCCAGCCTGGGATTGCCTGATGGAGGCTTTTTGGCAAGAGGCAAAGGAAAACATTTCCAGGGGAATTGGTCTCCAGGAAGTATGTCAGAGTTCAGGATCTGACGGCAGGTTACTATGGTGCTGTTTGTTTGTCTGCTGTTTGTTTGTCTTGTTATCATTCCTTGCCACTGTGGCATGGACCACACACTCTCACATCAATGCAGGAGGATAGAGAAGAATGAAATCTTGACTCCAATGACCACTTCTTCTTGTGCAAATATAGATTTTTATTATTTTTTTTATTTTCCAAGTTTCTTTATTTGCTGCCTCCAGATAACAGGAGAAGTAGTAGACCTTTTCCAAGGATAAGACTAGCAAGACTGCCAAAAATATCATGGGTGATAAGAGAGGCAGACCCTGAATGGCCTTTCAGAGGAGCGTGGAGGAATAGGACTGCTGTCAGATGCTTGCACCCAGGAGGTGACTGGCCATGGAGGGAGGGGAGAGCACCAGGGATGGATGAGCCCATTCCCAATTCCTGATCTGTGAAGCCTTTGAGGACCTGGGATGCTTTCCAGAGGCATGCAATACACATATTTGGATGCACAAGGTTTTCTGGTACCAAGAGAAGGTTATGATACTTCTTTAATAAAATTGAATATTTTCATTCTCAGGTGTTAGGTCCTGGTGATAGTTTTGAAGGTTGGATTAAGAAAAATAGAATCTAAGGGAAAGTATCACTAGTCCATGACAAGCAAGAAGTTCTCTATTTAGTTACATAAAAATGTTTTTTGTGACAGATTCCACATTACAAAAAAAACAGAAGTGAAGAAAAAAAAATTATGATGGATACTTTTCTCATCCTGTTTTTCTACTGGGTTTTCACATCAGGGAATGTATGAACATTCCTAGTAACTACAACATCTACTGAGCACCAGGAGATTTTGTTTGGCTTTTCAGAAATAATTATTTGATTAAACAATTGAATCATCCTCTACTTGACAGGATTTTTCCTCGGGTATAGTAATGTAAAGTGTTCACTTTTTAATGAAGCAATAAAAATAAATGCAAACTTGTTAATTGTTTTGATAAGGACAATAGACATAATAAATGGAAGGAAATGAGGAGGGAAACATGCATCGCTGAAGTATGTCTTCTTACTAAAGATAAAAAAAATCTTATCAGGGATTAAAAATGAAAAAATTAAAACGCACATGGTCATGAGAATGAAACAATGCAACAATGTATAAACCAACTGCAGAAATGGGAATCAAGAAAGAGCTGATGCAGTTGGTAATTTTAATCTCAAAACAGATAGAATAATTTAGAAGTACTGCATGCTTTTGGATTAAGAAAAGATAGTATGCTGCAAAAGATAGAGCTGTGTTACCAGAAATACATCTGAAGATGGTGAGAAAGTCATTACATGAAGTGGCGTTTGGCAATGACCACTCATCTGAATGACTGCATTCCCTGAAAAAAAAGTTTGCCCTTTTTTCTACATTATTTACCGTGTGTTCACAGCCTACGTGATAGCCCATGTGAGAACACTTCTGTATATTTGATACTCATGAATTTTGTTTGATGAAAGATTGCAAAATTAGACCATAGGCCAAAATCTTGGCTTTGCTGAAGAGAATGGCAAAAATATTGCAGCTTCTGGCTAATCTACTTACAATCTCAAACAGACATATTTTACAAGTCCTAATCCTTTGCCAAACTGCTTTAAAAAGGACTTCATTCTGACTGAAAAGTAAGAAAAAAAATATCCCGAGTGAAATATTAATATTTGAAATCTGTCATTTTTCTACTTACTTCTCAATTTTAAGTGCCTGCACATATTTATTCTTTAATGAGAGGTATGAAAAACATCAATAAAACTGCTTCCTGTGATCTGGTAGGTTACACCATCTGCTAAAATATGTGAATATATTAAGGAGATCATCTTGAAAATAAAATTATTTAATTTCAGCAAATATGCTCCTTCAGTAGTAGAAGCAAAGAAAAGTAATACATGCGATTAGAGCAGCGAGAGTTTATTCTGCAGCTTAGTGAGGTACCGACACAATTTCACTGTGAAATCTAGACCACTTGGAATATGTAACTGAGATTTATGAATGACAGGCACAAGCAAAGTCTGTCATGTACTCCTCTTCCATTATAGCCAGTGAGCATCAAAGCCCTTTAAATGTATGCTTTTCCTGGCTGTTCTTAGGTTAGGTTCTGCGTGGATTCAACTCTGATGATAAGCCCTTCAAACTGCACAGGCATTTTGATCACAGAAAAGCAAAATACTGTCTGTGAATCTAAACTGCAGTGAACTAGATCCTCCATAATGCTAGTGAACTAGGTAAGTGTTTCAAAGGCTGTCTAACTCTACTTCAACATCAATTGCAAAAACTCCATCTCAGAAGTTTTTACATAGGAACAGAGAGCAAATATTCTAAACTCCTCCTTTTTTCCCTTTTTTTCCTTTTTTTTTCCCCTCACAAAGACATGCCAGAATGCCCACTTTTTTAATAATAAGGGATGAGTACTCCCGATTGAAGCTCTCCTTTCAATCAAGGCCACAGGCTAAAAACCTAAAAGACAATGGTAGCAGGAGCCTCCTGGGATCTTGGACTGCTGCATTATTCCATCTCCGATATGCAAGCCTAAGACATAACAAGAGTTAAAAAGGCTGTGTCAGGAATATCAACTCTGACATTTCTCTTTGTAACTAATTTTGTACAGTTATGTTACTGAAGTCCACGTAAGCAGTTCATTTATACCTTGGAAAAGGAGGGAAGGAAAAACAAACATCATGTGTAACATTAATGTGGGAGGCAGCAAAATTTGTGTCAACAGTTTTGCCATAACACATGGGCCTAGGTGTGTTTTAATGTTTTACAGGAAACTTGCATAGGTGAATCTTTAAAAACTAGGCATGCTACTGTACAAGTATAGATCTATTTGTTTAGCTTCAGATTTTCTCTAAAGGCCATTTCTGCAGTATTTAAGTGCCTTACAACAAATTAGATTATTCTCAGACAAACACAGAATTATTTGCTTCCTCCTCTGTAGGGCTTCCTTGCATGTGTGTATATGTACACACAGATGAGGACCTACACACAATAGATACATAAAACTACTTGTATTTTTATAATATTTCATGAGAAAGGGTATTAAGAATTTATGTCCCAAGATCCTTAAGCTGAAAATTGTGATGTAAATTGAATAAGACAAAAAGGTCTATACATTTGTATTTTGACCCTTGCTGTATCTGTGCCTGTACATTGATACGTTTATGAAAATCGTGAAAGGATCTAGATTAATTTCATTTCTTCTTTAAACTCAGTCCCTGGATGATTACTGGAAAAACACATGGGTGGTTGTTGGTTTTTTTGTTGGTTTTTTTTCCCAATATTCACAAACACAGGTTAAACATTGCTTGAACGGAAAGGTGCTGAACATAAACTGCCTGGTGAGACCTGATGCAGGAGCCACCCTGTCACACCTCTGACCATGTGCATGCAGCTGGCATCACACAGATGCTTGGGGACATGGCGAATGTCCTAGCCCAGCTTCCATCTGCTGTAAAAAAATCCTCAGGCACAAAGGGGAGCCCACTTAAGCCTGGTGAAATTGCTGCTGTGCCCTCCAGGTGCCAGAGACGATGTACGAAAGGCAGTAAGAAGGCTGTCCGGGCACCCTTTGTTTTCACACTGTCATAGCTAAGCTGTGTGGCCTTATTTAATAGGGCTGACAGCATAACCTACACGGCACGGCTTTTTCGACCAGTTCTGAGCATTGATTGTACTTTATTTATTTGGCACTTGAGCTATCAAAGGGGAAAAGTGCCCGTGGCAAGCTAGGTTGCAGTAACAATCTGTGCATTTTAAACTGCCTGCATCTACTTAGTTACTATAACTACTCCCAACTGTGTGATTAAATACAAATGATGTTTCCATATAGGAACCACAAGCTTCTTTCCAATATGTGCTGAACATGATACTTAAAACATGGGATTCTCAAATGGAATAACATTTATGGCAGTAATTTCCCAAATGTGTATGATTATCACTTGCAAAGATGTATACACCAGTTAAAATCTGCAGCATGATGAGAAATCATTTCCAATATGCTGAGAATGGAAACAGAATTAAAATTCTGCTTCTCCACAAAGAAGTCCCCCATATGAATAGACTACCTGTTTGTCACTCAGACATTAATATAGTGCTCAAATCTGTACATTCTGCAGACCATATATGTGTAAACATTACCTATTTTACTATATCAATACTGTCTTTGGAAATTATATTGATTTTAATAGAGGGTTTAACATTGGAAATTACCTTCAATTCCTTTTCTGTTTTTTCAAAACATGAACTAAACTTTAATCAATGAACTGCTGGCCCTTAATGGAACAGTTGCATTAATACATTTTGAACAGAAGAACAAATAAACCAGTAGGCTTATGGGAAAAAATTAAAAAATGGGATAAAATTAAGAAAGGCAGATCACTCCAAATCAAACAGTTATCTCTCCCTTCTAAGAGTATTGGCTTCATAAGCATGGGAAATTTGACAGCAGTGGTTAATCTGAACTTTCATAAGTTATTTGATAGGGCATGTGTAAATGGCTAGCAAAACAAGGCAAGCAACCGAAAGCTTTCACTCAGAAGATGGAGAGGGAAGAGGAAGCACCAATGTCAAGTGCATGACCTACTTCTAGTCTGAGTTCTAAAACTGATCTCTGGGTGAGCTACCAATCATTACATTTCCTAATATCAGCCCCGGGTTATATCGTGAAGTTTTGTGTGGTTAATTCATTGCTTATTTAATCACAGAAGGAGTAAGATGCAAGAGACACTGACATGAGAGCGACAAACATACTGCCAGGGAGCAGAACAAGATGCTTCCAGTACAGAGAGGGAAGAACTGATGTCTTTTTATGTGACATTGGGATTAGCATAGTCTGAAGCAACGTGTACTTCACACCCACATTCAAAAAGACTCACACAGGAGCAGTTGCAGGAGGGGCTCTGAGGATGATGCGGGGAGCAAGTCTCAGATCAAAACCATCAGCAGTCTGAAGGATGACCTGCTGATAGCCGCCTTCTTCGGGCTACTCTGGTCATGAGGCACTGCTTGAAGACTGTCATTGAAATCTCCTCCCTCACTGTGGTTTAGCAATGTCCTTTAACTGCAGTGCCTGTAATCCCCTCCTGGGATGTAGACAGCTCAGGATATCTCTTCATGTTTACTCTTTTGTGAAGGAGGACCACAGGTCTTCAAGACCATTAACCAGATTTCGGTACCTCTGAGGGTTTCCCATGGCAGAGGCCTACAGCCTGCCACTAGAACATTCAGGATGACAGTACTTTCCATGCATCCTACTCAGAAATTTGTTGGAGATAACTTGAAGAAGAAAAAAAATTACGATGGGGGTCTGTCTTTTACCTTATCCTTAATGGTTAACAGGGAAGAGACAGTGTTTCTGTTTCCAAGACCTTATCCCAGCATAAAAAAAAATAATTACCCAGCTGTACACCACAAAATAAGGAAAAAAACCTGGTACTTAAAATTCCTTGCCCCTGCATACGGCACAGAGGACTGAAGGTAGTACCGATTTCTGCTTCCAGGTTCCACTTACAAGGTAGAGCTGTGGAGAATTGCAACTTTCCTGTCTTCTGGCATATACTATTGATCTCTCCATGTACTGTTAAATCTTTAAGTCAACAATGGAAAAGTATATATCAATGCCTCCTGTGCAAATGTAACCACCTGCATATGACTCATCAAATGGGAGGATTGTTTGGTCAAAGCAAATAATTTAGTGCTCCTAAAGGAATACTGGACTAGGTTAGAAGTATTATCTCACTTTTGCAAAAGATGAAACAGGAAAAGGTTACTTACCCATTCCTTCTTCTCCATATAACGTGCCTTCAAGAAGAGACTCGACCATTACAAGCTCTCAAGGGTAAATGATCAGTAAAAAATAACATATCCATATGTTGGAATGGTCTTTAAGAAATGTGAGCATAGTCTCAGGTTTTCATGTCTCAAAGTAACTGTCATTACAAAAGATGCGGGGAAATTTTTTTAATCTTAAAAATCTTCCTTGGACAAGCCCGAAACAAAATGGACTCACAGAGAAATAATAATTAAAAAAAAAAA
>VXBW01003689.1:130851-172768 GCA_013400375.1 Thinocorus orbignyianus
ATAACAAATATTGCACCTAACATTTCACATTTAAAAAGTATGAGCTGTTCCTGCAATGGTCACAGAATTTAGAGAAAAGCATTGAATCTGACATATTTGTGTAAGATAAGAGTTTTCTAGTTAAATGTTTTGTATTTCTTCATCTTTGTGCTTACAGTATAAGTGATATATTTTGTTTGAGTTCTAAAAATATAGCTTTTTTGGATTCAATGCTTAATGAAAACAGAGTATTATACTATGAAAGGTGACCTATTGAAGGCAAAGTGCTAATAAGTAGCAGATTGTTCAACATGACCTAAACCCTTTTTTTATTGAAAAATGAGATCTACAAAGGTACTTTGTAACATGTTTCATAAGGACTTAATTTTGCTCAGCACTAACAGGGCCATTAAATCTACTTAGAATCTGGATTACAAGAAAACAGAGATATTTGTATTCTCTTTTACCTTTTTCTGAAAGTAAAAAGGCATGACTCTTGTACTTCTCTAAGATATTTTCTAAAGAAACAAAAGAAACTTACTAAAATCTCTTTGCTGGGGGCAGAGTTAGAGACAAAAAGGCAGGGCCAGGTGGACAGAGGATGAGCTGTGGACCTGACTTTTTATTACCATTAATTATAGGTGATTGTGAACTTACAAGTTGCCTAATGAGCCAGGTGGTTGTCTATTGAGCCACATAGTCTTGTGCCCATCAGTCGCTGCCTGATTACAAAAGCAGTTGGATTTCATAGATGCATTCACATAACAAGCAGAGAAAATGGCAGAGCAGTAAACAAGGTGTGACTGTTGCTGGCCAGAGTTTTCGCTGTTGTGCCATCGTTACCTTGCAGGGCCAGCCTCCTATCCCACAACTTACTTTTTAGATTCAGTCGTTGGCATTGGTCCCACATTTGAACTGTAAACTCTTTAAGGCCACTACTTCACAACTCTTTGAAGAGCACATAGTGCTAGGGTGCCATGGTTCAGACATGTAACTAGAAAATAAATCAGTCTGTTGCATTAGAAATTTAGCTGTAGCTGGAATCTCCATCTGACCCAGCTTTACAGCTATCTCTGTTCAGGGAACACTCACCTGCTCAGACAGTGCCCTGCTGAAGGTCCTCCAACACCTCCTAACAAATCAAAGGCTGGGTATTGTTCCCTAGATTTACCATCTGTCAGGATTAATCACCTCAATCATATTTACTTGTAAGGAGGAAAATTAAGATCTGGGAGGGCTCACTGAGGAGTGAAGGACTCACGGAAAGCTCTGAGAGCATCTTCCAAAAAGCTTTATTCTTTTCTGCTGTTGGTGAAGACCAGCCGGAAGAGAGGATGGTTCACCTGTTCTCTTCCTCTGATACTCATAACCACATGACTGTAGTTCCCTCAGTTCCCTGGGAACTGGCGACTCAGATCTTCTCATGTAGTGTTGTGGATCTTCATCCCCCTCATTCAGGCCAGTGAGTAGCATGTGGGTTTTCTGCTTTGGACAATTAGATGTGGTCTGAGGATGGAGAAAAGCAGTGTCAGGATGAGTGATTCCTGATAACCTGCAGCACTGACTAGGCCCAAAGCAGGATGATGTAACCCATATAGATGGACTAGCACAGATACAGGCTTATTTAGACACATAGAACAGCAGAAATTTTGGTACCTCTGGATTTTTGTAGGCATGATCTGGGACCCTAAGGGTATTCAGATGCCTCAAGGTTAGCCAGAGTTTTATGAACTTCACCTGGAATTCATTGTAAGGCTTAAAGGTTTTAGTTCTCCTCACCGCTCTTTCGAAATCATTTTAATTTTTGTTGTAACAGATTCATTTAGCAAGTAAAATCTTTCTTTTGACAGTTTTAGGGTCATCTGAACCCTAAAATATTCAAGTTGGGTGGGGACCTGCAGGAAACTCATCCATGGGTATTTTTCATTGCATAATATCATGATGTCTCTCCCGTTCCTCACTTGTAATGCTGCCAGAAGTGTAATATGGGATAATTGTTTCTGCTTTTCTCAGATGCTCCAGGTGGAAGCAGGAGAAGGTGGGAGCTTCCTGATGCAGCTTTCCCAGACTTGTTTCTGTTTATTGTAAGCACCAACTGGCTATTCTGAACCCCTGATGCCAGTGGGTTTCCTCTCCTTTTTTCTGCCTTATTTCAGTCTCCCTGGTGCTGGGATCCCTGTCATGTACCAGCTGCAGCTCATGAACCTGTCTGGGCTTTTTGGGAGGTCTATCGTGTAAGCAGGCTCATTTGGAGAGAGGCAATGTTTGAGGGCAGAGCTTATGGAAATGGGTAAAAGTTTGCATTGTAAGGATATAAGGACTTCATACTATTGGTCTTCTATACAAATAACAGTTTACCTTAGCTTTTTTGCCTGCAATTTCTTAATCCTTGTCAAGGATTAAGACCTCAAATCCTCCTTTTAGTAAACTTCTTCAGTTTCTGTTTTGCTAGACTTTTACTTTAGATAAATTTTGGAATATCTCTGATCATTGCTTTGGAGGGATAAAAGAGGCCAAAGCCTATGCCTTGGCTTCAGCAGCTTGCAAAAGTATAACATGATTTACACTTGCCACTTGTGGAAGAACAGAGCAAGGTTGAAGGACAAGTCAGAGATATCTGAGAAACACATTGTAATGGTACTTCTTCCTCAGCACAGCTCAGACACAAAGCTCAACCAGTACAAAACCAGCTGTACACGTGGTGGTTTGCTGACTCCAGGAAAGATGTGCAATGGAGCAGGGAATTAAGGCAGCTTTCTTGACTGTCAGGCCCCTGCTCTAACCTCTAGAGCACACTTCATAAATGTTTGAATCTTTAATAAAATCTTCTGGGTGTCTGCTTCCTGCAACACTAACTCTTTTAAAGTATTTATGGGTTATTTGTTTATGACTCTTAAACAAATCTATTAAACACTCTGTATTATTTTTAGTTAAATTTTGTTTTTTCCCCTTTCACTTAAATAATTGATATTGTTTTGGATACATAAATATGTCCTAAGAGTATTTGTCATTTCCTAATGTTTACAGTGGGGATTTTATTTTTTTTTTCTATAAAACTGTGGGATTTTCCTTCCATATAGAGTGTGCCTTTCTCTTACATGTACATTTCAGAAGCAGTCACAGACAATGCATCTGGCAATGACATGCAGATTTGCAGGAACTGCAGTTATTGAAGCTTGGAAAACCTCATGTTTTAATTTCTCACTCATTGTGTGGCCATAGAGAACAAAGACATCACCCGTATAAAATATTACAGAATTCTGTTAAGTAGTGGATAAAATATTTCTGACATGCTCCTATCTGTTTTCAACAATTACTGAATGAGGACTTTGTATCAACATATTCGGAATAAACAGGATGGTGCAAAGGAGAACACGCACATAGAGGAACACAAGAGTCTCTTAGATAAGGGGCTTATTGCATGCAACTCGTAGATTAAGCTGATTTTAATAAACTCTTTATATAAACTTTGTGAACTACTCTCTGCCTAAGTTGTGTAGACAGAAATAGCCAAGAAAGTCAACAAAGAGCTCAAACAATCCTATTCCAAGTTGTTAATAAGTCCTGGATGTTATTTTCTATGCTTCTATGCTTTTCTATGCTATGTTATTTTCTATGTAACTTCAAGAAAAATAAATAATAAATAACACAGATAAAAAGAAATTAAGTCTGCTCTGCACCTTCTACTTCTTATCTATTTTCTGAAAACAATTCTTCAGTCCCTTGTGCTTGAACCACTTCCAGCTACCAGAATGTGATGAGAAACAAAAAGTGCAACAGGTCAAACCTGCCAGTTGCATGAGCAAGTGATGCCTATTACTAGCACTCAGGTTAGCTTGTTTAAGCTTCATGGAAAAGCTAACAGACAGCACGAAAGCCCAGCACAAAATCTTCCATCCTCTACTCTTCCGTCTCTCTGTATTTGCATTGAACTTTTCTGTCCGCGGCCAATGTGCCATATATGCAATGGTTGGTGGAGTGAGAGCATTATTTTCCATACCAGACTCACCAGGTGGCAGTGCTATATACAGTCTAAAAGTGCCAGTGGCTTTCAAAGAAACATCAGGTTCCTACCAGTGGGAAAGGGCACAGCAACAGGGCAGTTTTGTTCAGGAAAAATGGAAACAAAAAGGAAAAGGAAGAGGAAAATGGGATTTGGTTCCTGAAAGGCTGGAAAGAGCAGGAAGCATTTAGCTTACACTCATATGATGGTGACCCTGTGCTGGAGGCAAGCAGGGATCTGCTGGGACACCTGGGACTGCATTCCAGGGAAAGGACCTAGTTTTGTAGTTGAGAGACTTTAGTCCAGATGAGTGTCATCTTTCACTGCCTCTGCTCCTGTGGCAGAGGGGTGAGGAAGAAGAAGGTGGTGACAGTGCAGATTCATCTGTTATATACTTAGAAAACTTCTTGTGACTGCATGGTACTTGGCTTCTTGGGCACAAAGGGAGAAAGACTTCACAAGATATCACTGCAAACTAATGTTTAACTATGATTTCTAAACTAGTTTCTAAACGAGAAATAGAAGAAAACACATAGGTATGGGAGAGCACCTGGAATAACGCAACATGCAAGCTGAATGAGGCTAATGTCCAGTGCACCTCTGAAAAGACCAAGAAGGAAGTAAAATTCCAACTACAATAAACCATGGAGGCAAGTTAGAGTCAAAGCCATTTGGCTCTCCTGAGCAATATTAAGCAACAGAATAAAAATTACATTTGCTTTTACACTTCAGTAGTAAAAAATGAGTTGGGAAATAAATTTTCTGGAGATAATAGATTGCTGCTTCCTGCAACAACTAGTCTCAGAAACCACAAGAAAAGAGGCTATTTTGGATATAACCTGGAGTGATTCACAGGATCTGCTTCAGTAAGAGTCTTTGTGATGGTGACTAGAGTACTGAATTTCAGGAAAAGAAACTATGTAAAAATGAGATAACTGGCCAAAAATGAACAAATAGACAAGCAGAAAATTTGTAAAAGCAGATGTATAAAAAGAAAGAAGCCCAGGAGCAGCCTGGAGGCTGTTGAAAAATATAGTGCTAGAAGTCAGGTAAAAAATGTACCACAATTCAGAAAGAAAACAAAACATCCAGAAAGTCCCTTCAAGCCTTAACTGTAAAGTTACGCAGGCTATCACATAGAAAAGCATTTTTAAAAAATAAAAATCTGACCAAATAAAAAAAAACCTCAAAAAAATACAGATCAAGGAATTCCATGCACACAGCAAGTTGAAAGCAAATGAAAATGAGAAGGGATGAAAAGAATCCAAAAGCACCCATGGAGGAGGCAGGGAGTAGTAGGACCATATGGCCACCAAAGTATAGAGGGGACACACAGGCCGAGGCACACTAAAGTGCTCTGGAGGGATCTGGGAGCCACAGACCCATCACTTTGCTTCCAGTTCTGCTCATTAAGCACCTGTGCCAGTGCTGGCTATGTTCAGCAGTGATCTGGGAAAGGTAATGCACAGTAAAATTTATAAGTCTGTCTTGGGTAGACAACAGATTTTCAGATTGTAAGAAACCCCAGGGAAACACCACAGAACTGAATGAATTGGGAAAAAAAGGGGCAGATGAGCTTCAGTATCAATAAAGGCAAGGTAATGCATCTAGGGAACAGTAATCTAAACCACGTTTGCTTAATACTGAAACCTGAGCTGTAAATGCCAGCAGTATCTGAGCTGCAACTACAAGAAAGAAATCTTGGAGTCATCACTGGCTAGTTTTCGAAATCATTGTCTCAACATGCAGTGACAGATGCAACAGGTATCATCAGGTCAAAACATCAGCAAGGTATTGTCACTGAGAACAAGACTGACTTTTTGCCACCATATCAAGCTGGGATGTGACATGTCTTGAGTGCTGTGTGTGCAGTACTGGTTCTGTGTCTCAGGAAGGACTTTGTGGAGTTGGAGGTGATACAGTAGAAGAGCAGTGAAAAGGATCCAGGGGATGATGTGACTGGATTCCGAAAGGAGACTACAAAGGTTTGGTACCTTTTATTTTGAACAGGAAGAAAAATCATGACAGAATCAGGAGGGTGCTGGGTAAGCTGAATGCCAAACTGTTATTGACTGAGTCCTTGAACTTGATGAAACAAAAGGCAGACTGGTTTAAAAGCAAGCACTCCTTTACTGAGCCCATAGGGAACTCTTGTACCTTGTTCCAACAGCAGGGGTGAAGGCAAGCAGTGCCAGCAGGCTGAGAAAGGGAGAAGACAAATTCATGGTCAGCAGATCTGTAAACAGGTACCAGAAAGGACTAGCCAGAAAAATGCCCTCTAACATCCCTAATCCAACGATTGCAGAAACTGGCACAGTTTGAGGGAGATGATCTGCTGTGAAGTGGCCAAGCTCATGTGCTAAACGTCCAGTTGCTGTTTCTGCAGACAGAAGGCTCAACAGGATGGACCACCAGTTCTATTCTGTTGGGCACCTCTTCTCTTACATTCTTGTATAATGCTGGGGTTGAAGAGGGGAAAAAGTGTAATTCCAGAGTGTACCAATGAATCTTGCTGTCTGTCTTCATCTCTGTACCTTGTCTCAAATCCCATTGGTGCTGAGGCTGCTGAAAAAAAATGGTTATATGCCTTTTGATTTTAACTATCCATTACTATGACACCAGCTTATGCCAACAAGAAATTACACTACACATACACCCAGCCTCTAGCTGGAAATTGTTTAGATTTCTTCTATCGATTGACAGAAATGTGGTATCATTAGAATATAAACAAAAAAAACCTTAGACTGGCTTAGTGGCCAAAAATACATTGGGGGGCAAGCTCAGGTCTTTGTATTTGAGGTCAGTTTGTAATGGAATTTTGCAACTTCAGAGCTGCCTCCATGCAGAAATCAGAGCTTTTCCCTACTATTTTTGTAACTATTCCTACATTCCAGCCCTCATCCCTTTGCTGGCATTTGCTAGGCTCTGTGATTATTTGCTCAGCTTTCTTCCATTTTCTGTTTGACCACATCAAACCCTTTTGTGTTGTGATCCTCTTTACTTCTTTATACTGCACTCAGAGGCAACACAGAGACCTGCCAGACCAGGGCAACTCAGACCACCGCTTTTACATCTTCTCAGATGAAGTGTGAGAATGACCACAGTTTGCCAAGTTTCTTCTCTTTCCTTCCTTTCTTCCTTCATCCTTGCAAACTTGACTTCCTCCCTCGCTCTTCTCAGTCTTCTTTAGATTCCTCCCATTTTTACTCTACAACACCATTTGCTCTCATGGAATACAGGAGTACATATATCCTGATATAAATGGATATAATCAAGGAACACAGACACTGGAGTGCTGGCCATTAGGAGTAGCAGCTTTGCTCTTTACTAAAAAATGACTGTTCCTGAAAGAGTCTTGTGCAGTATTTCTGGGGGTTTATTTCTAAGCAGAGTCATTCAGCACGGAGGAGCTGGCTTGCCCAGGTTGGTTTCAGAGAGTGCCATCACATAGTTCAAGTGGGGTGATGGCCCTGTGGTATAAAGTCATATTGCTCTTTCATGTCAGGGCAGATGGCTTGTGTCCTCCCTTCCCCGGTGTTTGTCTGCGTGTGTGTCAATAAGTTACTTGATCCATGCTCTTACACAAGTCTCTTGAGCTTAACTGCCTGAAAAAATTTGGGAGCATGAAAGCAGTCGACCTTTGTGGGCTGTTTAAAGTCTCCTTCTATCAGGAAATCTCGGTGTTTGCACAGCAAAAAATCAGGGGAGAGAGAATGAAAGGAGAACATGAAGGAGCTACAAATTATGTTAACACAAAAGTCACAAGAAAAAAATTACTATGATGTATTAAAAGCACTTCCCCTTACAAGATTTTTTATTTCCTCCTTAACTTTTGAGCCCATAAAACACATGAACACTGAAGAGAAAATGGTTTATGCAAAGCCCACTGAGTGCTCATTTACTACCAACACCTATAGCTGCAGACACTACAGTGCAGCTGCAGACATACGACCCCACAAGTATTGACGACCCCACTGCACCAAAATACACACTCAGATATTATCAGTAAATTTGTTTCACATTTTGCCAGGCACCTCTTGAGGCTGGTTTCTGAAAGAGAGCTAACGACCCACTCCCTCTTGGCCAACACCAGCCCCTGGTCCTGGGGCAATGTGGTGGTGCGATTGTCCCTGTGTTCTTGTCTCTTCCCCATCCCAAGCCTCATATTTCCCTGCTGCCTTTATTTGGGGTAGAACAGACAGCATTTTTAGAATGATATACTTACTTTAATACTGTCATAAACAGGTTTTATTGCAGCAGAATTATTTCCAGCCAAACCTTTGGCAAAACATAAAGAATCCACACTAAGCTTATGACTTCTTCTATGATGTCTCAGACATAAAAAGGGAGATTAGATTTTTTTTGTGTGTGTCTCATATTGAGTGCCTTTCTAGGTTTCTCACGCACATGCTACTTTCCGGCATAATCCTTAAGTATTTCTTAGCCTCAGTCCATTCACTGTGCCTTTAAACTGCTTGCTTTGGCACCTCTAATAACACCTCTTCTGACTCATATAGATTGTACTTTTCCTTTTTTCTTTCTATCTCTCCACATGATTTTTTCCAGAGTGAAGTACATTCAGGAAATGTTATATTATTCTATAATACATATAATTTAATATATTATATTGCTTTTAAATTGAGTTTACAAGTTGACTACCAGAGGAATCATGGCGTGAAGAAATTTCACTTTGAGTTCGTTCTCAGAGTTGATGCTGATTTGAGGGTGGAGAAGCTAATGAGGAGGAGAAATGAACACAATAAAAGCAAAAGAACAGTGTTTGGTGCTATGAAATGGTTTATCCAGATAGCTTAAATCTTGCCACTTAGCTCGTACACTTGGCTTTTGGCTCACAGAAATACTGCTACATCTTCTGAGATAATGAATGTTCCTTAGATTCCATTTTATTGTTTTATGCATACCTTCTTAGTGATTTTGAGAAGCTAGCTGTGGCTTTGCTGTTTTCATGCCGGTGCTTTTGAGAAGTTGTTCTTTCTTACTGCCAGGGCCTGCCACTCAGGTGGGAGGACAGAGTCTTTTACCGCCAATAGCCTTCTCACATTTCCTGCTGTTCTGAGCACTCCTGTTACTTGTTTGTCCCCTATCCGATGTGGATACACATATCAATTTGCAAAAGGACCACTTTGGTATATCTTTTAAGTGTAATTATGGTCTGCCGCTTCTTCAGCTTGGATGAATACGAACGCATTTGAATGTCCATGTCCCAAACTTTTCCAGACACAGGCAGGTGTGAGAGCATGAGTCAAATTTGCTAAATGAAACTCACCCTGACTACAGCCTAATACAAAGGAACCTGTTTTGTTTTAGGTTTGAACTATGTTAAACTATTTCTTTCTTCTCTCTGGATATTCTTGTTTGATATTCTAGCTTGAATGCAACATGAAGAAGTGACTAAGACTACCCTTTACTCTCAGAGGAAAAGCCTCAGGACAACTGCCTCTGTGAGATTTACACTCCATGTAATTTCAGTCCAAACCTTAAATCTACAAACCAGTTCAACTGCTAATGTTGAACCTCTTTCAGTACAAAACTTTAATCTAAGCACTTCTTGCCCCTGTGTTTGAAGTATATGGATCATATGTAAAAGTAAATTCAATGTATTAATTGCTAAAATGTTGTCTCAGTATTTTAAACCAAGTTTATTTTGAAAGGGAAACTCTATTAGCAATTAATATTGATGCTGTTTGATCTCAGAAAATCCTCTGAGTCTAGGGCAATTCCAAGTGCACAGCATATAAAGTTAGGGATGCATGCTGAAACTCTAGAAATAAAACAGAGGGTGCAAAGACATGAAAAACTGTCTAGAAATCTGGAAGAATTCACATGTCTATATATGTTCCTTTTGAAAAAGAAGTTATAAGAAACACTGAGCTGTGGATTCCATGGGGACGGGGAAGCTATAAGGTGGGAAGATCGGGAATATAACAAAAATGTGAGTGCCTTCTACAAGAAATATTTTTTATTTGAAAGGCAGCAAGGAAAAGAAGTCGGTGGGTAAACTTTGCCAAAAATTAGAGCATTTCTCTGGCTGATAGAGCACCAGAGCAATATAAAATGGAATAAAAACTGATGAATCACTGTCATTTCTATTGGTAAAAAAGCAATACAAGATCCTTCAATGTCAACATTAGATATGAAATGTGTTCCTTGCCCTATTAAATTCCATTTTATTGAAACAGCCAAGGTAAATTTTAACTCTTGACTACTCAGAGTGTTCCCTTTTATGCTGTATTGCACAGAGCTTAAACTTTCTGATAATGAGAGGGTTCAGGACACCACAGACAACTTTACAGGCTATCACTCGCATGATGGGGGTTGCGTTCCTCCCTCTTTGTAGACCAATGAATGGCATTTTATGGAAGGAGAAACGAAGAACTAGGTGAGAAGGGACCAGGGGAGTCTCTAGGAGAGGAATGGAGTTGCTGGTGATGAACCCTGGAGCAAGGTCAAAATGAAAGCTATTTTGTCTGTGCCTTGGTATCCAGGAGTGCTGTTCTGCAGGAGTACTGCAGAAAAAATGAGGGGCAAAATCACAGAATGAATAAATATTATTTACCTTTCATTCTTATTGAGAGTTTGTTAAAGGAACTCTTGAGGGCACCTTGAAAGCTGTATGAGACTGAACTGATACCCAGAAAGAGATGTTTGTGAAAAGCAGACTTAGGGTTGTGCCTGACAAGCATGCTGAGTAAAACGTTTGTGAGTGAAAGATATATGTTGGAGAAGATAAGGAGTTGTACATTGTTTTATTGGGAACTTGAGATGCTTTATAGCACTGAAAGAGAGGAGACAGTAAAACTAATCGGCTGAAAGACTAGCTTCTCCACACATACATCTCTAGAAACCAGGTCCCTAGAGGTATTCCGGCATGGTGAGCTTTGTCATACAGTATTATTGCCTAGTATCAGAAATGGTCTGAGCAACATAAAAGACTGTTTTTAAGATTCTTTAAAAAAAAATAATAAAATTAAACATGGCCAAATCAAGGGATTTTCAAAAGTTTAGAAATTTTCAAAATATGATGATTTTAAATGTCTGTTCTTACTGTGATCAGACATACAAATAATACCACTTTTATGCAAATGCTGCATCTCAGTTAATCTGTTAGGGGCAAATTCAAAATCCACTGAAGGTGATAATACAAATTTTACCTGCTCCAATTGATTCTTAGTAATTCCCTGTATTTCTCATCACATTTCTTTCCATGTACAAGCTTTTGTTTTTGTACCCACACTTGTTTTTTAACCCACAGAATACATTTATTTTTCCACCTATTAACAGTGCTCACTTATTGGCTTTTTGTATGACTGTGGCTTTTTTAGACATAAAATGATGCATTGTCTTTGCAAAGAGCCTCTCCTCTGCCCTAGTGTTTATTACAGAGTAGTCATACCCGTCACCCTCCTATCTACACCATTTTATTTGCCTGAAAGTAATATAATTACATTTATATGCCAGCTATTTAATCTGTGTTTCATGCTAGTTAAATCAGTTTCTTATGCATTTGTTCCATGCATTCACCACAAATTGATATGTATAACCTATGCATATATTCATCTCGTCAAGTATTCATGTACAGGGTTCCTGTGTTCATTATTGACAGAAATTATTCATCCTAACGAATCCGTGGGAACACCAGAAAGAGCATATAACACAAAAATAACTTGAATTATACAACGTGCTAGGAAATGTGTGTGTGTGTATGCGTGTGTGTGTGTGTATGCA
The DNA here is from genome assembly GCA_013400375.1 of Thinocorus orbignyianus. Classification (NCBI taxonomy): domain Eukaryota; kingdom Metazoa; phylum Chordata; class Aves; order Ciconiiformes; family Thinocoridae; genus Thinocorus; species Thinocorus orbignyianus. The sequence continues at coordinate 142,580 of VXBW01003689.1, forward strand.
TGTATGTGTAAAACTAGCTCAGATTAAAAAAGAAGGAAACCTAAAAAAACACTCGTGCATGTTGGCTGGATGTGTGGATTTATAGAGCCCTTTTACCCCTCCAGCAGTGTGATCAGAAGGATCCTTGTGCCAAGTGTATGATTCTTTCAGAAAAATAAGCAAACAGCATTTTGGATAGTCATTATGTAGTGATTGGAGCTTTCCCAAATACAGAAAGGGGAAATCTGTGACCATTAACCCCATTTAACTCTCCGGTTGTATTCAGTGACTAAAAAAAAAAAATAATGGTGCTAGTAAATATATGACTGCTAATTGACCTGTTTAGGGTGGTCTGTGGGGATAGTGGGCATGGTTGTGCTGTTGGTCGTGTGTTTTTAAGGACTGAGAGTTTGGGTTCAGAGTATATCATCAGGCAGCTTCCCCCCGTTAAAAGGCATGAGCTTTAGCTGCTGAACTGGCTGTCATTACAGCAGCAGTACCCAGAAGCCACACTATATTGCAGTGGAGTGCACACCATGGAACTGGTGTGCTTGAAGATGGAAGGGGTTGCATTATGGTTACTTGCTACTAGTCAGCTTTGCAGGATGGTGGGAAGTGGCCTGCAAGCAAACCTTACAACTTGCTGCACATGTAGGATGTATGGAAGATAATCTTTCTGATATCATGACAAGCTGAAGAGAAGCAAGATGCCATAGTGAAAGCTCCTTGCACTATTCTCATGTGCTATAACAGGAACACCTAGCCTCCGTGGTCCAACTATCCTCTCAATTAATTCATAAGCTTTTTAAGAAAGGGCTACCTAGACATACAATGCTCTATAAAATGGGACTTTGACACTTGAATGGATTGGCCCTGTGTTGCTGATTGCCTCTTTTTACTGCTTTGATCCCAAGATCTTAAAGTACTTCATAAATATTAATGAATAAAGACTCAGAAATATTCAGTCATTGTGTCTATGCTGTTGCTGGTGTCACAGATGGGAGCAAACATATTAAGGCTACAATTTATTCCACCTTACTTTACATTTCTGTATATAAGTGAGTTATTGCAGTTCTTCATATTCAGGGGAGGAAATGAGAATTTTTAAGGTGTGACTCATTTAATCTATTTTATATATTTATTTATAAGGAAAGGAACGATGCTCTGATAGTATCCGTTTCTCTCCATGAACTATGAAGGGACTCTTAAGGTGACTCACTCAGATTTAGACATCTGCATCGTAGGACTCTATGTTTGCTAAGAGAGGGACCACGGCCCAGTTTTAGCTGAGCCTAACTCTCCTAATTTCCAGTACCATGTTTTGACTACATGACAAATACTAAACATATTACAGAAAATTCCCCTGTATTGTATCAGCGTGTTAGATTGCATCTGATATGAAAAATAGGAAGATGGTAACTTTTCTGTCAGTATGAAAAAACTAAGAGGTTATTGGTAAATTTAAAGGTTGTTAGATCAACATCACTCTGGAAAATAATGGAAAAATTAATTATTATTTTAAAATTTTAATTATTATTTTAAAATGTAGGATTGTATCATCTGTCACTATATTCTTGGAGAAAATGTTATCAAACAAATCCCTCATAAATACTTCAAGTTTAGCTAATAACAGTATCTATATCTAATATTTTGAAAGTAGTTAAAAAATATTGCAAAATATAAAGTTTAAATTAACACTAATAAAAAGGTTAGCTGTACTCAATCAAGGGCATGTCAATTTTTGAGTATTTGACTGATAAATTTCATGGCATTGCTACACTACAGTGAATGTAATTATATTCCAAAAGAGATCCTTACCAATGTTGGTATTACTCAGTATTTTCTTAAGGATCTGAGAGAAAGTTATACTATACCGTTAAGTCTATAATGCAGACTGGAAGAGTAACCTGAATTGCTCCATGAGTTAGAATCATTCAAGCAGAATATATCAGTCCAATCAAATATACAAAAATATTACTTATTAGAAACAGGTCATACATCCCTTTACATTGACATACAAAAATTCCTGCTTTTCGCGAGAAAGACAATGAATGTGGAAAAGAATTTGGAATCTAAGTGGAGAAGCAAGTCAACACAGGCTCTTTTTCTGTTATTGTTGTAAATGAGCCAAACTGATCCTTAGAGCAGTGAGTAAAAATAAGGAATCTAACTTCATGTCTGTAATAAAAAAATGGATGAAAATAACCTCAGAAACTAACAATACTGAACAACAATGTGCAGTCATCTTGTCCGTACTTAAAAGGGAATTGAAAACTCACAAATGAAAAATTGAAGAGAGTACAGAAAAGAAAAATAAAAAAGACAAAAGAAGGATCTAAGAATTTATTTTCAAAGTTTGTTTAAATTTTTTGAGATCACTGTCAATGTTTCCACAATAATGCTGTATCATGCTATGTAAGTTATTTTCAAGCACTAAGGCGCTTTGCATCCCTCTTGGAAGCAAGGACATTGAAGCGCTGGACCGTTTCCGGAGGAGAGCCCCCAAGCTGGTGGGGCGTCTGGAGAACAAGTCCTATGAGGAGAGGCTGAGGGAACTGGGAATGTTTAGTTTGGAGAAGAGGAGGCTGAGGTAAGATCTCATTGCCCTCTACAGCTACCTGAAAGGAGGTTGTAGAGAAGTGGGTGTTGTTCTCTTCACCCTAGTGAATAATGACAGGACCAGAGGAAATGGTCTGAAGCTGCAGCAGGGGAGGTTCAGATTAGATATTAGGAAGAATTACTTGACTGAGAGGGTGGTCATGCAATGGAACAGCCTGCCCAGGGAGGTGGTGGAGTCACCATCCCTGGAGATACTTAAGAAACGCATAGATAGGGCATGCTCTAGTACCCTTCGGGGTTTTTTTTTGTGTGTGTATGCATGGTTGGACTCGATGATCTCAGCGGTCCCTTCCAATCATGAAAATTCTGTGATTCTGTGATGTATTTATGATCACCATTGATGGAGGGAATATGATTTCTTCCATTAAATATCTTTACAGGGAGAAAATACTAAGGATTAGAATTTTAAATTTTGTTGAAGATGTTTCTTAGAAAGTTTAAAAAGGAAATATATTTAAAATGAAGGGAAGACAGGGAAGAGAATGACGAGACTGCTGGTTTCCAGTTCTGGATGTTCACTTGGATCACAGGTAAACTGCAAACTGAATAAAGTGTTTGATTTATGCCCCAGAGACAGACTTCAGGTTTTGGCTGTAGACTAAATAAAGGTGTATGTCACTATTATTATTATCAATAATTGTCTATTGCCTTGTGATTCTTAAGTTAAAGCAAACCATGAGTTCAACAAAAGTAGCACAGTCTGTACCATCCTAACATAACGTGCTGCCATTGCAGAACGTAAACATTTTTATTAAGATTACAATAAAGCATCTGGTATGATGAGAAGGTATTAGTTATGAAAGGAAGATGGGGTAGATACAGAATAATGACAGAAATGCAGAAAGGAATAAAGGAAAAATTACAATTACTTGAGCTGAAAGAAACAGCTATTGATTTCAGTTAAGACTCCTACCAAGAATCCTAAAGGTCTGATTTTGGGATTGTTTATATTCGGTATTTAGCATTTTGCATTTGGTACTTTCATTAATAACTTCAGCACAGAAATCAGGGGATTGTTGATTAAACTGCTGATGACACAGAGGTGGCAGTTATTCTCATTAGAGAGGAACATTGGAAGAACATACAGGAAGAACTAGTTGACCAGAAGACCTAGAAAACTAGAAATTTGAGAATATAAACTAGTACTGATGTCAAGGAAAGCAAGGGCTAGTGACAAGAACTTTTGCAAAAGGCCATTTCTGTAAAACAGAAGACCTACATCATGTGCATTAGATAAACACAGGATGAACTTCAGCTGACAAAAGAGGCACTGTTGTGAAAAAAACCAATGCAGCCATCATATGTATGTATCTGACAAAACATGTTCAGTAAAGATAGTCAATACTAACTAGATGAAGAACTGAGGAGAGCTTTCTAAGCAGTTTAACATGTGTCTGTCTGAGAATGAGGCTTCATCTCTTCCAGAGCTGACTGCTTCTCTACATTAGCTACATAGATGAAGCTTTAGGTGAATGAAGATCTAACTCTCATATCATTTTGCTGAGATCAATCCCACCCCTTGACTTTCAGTGGCTGCTTAACACTACAGGGAAAAGTACTGTCACAGTTTAATCCTGGCTGGCCACTAGGACCATGAAGCCATTCGTTCACTCCCCACACCCTACCAGTAGGACAGGGAGAAGAAAGAGAAAGAAAAAAAAGACAGCTCGTGGGCTGAGTTAAAGACAGTTTAATGTAACAGTAATGGAAGAGAAAATAATAACAACGGTAGTAAAAGAATATACAAAAAGAGTGATGGAGTACAATTGCTCACTGCCTGATGATCAATTGCCCAGCCTGTCCCAATCGTCCAGTAATCGCCAACTCCCGCCCCCTGACCAGCCTCCATTTATGTATTGAATATGACATCTGTGGTATGGAATATTCCTTTGGCCAGCTTGTCCTGTCTATGCTTCCTCTCAGCTTTTATGTGAAGCTGAAAAAGTTTTTAATATAAGCATTACTTAGCAACAACTAAAAAAAAATCTATTATCACATTATTTTCATACTAAATCTGAAACACCGTAGGAACTGGGAAGAAAATTAACTCTATCCCAGCTGAAACTACCTTTCCACCTTGAAAGATAATGTTGGCATAAGAGAAATAGGTATGAACCATGCATAAAATAATGAGACTCAAAATGTGAAGAAGTTATAAAAATATTCCAGGACTGACAATCTGAACAGTATGCCCAGTAGATGTGTAGGGAGTCAAAAATTTAAATTTGCAAGGGGATTTAATGAGTTTGTGAGCAGATGCTCATTATGATGTAATTTACCCCATGATAGTAGGATCTGGAGTCAGCATTGTTTTCATTCTACATTCTCTGTTTCTCTGTTTGGAACAGAATTGTTACTTTTTTAGTTATTAGTTGTTTACACATTGTTGATAAGTGAGGAATATTCTTTTTAATGTAATATGAATATCTGAAAGCTGTATAGGTTTCTAATCCAGGAATGTCCCTGTAAGAGCACAACAAAGGACATTTCATTTTTTGTTTGGTTAGTTTTTTTGGGTTGGTTTGGTTTTTTTTGGTGTCTGGAAATACCAGCATTTTCTTGTGGAAGTCATCAAAAATGTATAATTCTGCCTACCCACATTTATACTATTGAATTAGTTTTCCCCTGATTTACATGAGGTAGAAGATAACTAGAATATACAAAGTCTGTCATGAGGCAATGCGTAATGAAACTACAACAGATAGAACATACTTTATCCTGAGGTACATGAACATATTTCCAGAGAAATATAAGTGGAAATCTTACCCACTGAAAAGGCTGCAACTTAAATGGAATTGACATGATAAAAATGTTGATTTTAGCCATTTGAAAGTTAAACATGTAAAGTAAACTGGTGATCTCAACTTCTTCCCTATATGCAGTAGAAATAGATAAACATTTCCAGCAGGTAATTTATTCCACCTGTCTGAGGAATTTACTGTAAGTATTTGCTCTCTGGTAATGCCAGTGATTTTCCAGAGAGAGATAGTATGTGATGCTGTTTTATTTATGGCCTTATTTCTGTTAAGATAACATCAAGTAAAGTGAAATCTATCCATCAGTGAAACAACTTTTGTTTCCTACAGTAGTCCAGAGCTACTGAACTTAACTTCTGTAATCAAAGTTAAGAACAGAAACATAGGATGGTTCAGTCCAGACAATTTTGGACACGTCTTCAGCAACCTTCCAGTGCTGCTCTGGTGATCTTGTTCTTCTTGTGCTGGTAGGGCTTAACTTTCTTTTTCTTTTACTGCAAATCCATCCCATTTGTAGGTCAACAGAACAGGTAGCCCAACAGAGCTAAGAAAACCCCTTCTTTCCAGGAGAAGTCATGAAATACAGTGTGTCCTCAAATCATGAGACTTACAGATCAGTTATGGAGGCCTTTGACTTCTGGAAAAAGCAGCATAATTTGAGTGATGCCTTGCCTGTCTAATGAGAATATATCTGACATAATTTTGCAATGTCTAGCATTATCACTTGGAGCAATTTATAACACATAGAAGAAATAGTTCAAAATATTGTATGATTACTAAAAAAAGTAATTGCTTGGCCTTTAGTTCCCACTGTAAAACATCCCAGGAAATCTCTGTATGACAACATGCTTTCATTCAGACACAACTTAAGCTCTTTTGACGCTCAGATATTCTCAAGTGTGAGGAGAAGCTTATGCTTGAAGAGTTCTATTAGAAAGGTTAGTTGGTCAGGTTGCTATAATGACATAATACAGTTCACAGGTCACTAATTGCAAAAGGCTCTGCATTCTTGATATTTGGTTCTGGAACAGTGTAGTCAACCATGTCTGGGGGTTTCTTTTAGTTTTTGGTTTGACTGATTGAAAGAAAATCCCTGACTATCTTTTCTAGCTCAATGAAAGTTTCGAAGTCAGTTAGGGTGGTATAATGCAAATGTAAATGGCTGACTAGAGAGTGGGTAAACGTGGGCAGCAGAAAACCTCTCATTCCAGAATATTCTAGGAGCATGAAAGGAAACCAAAGACAGGGGGAAATCACTTTTCAACAGTTTCTGCTTGGATCACATTACTGTGATAAGAAGTAAAGCAGCTATCATGATAGCTGCCATAGCGTAAGTATGCAGGGAGATTAACAGACTCATTGTGCCTTGAAGGCTGCAATTTAAACAGTAAGATTCTTCATTTTGTAACCTACCCCATTTAAACACTGATCAGGATATACTTTCTGAATAAAAGATTAAGACTTCATACATCAAAAAGTCTTGTCCATTCTTCATGCTGCCACAGTGAGACAGCACAGCTGATGGAAGAGGAAATGCCCATTCTGAAGGTACCTATAACGTCTGATTATTACATTTCAGTAGCTGATATTTTTTGATGAATGCCTGAACATCCAGCAGAGAGAGGTTTTTTCCCCCTCTACACAACAGCTGTGCCTTTTGAATCACACAGATTGGCTGAGAGGAGGTGACACTCCATAGGCCAAACATCATTCAGCACGGGCTGAGCTCACTAGAATGCAAATGCATCGTCTTGATAGTCTTGCTTGAAAGATATCTGTAGTCACAGCACAGATATAGAGAGCAAGGGCAGAGCATGACAGATTGCAGTTGTTGGGGAGAAAAAGACACTGTTCCTGGGGATATTTAAGTCTACTTCAGAAGCAATCACCACAACAAATCTCAGCTGCACTGGAATGAGAAAAAGTAGGCCCAAGAACAATTATAGCAAATTTTTGACAATGCACCATGAATTAACTGTGGTTTTGATACAAATAACCTACATTGCTTTCAGAATGGTCACAAACATAAATATTAGAGTGGAGGAAATGTTAGCTCTTCTACTTGGATGATTTGTATTTCTATAGCCTGCTATGAAGATGACACAAAAGATTTATATGTCTGAGGATGCTTCTCAGAAAGTAATCCAGTCTAATATTTGAAAGCTACCTAGGTAAATTCCTATTACAAAATTTCTCTGATTTGGGGGAATCTTCTTTACCTCCCTCAGCAACGATATATGGGTACCTCTTGTTCTCTTATTTACCCCACAGCAAGGATAAAAGCAGCTTAAGAAATGGGAGAGGACTGTCTGGACTCTCAGGCTTAGAGCTATAATAATATAATATACTGTATGATAATAGGGTAGGCTTTCTCATGCTCTTATGACTAAATTATTTTCCCCCAGAGCAGGGTGTTCTTTTGGATACCGCCTGTTGGAAACAGTCTCTAGCTTTCATTATCCTGCTGTGTTCTAAACTATTCCCCAAGGATAACTCACAAAATGGCTATCTGGAATAAGGTAAAATCTTGCCAGAGACTGTGCTAGGAATTTAACACTTACGGAAATTTGCATATCAGCACCTGTGCACAGGCTCTGTGAAGTTTGCTCATAAAGTCCTATTGCTGAAGAAAAACTCAGAAGGCAATGCTACACAGAAGCAGTTTTTATCCTCATCAGGTCTTTATCTTTCAGAGTAGAGGGCAGCTGCAGATGACTATGGCAAAACAACATGGCAATGTGGGCTTTGCCAGGTACAAAACTTGCAATAACAGAAAAGAGGTTGTATATTTAGTCCCCTTTTCATCTTTGTAATTCGGCTTGTGAGTACAGGTGAAACCTATTAAACCCCTGTAGCTAAAGTATTCACATCTCTGGCACATGCTCACCAGAAGTGGGACGCATATGGACAAGAAATTCCAGTAACTCCGTTTCTCCTTATTTCTCCCTTGTCTTCCATTCTAATAGGAATCATTGATTAAAAGGGAAGGGTTTCCTTGAAAGGTGCCACACACAGAGTCATTCTGCTCTTTGGTTGGAACTGCACCATCCCGCCAGAAAAAAGTGCTTTCCATAACCTTCCATGTCTATGAGTAGCAGAGCATATCTATCTTGATGGACCACTGAGTAGCTGATAGAGTCGTGTTCTGACCTGTTGATGGCTTTGAAGAACAAGAAGGTGGATTAAAAATTAAATAAGGTAGAAGACATGGAGACATTACAATGTAGTAGGTTTAGTAGGAGCAGGAAGTAGTGGGTTTAGAGACTGTTCTGTTAGAAACAAAGCAAAGCTGAACAGAACTATCTGATGCCTTTCTTCTGTATCATATCATATCTATGCATCTGTCTTTTGGAAGGAAGTAAATTTTCTCCACTTCATTCCCTGTATGTTCCTATAGGACTCATATATTAAATTCACATTCTATATTGCCTTCTGCTGACTCACTGAATTTGTGGCTAACTCCTTCCAGCCACAGTTGGCTCTATTATACATACCCTGCAAAATTCCTTTTCAACACAAAATCTGGTGCATCTTCCCAAAGGCCCTTTTTATCTTGAAGTAGCAGTTACTTGCTCTATTTCATCTTGTGTGTATTTTGCTTCCTGCTTTACCTAAAATATACACTGGTCAAACCTATTTTGATATGCAATAGTTAAGGCTAGAAGGGACCTCTGGAGACTGAGTAGAGCAACACCTGCTCAGAGAACAGCCAATTGAAGCAGGTTGCCCACGTTGGTGTCCCTCCGTGTTTCACCACACTGACCATAGCAGATTTTTTTCTTATGTTTCATTTTGTGACCATTGCCTTATTTCCTGTCAGTGAGCACCTTGGAGAGGAATTTGTCTCCATCATCTTTACCACCCTTCCCTCCCCAATCTGGTATTTATACGCATGGTGAAGATCTCCCCCAAGGCTTCTCTTCTCCAGACTGAACAGCTCCAGACATCTTTGACACTTCTTATATGATAGGTGCTCCAGTGCCTTAATCTTTTCGTGGCCCTTTACTGGGTTTGCTCCCAGTGTGTCCACATCTTTCCTGCACACATCTACTGCAGCACTCAGCTTTGTGAGCTATCCCATCACATCTCCCTGATCCCTGTGAATTCATAGCCCTGTAATTGCATGCAGACATCTAGTTCCTCCTATTTGCTCCCCATGATGCAAACAGTAGTATGCAGCACTTCAGAGAGGTACCTTGTGCTGGTTTTCCAGGAAAAGTGTGTGAATTTACCCTCATCATGCCGGCCTCTCAGAACTTCTTTATTTGTGCACATACACTTCGGGTGCGCACCATTCTACCATGGCTTTTTTGATTACAGGGTCTTCCCTGTTCACATCAGCCTGCTTCAGCCTGCACCGTCTACTTGCCAACCTGTTCCACACTGCTTGAGTACTCTCAATCTTCCTAGGAGAATGCATTTTTTGAAAGACCTTGTTACTTTATTATTCATTTTGAAGAGCTCTCAAAGATTCCCCATATAATGGAAATCCTCCCAAAAGCAGCTGTTCATTTAATAAAAGCCCTTTCTATAATATGGTCTAATCAGTGTCTGCAAAGTACTAAGAGGCATCAAAATTTGTCATCTGAGCACATTCAGAAAGGGTGTAGGCAGATGGAAGAGGATTTCAGAGTGTCAGGAGACATGCACTGAAAGTCACAGAACCTCTGGAAACAACAGGAAATCATTGCTTTTGTCATGCATTTTGTATTTTCTGTGACAGAACACGATTTTGAGGAAAAAAAATCAGAAAAGTAGGTGAGCATATTTTATTTTCAGTTGTTTCTGCTGTCTTAATTCTTCTATGACAGCAATGGGTGAGTTTATTCTCTTTCAACGTAAGTGTCAACCCTGTATTTTAGCGATCATTTGGAAACAAATTTATTTTGATTCAACATTTACATAAATTTATATTGACCCTTCCTTTCTCTTCCTTTCCTTTCCCTTCGCTTTTTCTTTGAATAGCAAACATCATACACCACTGAGCACTGTGCACCTCAGTTCAAGCGCTATAATATGAAACTATACTCTAAAGGAAACCCATGTCATATTTGGTCAGGGAAATTATATTCTACAACACTTATGTGGCCCTGGCTGTAATGAAAGAAAGGGATTTTAACATAGCTAAGGCTTTTGGAGCTTGCTAAATTGTCAAAACTACATCCATTGTAGGCACATGAACTTGCAGTCACCTTTATTCTTATTGGCAGGCAGAGGTCCTCTGGAGTACAATAAGGAGAAAAAGCCTCTCTGACTCTGTTGTGGCTGCTTTGCTGAGGGTGGTAGTGACAAGATCAAATGCCATTTTGGCACTAATTGTAAGTATGCTGAGTCTCACTAAGTTGTACAAATACACTAGTGGTTTTATGCTACCGGCCTCCAGTTCAGCACACTGAACGAGATCAAAGAGGTGACAGAATCTACTGAAATAATAGAAATGGGTGATGATAAATACCCACAAAGAGCCTGGTCAAATATCACAACAGGACAAGCTTAAAAAAAAAATTATTCACACTTTAAATAAGCATGTCCTGTAACAAATACTTTGTCGTATAGTATCCAAGCAGAGACTTTTTTTTTACCTTAGTCCTTTCTGCCTCATGCTATGAAAAATGCAAAGGCAAAATGCATATACTATGTACCAAAATTAAATTCAATATTATTGAGTTCTGTGAGTGTGCAAGTCAGGTTTAGGAAGGGGAGACCACATAACAGGGGAAGTTAGTTTGAAAGTGAGGAAATTAAAACCCACCGACTCAGTGGAGATGCAACACAAGCAGAGCGTAGCATCAAGTACTGCATTGTGCATTACAAGGCTATGAGCTCACATGGATCATGAACATGTGTGTAACTAGGTACACACCTAATAAATGCCTTTAGCAGCAACTGCTTTCAAACAGACATTACCCGAAGGAAAACCTAAATTTATCTGGCTTCTTTGTGTTTTTAATTAGTTAATTTGTTGTTTCCATTGGATGGACCCATCATATGACATACTAAGTACCAGTCAGAGCAGATATTGAGTTATCCCTACTATCCAGAAACCAAGGAGAACTATAGTCACTTTAGTCATATTAATTCTAGACAGTGGTTCAATCCATCTCTGATCCCTATATATTGCCCTAAAGCTTTTTGATTAAAGATAATTAATATGCACAGTGCTTCTGCACAGTAGGGGAGAATGAAGAATTCCAATATTTTAGTCATTTCTAGGTCCACCAGACAAAACACTTATAATGACACACACATGCAGAGAAAGAAAGGCTGCACTACACAGTAGCACTACGAGAAGGAATAATAATGCCAGGGTGAAATTATTTAGGAAAGGGCCTTGCTAAACTCTCCTATCTGGGTAACACCTGAAATGAAACTAATGAAAAATCACCTTACGTCAGATATCACACTACTATCTAACAAAACTGCTAAATACTCGCTCATGTTCCAGGTCCCATACTTCTGTTAATAGTTCAAATATTGTTTGTCTGCTCACTGGATTCAACACTCAAATATTTGCAGCACCCTACTGGGATATAAATACTATGTTGAAGTGATGTTTGTAGCTTACACATATATGACTTACATAGGGAACTAAAGGTCTTCATGTGTGGGGTAGATGATGGATGAATGCCACTGCAGTGGCAATTCCTGGAATACGTGTGCTCTCCAAAGGGGAAAAAAAAAAAAAAAAGAAAAAAAAAAAAAAAAAAGACAACTCAAGCTGTATAAGATAGCAAGAAAGGGGATCTATACAACCAAGAGTTTGACCACAATGGCACATACTCAAAGTGTGCACTGACAGGGTCCCTGTCTGTGTATCTGCCACATTTCCATCACTGTCTGTTTCAGAAGGAAAAGGTTATTCCTCGATGACTTGGTGACAGAAGTTTCTTCCTCTATTCACAATTTTTGTCTTATGTACGAAGGCTGTAACTCAGCTCCCAGCCAACAGGAACATTTTATTGATATTTGTTGATAATGATATTTTATTAGTATTGCTAAGACTGAACTCAGCAGTCTGTTGAATAAAAAAAAAATAATCTATGAATAAAAAAAAATAATAATAATCAACTGACACGAGAGATAGTGTTCAAGAAGATGCTCCATCAAGACTCCTAAAAGTAGCAGAACAAGGTTTTCCAAGTAAGTAGCTTCTTTTACAAAGTTAAGGAGGTTTTTGTCTGTGTTGTTTCTACCGCATTCATAGGAGTGTTGATGCTTCTATTGGTGTCTAATTTAACACATGGACATTCCAGCCAGTTTTCACTGACTGCTTCATACAGCCCTGTGGATTATGTACTTGGCTTAGTTTCAGGAATCTATGAATACAAAGCCTGTTGAGTATGTGATTTCAGTCAAAGTTCCAGCTATACTTATTTGTTTTGTCCGAGCACTGAAATGGGTGAACGCATTCTTGTTATTTAATTATGCTGCTATCAAACCACCACCCCCAAGAAACTGTGGTATCTGATAAAAAATATTTGACATCAATAAAAAAGCAAGTTAGAAAACTGTTCAGTCATACAAAAGGTGTGATAGCTACAAAAAGAGCCAACTTACAAAAGGGTTAGTGATTCACCCAGCCAAGTTAAACAAGACACAATTGGGGCTAATTGACTTCCCTCCTTCGACCTCCCAAGTATGAGTTTATGAAAGCCTGGAAAGCTAAATTAACCCCAATTGTGTCTTGTTTAACTTGGCTATTTAAATTAAATGGATAACCCTTTTGTGACTTGGCTCTTTTTGTAGATATCACACCTTTGGATAATTAACATTCCCTCTCTCCTACCTTTCTAAATCAGCTTTTGCTTTAGTTTACGTGTTTTGATTTGCAGTGGAAGAAAAAACAAAATTCTTTTACCTTTTTGAGCAAATAAGCTCCTCACTGAAGAAAGCAAAACAAGAAACATGAAAGTACATTAGAAATAATTAAAAAGTAGCAATTCACAGTAGGGATTCAAGGAAGCTGTGGGGACTGCAGCAAGAAACTCGTATGACATATAGTAGGTAAGGCATAACTCTCATATAAAAGAAGTCTCACCTTTTATCTATTTATCAAATAACACATATTATCAAACCACCCACCTCACATTGTTGTACCTAAATTCAAACTTTTACTGGTAGGCATGTGAGTGTGAAGCTGTTCCCTGACTTCAGCAGATGCTGTTAGGCACTCAAAGCATACCAGAATAAAACTGTTACCAAAATTCTAAAATAGAGGTTGAAGAGTCTTGTATAGGTCCTCACTTTTCAGAAATTTGGTTTCTTTCTATTGCAGTATTATCTTTGGGGGTGAGCTCAGTATTGTGTCTTCGTATGAAGCAAAGCAAGCTATGAAAATGAAGTAAGATGTTGTCATGAACCACTGGTGGAATTAGAGGGCAACTCCTGGCAAGCCTATAGTACAAAAATACAGGAGGTTAATCTAAGGCAAAAAAAAAAAGTTTAATGGATTTTATCTGTGGTATTTTCTCTGTATCAGCATCTGAAAAGCTGCAGTGTTCTCTGACCTTGCAAGGCATTTGAATGAACAACATGCCTGTGGCAGGAGCAGCATCTGGAGATGGTTGTTGAAGATAGGTAGAGAGGCAAATCACTGTCTGGAGGTGCTTCTCACGCTCCTGTGACTACAGAAGGAGCCTAGAGGACTAGCTTCAATAGACCAGGTTATTGAAATAAATCCAGCCTTAAGTGCTCAATAAGAGCCGTACATCAGCATTCCTGAAATTACACCTGCCTAACAGAATCAGGTCTGTAACACTTAAAGAAAATGCATATATGAAATAAATATAGGATATGTTAGTGGAATATTCTTCTGTGATTTATTTAATGATAACCATAATCCCTGGAACACACATCTTTGAAAAACCTGGAATGTTGAAGTATAAGAACTCAAAGCTGACTGTTGACATTTTTTAATAATCGGACATTGCATAGAAGGCTTTTTTATACAAGAAGTTTTATGAGCCACACTCGTTTGTAAAATCAGCAAGACTAAAAGAATAACTAATATGTTGTTAGATCCCCACATACCATCTAGTTAATATAGACATCTACATGGGCAAAACTTTGTAAGAAATAAAAAAAAGTATGTTACATTACCTCTGAAGTTTACATACTTGTATCAGAGGGTCTTTGCATTTGCACTAAAGACTTTTCTGAGCCCTTCCTTGCAATCTATCAAAAATCCAGTCCACAATACTAATAGTAAATATAGACAAAAATCATTTACTAATACTAAGGACTATTTGTAATACAAGGGGTAAGAAAACAGATGTGGGCTTGAAAAAGAAGTAAGAGTTCAGAAGAATTTATCTGTGTGAAGAGATTCAGAGTGGGGTCTGTTTGCTTCTGTTCTTGCCTGGTTTTCTAATCAGCTGGCTTTCTAAGAACAGCCAGTTCCTGATTAGGAAGTGAGATTATCTCAGCTTTCTACAGTTCAAGTCTCATGTCGCAAATGTTGATACTTGGTCGACCTCATGAAGAGGTAACTACTCCCATCAGTCCTATCCATTGACCAGCTCACAGTTGGTTGTGTACACACTACACATCCACCTTTGGTCAGGCAAATGCCATGATTTCAGGACCTTAAAGGAGTAAAACTGATGTTAACAGCAGGCTGCAGTCAGTTTCTGTAGGTCAGAAAAGTTCATTAGTTCTTTCTATGCTAGGATTTGTCAATAGATTTCTTGTCTATTAGCCAAAGTAATGTGACAATGACTAGAATCTGTAGTGTCCTAGCTCAGCCCAGATTCCATAGGTATATTAGAGAAAAATGTGTTCTTTCAGTGACCTTTATTTCTGTACTGATTAAATCTTAGCTCATCCTTTTGTCTACTCAAGGTGTTCTGTACTTCAAGAGAGAGAAAAACCATTGAATCCAAACTGTCTTGATTTTCAAGATGGGCAAAGTCCCAAATTCTATCTGGAGCTGGCTTTTAAATGGTCCCCATACAAATGGAATAAAGAGCCTAAATTCCATTTTTAGAGCATTCAAAGTAGGAAAATTCAGGTTCAGTGCTTACAGTCTAAGCCCCTCTCAATTTAAATGGAAAGCTTTCCAGTACTAACAGAGGATTAAAAAGACAGAGCAAACAATTTATTTGGAAAGTAAAGCTGCCTTGATATCTCATGTCCTCCCACCTTTTTTGAGTGGAAAGTATTCTGAAAGCAGATACAAGTTTCAACCAGAGATCTTGTGCTGGAAGTCTGCTTGCCAAATGTCCCACTATTCAATTTATATGCCCACAGTTAAAATAAAGGCAGAGAGTGAGTTAGAAAAGATGATTCCTCTTTTTGAACTTTCTTCAACAGCTGCTGCAGAATTGGTTTTATTTTTTTGGAAGTTTTATATTGAAGGGTAGTCAGTGAAAATTATTATTTGTAATGGGCTTTTCAAATTTTACTTCCCCAGGGTCTCGTAGCTCCCTCCTAACCCGTCCCATTCCAGTTGCCAAGCACTTTACTCTTATGAATATAATGATTATCAACTTATTTTTCACTTAAGGGGGGAGGAGGAGGGGGAATTTAAACTGCCTGCTTGACAATGCTTTCAAATGGTGATGAAATGTCTTCTTCATATCTGAAGAGAACATGATTATTAGCACTGAATCTGACAGACACGATTTCTGAATATTTTTGTGGCATTAATTTAAATCAATGTAATGTTTGAAAACATTTCAGCCCCTCAAACAGCTGATGCAGCTTAGATTCAATTATAACAAATTGCAACACACTGTCAAGTCTTTTTACCAAGTCATTAGTCAGGGATTTTGAATGCACGGCCTCCAAACGGAGTTCGGCTGGCTGACAGCTCTAATTGTTGGGAACTGCTAAAGGATTGCTAATGAACTGGGGGATCTGTTGGGCCTGTAGCTTTCTTCAAGGATGAAATTTTTGAAAACTTTCACAAGATCAAAGCAGCATAACATGGACCATTTGCTAAATTGTCAGCAGTAGAGTGAAGCAGTCTGAGTCCCAGCTTTAAAGCTGAAGCTTCAGTAGAAAACACCATACGACTCCTGCCCCTGAGCTTTTTTCATGTGTCAGTAAAACCATGCCGAGAAACAATGACTTGAAGAAAGAGCCCCAGAGCTGCGATGGCCGCTATGGCTTAATTAGGAAGAGCAGGAAGGGAAACAAAAATTCTTTTCTGTTGTTAGTGGGTGCAAGAGGGATGAAGCGTCCAGCACTGTTACAACCAGCCCCACAGTTACTTATTTTGCAACTTCCAAATTTATTAACAATCAGGGATGCACATGATAACACAGAAGCATCAGGAAGGCTTCTATTCTCCTTCCCCCAAGAGATAGGCACTGGAGTTGCCAGGTTTGTCTTCAGAACCCATGGAGAGACTGGCCTCACCAAAGGTTCTTGCCATCAGCTTTGGGGGAACTGGGCCTTCCTCTCCAGCACCTGCTCCAATGTCCACAGAAGGCAGTGGAAACATTCCCATTGAATTTTGTTAGACACTGAATCCAGCCCCGGCGTAGCTGGCCGGCAATACACAGCCGATGAATAGTTCCCAGCTGCTGCTGCTGCTGCTGAACAAATATGTTGCCTCATGTTACTCAGCGGCAAAAAGCCAGTGCAGAGAAGGGAAACTTTTAAACTGATCTTAAAAGAAAAGAAAGATATGAAAACGTGTCTCCATCATTCCCATCTGGTTTATATTTTCCTTTCATATCCAAGTCTTATTTAGGTCAATTCATTTTTTTCTTTTTTTTATTTTCTTTTTTTTTAAACTTCTCATTGAAATTTACTATGGTATCCTTTTACCAAAAGAAAATAATGCCTGCTGAGCTACAGTAACATTGGTCAATTACCCAAATGTCTTAATATAGAAGTCTGCCAAGGGGGAAAGAATGTTTGAAATAAGATTTACATTATTACTTCTTTAAATTAACACTTCAGCAGGACTCTAGGAAAAACAAACTCTTTCCTCCACACACTGTGTGAGGTACAGTACGAAGCTGATGTTATCCTCCCCAAGACAACCTCTATGTTTAAAAAACAACACTGAAGGGCATTTACTGGGAAAGTTTTGAAGTTCCTGAAATAGTGACTGTGATTCTGAACATCATTATGGTCTGGAGTGTCTTGAATATGAACTTTGCATCTCACACCTCCTTCTAAAAACATATTTCATATCTCTATTACACTCCCTCTCTCCTTCTACTAGATATACATCAGCCATACAAACCTTCTGAAGTAAATATTACTCAACCTTTCTACAGGGCTTCTATAGGCTCTGGTCAGCAGATGTGGAAGAGATTTCCTTGAAAAAACTTGTCTGGAAGATATGAGCAATTTATACCTGTCCACTGGTATGACTTTCATTTATAGTCAAATATTCAACCTGGAGTTAGGGTTTGTTTGTTTTTAATGGAATTCTTAAATTAGACAATTATATTAACAAAGTTGATCAGCCTGCCAGAGAGAGTAACAGCAGTATAATAATCACTATAAATTTTAAACAGGTGACCAAGGAAGAGAAGAATCCCATTCAATAGCCCACGGGAATTAACTTATGTCCTCAATCTACTACTGGTTTTGTAGCAGCAGAAAATTTGAAAAAAGATCTAGTACTTCTTGGTTTAGCATTAAATACACCAATAACTGCAGATACTGAGTTGTATTCTAGCTGAAAATTTAAATCCCCAAACTAACTTGAAGCATTCCTCAATTTTCAGTAGGAAAACCATATGAGTGGTTTCCTTCTTTCCTAATTTTAGGCATCTAATCTGAGCTAATCACCAGGATTCTCTCTACGCTTGTTGGGCGAGTCACCCTATTTGTCTTGGATGCATAACTCATGACTGAAGTAATGATGTGGTAGAGCATCTGTCTTCCTCAGCTGGCTCTAGAGGGAGCCCAAATGACAAAATTGGACTACACACCCAAGTTTTAGAGTTGAAGTTAGGGCAGAGAAAATCCAACTGAATGTGCCTAATGACCTGCTTTTGGACAAGGCCCAAACTGACTGTTGCTGAGCTGCTCTTTACCATCCTCAGAAGAGAACTTGTGGGAGCTTGCTGATGACACAGGGCATAGCTCATATTTGTTGGTGGCAGTTTAGACACCAATCCTGAGATATGCTATCACCTAGCCTGCAATATAGTGTATTCCATCCCCACGCTCACTGAAAAGTCATTCAGTTCAGCTGACAGCAAGATATTGCTGGTGCATGTGGAAGAACAGTGTAGTAAAGACAAAACCAAATCAGAATTGCCACAGGGTGCATCCCTCTGCCTCCAAAGGAGAAAGTTTCATACTGATAACCTTCTCTAACTTGTGTGGGGATCCCACTGGGACATAAACATCAAGTTCTTTGACTGGGTTTTTCATGCCAGTCTGGAGTGAGTGGGTGTTGGCAACATGAAGTGCTGAGCACTACAGAAAACATGGGCTGTAGCAGCACTACCCAAACAGTAGGAGTGCTTGTCTCCTTGCTGTCTCCCAAGATAGTCAACTCACTCTCATGGATTCTTTTTTGGTTTTTGTATCAAGCAATTTCTGTCCAGCTTGTGTAGAAGGAGGACAGAGAAAAAGAGAATAGTAATTTTTGTCTTTGTGGTACAGCACAGCATGGGAACTGTTTTAGTCTATGACCCAATGCTTACCATGAAATATGTGACAAAGAAACAGTTTCAGCATAATGCTACTGAAATGGATTCATCTCTGCAAATTCAATGTGCAGCCTGGATTTCAGAAATTGCTGTCATAGTATTGTTTATTTTAAAGCAAACTTGTCTCCATAACTACCCTACTATCACATAGCTCCAGTGGCACCTAGATCAAGAGCTCAACTTCAGTAGTCAGAACAACATTGAGTAATAGCTTTCCTTCCTGTTTTTTGCTGTTTCTCTTGTGCTTCCTCAGAAAACAACCCAGGTCTGTTTACAGAAACTGAGGTTTACCAACTGTTGTAAAGTATTACCTCTTATATTTAATTCCAGTTTACTAATAAGAAATATCCTTTCTGTCAGGAAAAAGCAATTTCCCCCTATCTGTGTCTCAAAACATAAGAAAACGAAACAGATGCTTGTTGCATTTAATAAAGAACACGCATATGCATTGAAATAACTTCTAGCTTATTTTTGTGTGATGCCAATATTTAATTATGTTCATTTTGCATTTGTAATTAGAGGGCAGAACAGATGGTGAAGGCGCAAAATAAAGGAAAGCGTCCATTCATATAACCTGCTCTGTGATGCCAAGAAAATCTTGTGCTCAGAGCCTGATCCAAGCTCTACTGAATCCAATGTGAGCATATATATTGAAAAAATGGGGGTCTGGAGGAGACCACAGAGCAGGGTTTTGCTTTAACCTCTTTTCCTGATGTGTATGTGGTGAATATATTTCTCTCAGGGTTTTCTTATTTTAAGGTAAATTTTTTTTCAATTTGATGTGGGTCACATTATTTCTTGCTTGCTGTCCTGAAGATAAAAGTAAAGTTTTTGGGAAAATTTAACTTTAATTCTGAACCTTAGTTTTAAAGTTTGCCAATTTTAACCAAAGAATTTTATATAGATTGAATAGGCACAAGCACATACTAAATAAAAAAATGACATGTTCAGTCAAATTAAATATTTGCTTTGACCAAAACCAAATTTGTGTGCATGTTGTATGTGTGTAACTGCAACTTTTTTTTTTTTTTTAATATGTATGAATCATCATTTGTCTGGCAACAGTCACAACGATATTTCTCCTGATCTCTAAGCAGGAAATGGATGTTCTTAATCAATATGTCATGATCTTTAGCTATATAAATGGCACTGCTGAGACTGGCAGTACAATATTAAAGCATGTCAACAAATTCAAGACAGTGTTCAGAAGAAACTATTGTTTGAGAGCTTAAAACAGGCTAGCCGTAAACAAGTCAAGAAACTCAGTTTGTTTAGCTCATGAAAAAGATCAAGAGGTGACTTAATTGTGGTGTGTAAGTACTTTCACAGGGAGTACTGGCATAGGAAGTTATTAGCAAGAACTGATAATGGGAAATTAAAGTCCAAAAATTTTGTATTACGAGTAAGAAACATTTCTAACACAAAGGGTGCTTAAATGTTGGAAGAACCTACCATAGAAATGCATTGTTCTCTGCCCCTTGAAGTCATCCAATCAAAAATGAATGGAGGATGTAATTTAGTCCAATAGTTTCTAGTCAACTTTGATTCATAGTGGAAGGAGAAGAAAGAATCAATCCCCATATAGTGAATTTAAGTCTATTGAAAATATGCTTCCTTTTTTCAATAATCTTTTGCAGATCCTCTTAAAAGGAGTCAGCCACTTTGAGGCAAGCACGAATTATTAGGCTCAACTCAGGGGAAACGGACTCTACAGATGTTCTGAGTAGGTGGTCTCCTGGTGCTCTCTGACCTGTAAAATCCATGAATCAGGAATTTTTCATATATAGATATTTATTTATAAAACATCATTACACATAGGTACAACTGCATTGATTAATTACATATGCTTTTCAGTTATAGGAAAGGACTACCAGCACAGTGCAAACAGCAAATTACTACTATTTTCTGGAAAAAATGCAGTGATCTTCCGACACAGAATTAGTCACTGAAGAGATCTGTGCATAATTTGGCAATAACTAATAAGCCCAAGAATTTTGCAGTCTATTTGAGAACAATTTGCAAAGAGAAAACAAAGCAAAATTCTTCAGATAAATTATTCATTTGAATTAGTCATTTAGCTCTAGTAAGGAGTTGTAGACTTTTTGAAAATACGTGGCAAGGGGATACAGTTTTAAAGAGGCTGAAGGAAAAATACCCTGCTCTTCTAGAGCTCGTTTCATCACATGTTCTCAAGGCACTTAATCATTAATAATGCTGAATATTAATTATAACCATTTTACATTTGAATAAACTGAGGCACAGTGTCTTGCCTATGGCCACACAGCAAATGGGGATAAAAGTTGGGGAAAAAAGTCTATCATTGCACTAACCATAAAACATGCTTCCTGTCACTATTCTCTTAGTCTTTGCTACCCCACTACATTATTAAACTTAATTTCTGAGAGAAACAAGTTTTATGTGACCACAGTGTGCCTGTGTGTTAGTTATAATAAAGGTATTATAAATTATATAACTAAGTTAATATGGACATAATAATAATGCATTTAAAACACTTCTACTCTACAAATAGATTAGATTTTTTCTCTTACTGACAAGGGCAAACGAATTGGAGAAGGCAGAGATCTCAAAGTTGTTGAGGGAAGGATTTACTTGACTAGTTGTAGAGATCTTCAGTGTAGGTGTCTGCATCTGATTCTGTCAATCTTTAAGGTGAGTGTCAAGAAATAGTCACATGTAGGGCACAATTCACCTCACCCTGGAGTTGATACCTGCATTTGTCAGCTCTATGCCCCCACTCCGACACCTGTTTGCTGGTTCTTGGAGCAGCCCAGGATAGTTGGCTTAGATATAAGCAGAACCACAGAGTCCTACAGGTTGGAAAGTCTCCGGTCAATGTCTGAAAGCTTCAATGATGTCTTTGAGGATATGGCTAAAGCTAGATGCAATTACCCCCACTGTGAAATGCAGCAGCCCTTGAAAGAGGCAGCCTGACAGAGAATAGAGATGCAAATTAGTGTTCTGACAAAGCCAAGATGAGCATGTGAGCTAACCCAATTTGTTGAACACAGAGTGTCAGCTAAACAAGTGCTATGGAGTATCTGTATCTGCAGAAAGGTACAGGTCTCCCTGTCTTGCATCGTATGCCAAATGCACAGATAGCAACAGAAGCCTGGATGGATCAATGAGCTCTATCAGCTCTGTTTTTCAAAGCACAAAGTGGAAAAGAAGAAGAAGAAGAAGAAGAAGAAGAAGAAGAAGAAGAAGAAGAAGAAGAAGAAGAAGTGGAGGAGGAAAAGGTTATTTTAGGTATAAGGAAATTACTGTTTTCATGATCCAGTGTAGTATTACTAATGTCTTCTCCTTGTTATTAAGTCACATCAATAAAACTGCCTGATAATATTTTCCTTAAAGCAAATATAGTGCAAATGCTATTAGTGGAATCATGTTTCCAGCAGTAACACAATAAAAGGAAAAGATGTTTTATGGCTTGTTTACCCTCTTAATAATGTTTAAGTGATGATATATGCATTATGACAAAGTAAAATAATTGCTAAAAATAACATGAGAAAAATAGGTCTGTGAGTTTTTTTCTGTTATTCTTAAAAAATCAATCAGAAATATAAGGGTGTTTAACATCTTCAGGCTTGTTCCTGTTATTTAAGGAATAATCAATGGGAAATATAAGGAGCATTAGTGCCTTTGAAAGAACATGGTATCACCTTGAGGTTGTTTCTAGCCTCACAAATTCACTGATACATTTTTGATAATAGTTTAATCACAGATATTCCATCAGCAGTTATCCAATAGAAATACTTGCAGCAAAAGTTATTTTTTATTAAAGCCAGTAGAAATGTGGAGATTGATAATTTGGAACTAAAACCAAATAATAGCATTAGACACCTGATTAGGGAAATTATATTTAGCTAATCAACTATGAGAAATAATACTACATCTACGAATTCAGACCAAACCAATTTATTCCTCTATCCTATAGATTTGCGCAATGCCAAACTGTTCACACTGTGCACATATGTTTTTTGTAGAGTGCAAGCATAGGATATTTCATATTTTGAAAATCCAATCTCTAATACAGTTAAGTGTTTCAAACAGTTTCATGGTTAATAAATAGTCACCAAAACAACTTGCTGAAACACCTTGTTTCACGGAAAAAACATTGGAGGAAATTGGTACTGATACAGAGTTTTGACCAATTTTCAAATCTTCTTAGTGGCCTGCAGGACTATGAAATAGCATAAACTGGAACTTAAGTGATGAAAAAATACCATCTTTGAAAAGCAATCCTTTTGGCAGAAAGGGCTGTGCACCCTGCGTAAATTTTGTGCCTTACTAGCTGGCATTTTAAGTAGGATTTTACAGCTCTGCCAGGCTATTAAAGCAGGTCAGCAACACAACTGGACAGAATTGATGCACACGATTTCAGTCATTAGAACATATCTAAAGTAACTTTCTATCAGTCCTCCAGTTCTTCTTGAGGGTTCTAGTCATATTCCAGAGAAGTAACTGCTGCTTGTACTTTTATTTGATACAATAAACATCAAATAAACATTTGATGGAATAAGCAAATTACTCCTCTGTAAATTCACACCTGACCTTCCCCCTGGTTACTTATTTAAAAGCATATGCTTTAAGTTTTTCAATGTCCCCTCCTTCAGTCATCAAAACATCTTTGTTGTTCTTTCTTTTACTTGTCACAAACTTTCAACACCATTTTTTAAAGTTGTCATGTAATTTCAAGTGCCTCTATGCTTTAAAACGTATTTGTAACCTGTTAGAAGGTAAATCTTAGTTCAGTCTCTTGCTTCTTCCCCATCATCTTATTTGTGATTAATTTTGCCAGTTAATTTCTCTTCAAGTACATTCTATGTTCATCTCATTTCCTTTGCAAAGTCCAGCTTCAAGCTGAGTTGAGCTGTCTCTCTGGCTCCCACTCTTGTTGCAAAGGGAGAATCCCAAATGCCGCTATTAGGACTTTGCTAAGAGAACTAGAAAATAGAGGAAAAAACCTTGAACATCTCAACTTAGTACATACAGGCAAAATTTAATGGCTCGCAAGCCTCACTAGCAATCTAAACAAGTTTTAAATAGTCTCAGATATCTATTTGTTCTTTTATTGTTCCTAAACAATGTGATAATATGCATATCAAAATCTATGGTCTATTGTATGGAGTAGATCTAGGGGAATTCTAAGGATACTGGGTTTGCCCTCCAAAATTAAAAAGACCAAATCCACTTAGGAGACGACTTAAAGCTATTTCCTCAGTTTTATAGATTAGTTCCTTCATGCATTTTTCCTGTATCACAAAAATTTGCAAGTTTAGGTTTTGTTATTTAATTCAGGCAACAACAGATCAGTTTTTAATTTCAGGATAGGTTCCACAGATGAAGCAGTAGATTTCCCCGATGTGATACTTTCCATTGTTAGTTGGAACAGAAGATAAGCAAGTTGGATACAACACAACAGGATTGCTTTCATTTATTGTCTACAGTAGAGGGCCAATATTTTTTTTAGTAAATGGAAACCAATTTGGGGAGGGGAAAAAAAAAAAAAAAACAACACAACAAAACCCCAAACTCAAAAGAAATAAAAATTCCTCTGGCATTTGTTGAGTGAATGCATGATTTGGTGAGACAGGATTCACTGTAACTGCTAACATATTCTAAAGCTAGACAACCACATCAGGCCCGATCCAGGAACAATGGAAGCTATAGATGGCTCTGCAGTAAAACTGGCATGGGATTAAATCTGACCAATACTTTAAAGTGAAGGTGGGAAAGACCAATGTAAAATTCATTATATTATCCCGTGAGGGAATTCTAGTTATTTCTAAGAGGTCAACAGAGCTTGATACTTAAAAATAACGCTCAGGTTCGAAAAATAACACAAATTTTGAGTGTAAGACTGGAAGGATAGAAGAGAAAGCAAATTAACAGAGACTCTGAAAGAGTACTAGATAACAGAAGGATTAGAAGAATGTGGCTTCACTTTGGCTTGAGTAGAAGAAGGTGGCTGTTTCATTACACTGTTTCTGATTCCCCTATTAGTACTATTTCATTCCTATTAAGTCCTCCATTTGGTCAAGTTCACTGTCCCGGTTTGTCTCTGATTAAGTCTCTTGCTACAACTTGTCTATATTGATTTTGACTGGGCTTTGTGAGCTTCTATTTTTCCCTAATCTTTCTTCACTTCCTGGAAATTGCCATGATGTATGTGCACTGAAAAGTCATATCATTGCACATTGACTACAAGGGAGAATCAGGAACCTATAGCATCTAGATTGTGATAATACATTACCAGATTTTTTTCAAATACGATATGCAAAAGCAAGAAATTGACCTCTTCTCAAAATATGGTAGCTAACTACAATATAATAATCATAAAATTGTTAATAATGATCTTTAAGGTCCCTTCCAACTCTAACCATTCTATGATTCTATGATAGTGATAATAACACTAATAATACAATAATCTCTTGAAAATACTATCATATTATACTACATTGTACAAGCCAATCAACCCCACAGAAAAATTTAAATGTCAATCAAGACCTTAATACTCTTTCTAAAAAATACTTGAGTCATTTTTGTATCGATACTTTTATTTAAAATTTCTGGGAAAAAAAAAAAAAAAAAAAAAAAAAAGAAAATCAAACTATTTAAATTTCAGAGGAAAGGATGAGGATTTCTGGCAGGGATTTAAAAAAATGACCAAAAAAATCATGTTAAGCAATGAAATTTATTTGAGTCTTTACTTTTTAGAGGCATTGTTCTCTCTAAATTGGAGAGACATGGATTTGACAGATGGACCAATCAGTGGATAAGGAACTGGGTGAATGTTCGCACAAGAGTTGCAGTCAACAGCTGTCCAAGTGGAGATCAGTGGAGAGTGGTGTTCCTCAGGGGTCAGTACTGGGACTGGCACTGTTTAACACCTTTGTTAACAGCTTTGGAGAGTGGGACTGAGTGCACCATCAGCAAGTTTGCTAACTATACCAGGCAGAGTGGTGCAGTAAACATGCTGGAGGGAAGGGAGGCCATAAAGAGGGACCTCAACAGGGCTTGAGAAGTGGGTCTATGCAAACTTCATGAAGTTCAACCAGGCCAAATGCAAGGTCTTGCACCTGAGTCAGGGCAACCTCAAGCAC
This sequence comes from Thinocorus orbignyianus, assembly GCA_013400375.1. Lineage (NCBI taxonomy): Eukaryota > Metazoa > Chordata > Aves > Ciconiiformes > Thinocoridae > Thinocorus > Thinocorus orbignyianus. The sequence goes on from VXBW01003689.1 coordinate 168,683, forward strand.
AAATACAGGTTGAATGGAGAATTAATTGAGAGCAACCTTAAGGAGAACAACTTGTTGGGGATGGTTGATGAGGAGCTCGACATAAGCTGGAAATTTGCACTGGAAACCCAGGAAGCCAACCATATCCTAGGATGTATCAAAAGAAGCACAGCCAGCAAGTTGAATGAGATGGTTCTGCCCCTCTGCTTCACTCTGATGAAGCTCCGACTGGAGTACTGTGTCCAGTTTTAGAGACCTCAGCATAGAAAGGACATGGACCTGTTGGAGTGGATCCAGAAGAGGGTCATAAACATGATCAGAGGGCTGGAACACCCCTCGTATGAAGACAGGCTGAGAGAGTTGGGGCTGTTCAGCCTGGAGAAGAGAAGGTTCCACGGAGACCTTAGAGCAGCATACAGGAACGATTGAGAGAAACTAGCCGTATTACAAAAGTTACTCATAATACTACCATTGAATTTAAAATGTGGATTGGATGGCTGAGGTTCGAAGCGACCTCTCAAGGACATCTGATCTGACTACCCTGCTCAAACAGGACCACCTACAACAGATGCCCAGGACCACATCTAGATGATTTTGTATACCTCCAAGGATGAAGACTCCATAACCTCTCTGGGCAACCTGTCCCTGTACTTGGTGACGTTCAGAGGGAATTTCTTCTATTTCAGTTTATGCCCATTGTCTCTGCTCCAGTCACTTGGCACCACTAAAAAGATCCTATCTTCTTTACATCCTCCCATCGGATATTTGTACACATCAATGAGTTTCCCCCTGAAATTACTTTCTGCTTCCAGGCTAAACAAAACAGCTCTCTCAACCTCCTGTAGGAGAGGTGCTCCAGTTGCTTAATCATCTTCATGACACTTTGCTGGACTCTTTCCAGAATGTTCGTGTCTCTCTTGTACTTGGGAGTACAGAACTGGACCCAGCATTCCATGTGTGGCCTTACCAGAGCTGAGGGGAAGGATCATCTCCCTCAACCTGCTGACAATACTTTACCTAATGCACTTCAGGATACCATTAGTATTTCTTGCAGCAATGGCACATTGTTGGCTCATGTTCAGCTTGGTGCCCACCAGAATCCTAAGGGCATTTTCTGCCAAGATATCTTCCAGATGGTTTGTCCCCAGCATACATTAGTGCACAGGTTTGTTCCTCTGCAGGTGCAGGACTTTGCATTTCCCTTTGTTGAATCTCATGAGGTACCTGTCAGCCCCCTTCTCCAGCCAATTGCCGTCTCTCTGGATGACAGCACAACCCTCTGTCATATCAGCCATTCCTCCCTACCCTCAAGATCTCGAACTCTACTATCGCATTGTCACTGAAACCATGGCTGTCTTTGACCTTGACATTTCCAGTGAGTCTCTTCATGTTGGTGAGTATGAGGTTCATCAGAGGACCTCTCCTTGTTGGTTTCTCTGTCACTTAGATCAGGAAGTTGTAGCAGATGCCCTCCACCCAACCTGCTGGATTGCTTATGATGTACTGTATTATTCCTCCCTCAGATATCAGGGTGGTTGAATGAAGCTCACAAAGACCAGAGCCTGTGAATCTGAGGCTATTTCTACCTGACTGTAGTGACTCATCCACTTTTTCTTCTTCCTGGACAGGCAGTCTGTGTCAGATGCCCACTGCAATGTCACCCTTACTTGTCTTTTCTTTATAGTTTATAAGGTCTCAGTTGGCTCATCATCTATCCCCAACCAGAGCTCTATGCATTCCAGATGTTATCTCATGTTATCTCATCTCCTCATCTTCTTGGTCTGTCTTTCCCATGAAGCCTGTATCCTTCCATTGCAACCTTCCAGGCATGTAAACCTCCCCACCACATGTCCATGCTCCCAACAAGATCATAGCCCTGCAACTGTTCTCTAAATCCCATTTATTCCCTATGCTGCATGTGTTAGCATGGATTCTCTACAGAAAAAATAGTATGTCACTTTATTGCCTGCTATCATCAGATAGCATGTCAATGATGAAAAACTAGCTTCCAAAGAAAACAAAAAATGGAAAGTGAGACAGAATGGGTGAGTTTATTGTTTACTATAGTGTCTTTAGAAAAGAGAGCATATGGGACACACGAGAGCTGAATACAATCTGTTCATGACAGAGGAAATTATAAGATAGCTTTCCAGTTCTTTATTATATGGTAGATTGTTGCTAATCACTTAGTTACATGATTCTTAATGACTTAATATCAGGATTTCAGCAGTCAAAATGAAAAGAGTTCAAGTTCTGTGCTATTGGTTTTCACACATCAATCTTAGAGTCTTTCTGGCATTAGAAGTTTTCCATGGAAATTATTTCTTACAGCTCGGGTTCTCAGGGCATCACCTCTGAAACAATCATAATCAATGCAGTAGTTTGGGGGAGTGAGTAACAAAGTGCAAAACTGCTTATGGGAATAAATTCGTGTCACAAAAAAGAATTCTGGTCAGAAGTCACATAGCAATAGCAGTCAAGCCCTATACAACATACATATGTCATGTTTTATGACAGTTTTATATGCTGTGAAGAGCAAATTAATTGTTCTCACTTTGGCTGAGTTTCTGGTAAAGACCATTATAAAAGGTTAGCAAACATACCATATGTAGTTTCTCTCAACTTCCTCACTCACACTTAAAGCTTTTTCTATTTTGTGTGACCAGGTAGATTTCAATGTGCTGTGAGATACAAATGAGAAGAAGAGTAGTGGTAGAGGGGAAAACCTTTCTTGCATGCAGTGTATGCAAATTACGCAAATATATCACTACTCCTGTGCAGAGAAGAGATTATTTAAACTCTGTATTTTTACTATTAAAAATTAGGTGGTAATAAAGTAGTATTATTATACAAGTATAAAATATGTCATTAGTGGTTTTGAATTCTGTGAGGTTTTGATTCTTTCTTGTCTCAGTTAAAAAGATCTTGAAGGAAGAACATGTTTAAATATAGACAAATTTATCCAATGATCTAACATTAAAATTCTAGCACATAAAAACAACAGTACAGAAAGACAAGGTTCCTCTATATTTCAGAAAAGAAGGTTAAGGATTTTTGTGATGATGAGTGACATTATTCACTGTCAATTACTTGTGTAATGTATTTCTTTTATTTGTAAGCATCTCAAGTGTTTGGACGGGATTCAACTGACCGCATGGCAGAATCTAAAGCATAGATGTCTACATGTCTGTTAATCAATGTAGGTCTCTTTATAGCTAATGGAAAGAAACTGACATTTCTAGAATGTGATTCAACTCGTCCCAAAGTAGACATCTACATTTATTGAAATTTTCACCCGTGGAAAACACATTTCTCTCATTACTGTAGAGGGAGTTCAGGATTACTAGGTATATGTAGACACTCACAGCCATATATAGACATCTAAAGTCAGGGAAGAGATTTCCTTGTTCATCCTCTGTGCATATGACCTAAATGTCAAGTATTATCATGTGTCTTACTCTCAGTACCTGCTGTTCCAAATTGTATGATATGCCTTCGTATTAAATGGTGTGTAAATTGGAAACAGGGAGTCCTAAATTATAAAACATAAAATTGTTGAATGCAAGACTACACTGCCTTTCATAGTTTTGCTGTCCTTTTGCCTCGTATTGGACTGGAGTACTAGCAGGTAAGAATACAAGTACCAGTTAGATTATGGGTTGTTGTGGAATATACGTGGGTGTTTCATTACCAGAGCTCCCCAGATTTAAAGCCTTACTGTTAGACTACAGGTTAAAGAAAACTTCTGTCTTCATCCAATTTGGGAAATTCTCTACTTGTTTCCTTTATTTTTATAAAAGCACTCTCATTTCCTTTACTTTATTGCACCATTCTTGCAAACTAAAAACTCAATTTTCAGATTAAGTCAGATACACCATACACTCAAAGGATGTATCACTCCATTCTGGGCTTCAATATATGTACAAGCACTTGGTCTCTAAGACTTTATTTAAATTGTGAGCTATGGAAGCATTTCCAAGCTCATGAGTCCATATGCACACACCTGCTATGTCTGAACTGAATCCTGTGTGTAGACAGAGAATAATCCTTTTCTTTCCAGTCTCAACTATTCCTGCCTTGGTTTTTTTTTTTTTGGGTTTTTTTTTT
>VXBW01003689.1:172777-227252 GCA_013400375.1 Thinocorus orbignyianus
TAAAGGTGAAAATCTATGTGCATAAGCTAGATGGGGACCTTGATGCAATCCAATTTAGTAACCGAGACACCCGATGGACCAAATTTTTAAGGTGTTCCACAGCATACATCTTCTAGACTTGATCTCACAATTAAAAGCTTGAGCAGGATATAGTGGGAAGAGTCACCTCAATGACCTCCTTTTGTTTATTTTGAGAAGTGGTACACAAAACAAGTCCATCTCAGAGTCAAGGACAAGTAGTGGAGAAGTATGAATCACTGAGTTATCACTGCAGGGAAAGCTGGGCAGGCAGAGCTCAGTTACTCAAATTACATTTAGCCGGGTCTAAGACCTAGGGCACCTCAGGAGAAATTGTCAGGTAAGAAAAGAAAATACTGGCATGATTCTCAATTGTTTCTTATTTGTTAGTGGTCACTCTAACTCAGTGTGACAAGAGAATGACTGCAAGTAAGTGTGACTGAATTCTATCTGACTGAAAGGGAATATATTTGCACAACTGCATAAAAATGAATACCATTACGAAGTGCAGGCAGAATGCGCATAATTTAGGGCATTGACCTACAGGAAAAGCTACAGGTCCGGTGCTGAATGGCCCCAGATCTTGAGCATGTTTCAGTTTGAACCCTTGTTTAAAAATAACAGGAGAATGTGCATTGGAAGCATATCTTATTCCATCTCCCAGAAAAGCCCTAAGGAACTGTGTATGTTTACAAGATCCCATTAGTTATACAGTGACTTTTCCCCACTAAATAGTACAAGAAGGTAGTCTGCTGCCTATCTTATTTTTTTGTTATTAGATTTGGTAGTGATTTAGAAGTATGAACATTTAATCGAACTGATTCATTACCTCAGCTAGTAGAGCTCCATTTGTAGGTTTGCGACATCAAAATATTCCTGTTTTTCCATTAATTAACGTGTAGACATTTACAGTACATCCCCATATAAGTGGCAGCAAACTTCTGAAGCTGTTGCATGTCCTAGAATATTTGCGCATTTTGCCTGGTAAGGAATATTGACAAGTGCCAATGGGTGCAGTAAAAGAAATTGACAGTATAAAGCCAGCCTTTCTTCCTCACTGTCTGTGGGGATTAGAGAAACAAGGCACTGAACACAAGGGAGGATTTTTTCTTTCCTGATGTAATAACTCTATGTAAATGATGTTTCAGGTAGCCTAGTGAAATTGTCATCTTAAGCAGAAAGGAGGTAATTTAAAATCTAGACGTGAATAAATTCATAGCATCTGATAGAGAACGCTTTGACTAAGTGTTTAACTTTCAAATAACCGGTAATTTTATGTAGAGGTTTTAAATTAAATGAATACATTTTAGAGCACGGTGTGGGTTTCAGGATTTCCAGCTGCCACCCCAAAAAACAGCCATTAGAATCCGAGCTTCCAATTAATGGTGAGCTGCATGCAGTACAGCGCTGGCTTAACAATTCTGAACAGAAAGGTTTCAAACTAGATAACAACCTGTGGGCTGTAAACAGTCTTGCTGATTTTAATGTGGTCTGATCAAGCGGACTGTAAATGAAAGGCTCTCCTCTAGCTTGCCCACTAATTTGAATTGCGCTCATTTGACTTGTTTCCAATACCAGCATTATTACCTAAACATTTATAGTATCATAAATGAAGAAGGAAAAATATCCTCAAAGATATATGGTGGATTTTTTTCTTAAACTAAATATGCGTGAAAAGAATATTCCTGGAGATGAAATGGAGATTTATGTAGAAAAAATAGGCTGCTCTGTAACACATTTCCCTTTTTGTTTATGAAATTTCCCACTAATTGCCTATTCAACCAACCTTTCCCTGACCCCCTTTTTTCTTGACTTATTTTTTGTACCACATGTGTAGTGTTACTGGTCAGATGGATTGTATTTAATGGGAGCTGAGAGACATGCAAAGTTTGGACAGAAAAAACCCGAAAATTAAAAAAACAACAACAATCCACTATAACAATATTTCACAACCAGGAGGAGCTGTGCTGATAGAGACATCTGAGTGGGGAAAGTCTGCAGACTGAAATCATCAACTAGATTTATTCGTATTTACCTCTAGCATGTGAAGATGAAAGCACTAAGTGTGGGGAATGGCATCCCACTATGCTAACCTCTACATCCTCTGAGACACCAGGCTAAATTTGAGGTGTTGTCCCTCTGCTCTGTATGGCTATTATTCTAGCATTACTCCAGTTGCTACTTTCATTGTCATTTCATGGTCATGAAAATCCTGTTTAGCAAAGGAGGACTTCCATGACAGTTTTCATGCTGGAGGAACAGCTCCATCTGGTCTCCCAGGAGTCTTGGGAGGGTAGAAATGCAAAAAAGACAAAAAGACAAAAAAGACAAAAGCTGACTGCAAGAAGGAAACTAGATTTGTGAGGGACTGGGTAAAACACAGGTTCTGGCTTGAGGCTTTGTCCAAGTGCAGTGCTGGAAGCAGCTACCTGAGGTCACAAAGTTGGTGGGATGCAGAGGTAAAGGTCTTTGGAGGCTTGCACTAAGATTGCACAGTTAGATGGACAAGGACGCTTGTAGTAGACAAGGTCAGAGGGTGTGAATATGGCAAGAAAAGTACAAATCAGGAATGCATATATTTCAAAATGATCTTATTTCCTATAAATGTACATGGAAGAATAAAATGAAATAGCATAAGGTAAGATAACATAAAATTAATGATAACCCAACTCCCTGTCCAGTTCTACTCTTCTGTGCAAAACAGATGCTTAAATGAAGCTGGATAGATATTCAGCATTCCCACTGAGTCAAAAATGTTTGGCATTTTGACACCTGTTTTGATCTGGGCAGGCACAGCACGTTATGAAATAACATATGAATAACACAGACAATATAAAAAATAAAAAAAAAATCAATGTAAAAATTTAATTTTGTTTTACTCGTATGGCATATCAACATATTCTGAAACAAAGCCAGCTTTTGGTGTATTACCCCATATAAAAAGTTACACCATGACCATTGGAATTAATACAGACTCTTTTCCTGTGGTTTTATGTTATTTGAGCCATCAGCCATCTGATGACCACCATTATCTTCATTCCTTTCTGTGTGCTCCCTGGTTATGAGGCAACCCCGACATGGCTAGTCTGGAGAGAAATCTGTGATATTCAGCTGAGCAGTCCTTATGTGCCTATTAAGTCATAACTGGTAGTAGAGGTACTGCTCTGGATCCATCTCCTCTGACAAGACACTGGTGTGCCTGAAAATTATAGAATGTAATTAACTTACAGACATCTACTGGTTTGGGTTTGTTTTTTTTTTCAGTTTAGTAAAAACTGCCCAGTAGGCTGAGAAATTATTTAGGGATACTGACAAGTGAGATGGGCAAACAGCACAGCCCCCTATGTTTACAGCTTTGCAGGCTGAAAAAATTCAGAATATATTTCTGTTGAAGTTTTACTATATGATGCGTACCTGATACTGAAAGTCTCCACTGCGTGTGCTCGCTGTAGGTTATTAAACACTGAGCTCTTTTGAAAATTGGACAGCTCATCATAATCTGGCTCATAGTGCAATTGCAAGAAAGGAAAGAAATTGTTTGCAAAAGCTTTTCACTAGAATAATTCTAAAAAAAAAAAAAAAAAAAAAAAAGTGGGTATTTGCTAGCGTTTTGTCTAGAAAAGACACACAAACAAACAAATAAGCAGACTGAACTAATTGCCTAAATTAGTCAAAGCAGATAATTAAATTGGTCAGGGTAACTACAGTTCCAAATGAGGTTTTGGCCAGAATGATATTGCTAAATATTTTTAAGCTTGCTAGGTATGCAACTGGATACAGTCATCACAGGGGCAGGATATTGGCTTTTGGTCCAAGTGGAGACAGCGGGTCTGTTTGCAGGCTGGTCCAAACACATGAGATGCTGCTTCATGTCTGGGCCAGGGAAAGTAAGTCCAAGGCTGGCCCACTGCCTTGTGGCTGTGACCATGATCACCTCCTGCTGCATCCTGAGCAATTTTTGGAGACCTCCTGGGCAACCTTAACCAAGGCTGACCCTGACCTCATTTAACTTGTGAGAGCTGAGGAAGGATTGTATGATAGCCCTATATGGCATAGTTTCAGCTTGAAGGAATTTACATAAATTTTAAGGGAAGAGAATTCTTGTTGTCGATCTGGTAAACAAGAAAACAGGAATCCTCTGTTGTAGATATTTGGCTGAATGACTACCAGTTTTCTGCAGTATTTGTAGAATGTTTTAAAGCTTGGATTTTACACCTACCTTATTCTGACATTTCATTGTTTAATTTTTCTACGCTTTAGAAAGAAAATCAATCACAAAATGGGAATCGTGAAAATATATTAATTATTTTCCAGAGCGTTATATTGCATTTTGTTATGTGCTGCTTACATTATTCACTGAATTGTTTAGTACGCTGTATTAGTGACATCTCAAAAGGTACCAGTGAAATAAGTAAAACAGCCTATTAATTTAAGAGTGTTTTCAAAAATATTTATGAGCCACCAGCTGGTCATACCTAGAACAATGTTTTTCACAACAAAACAGCATTAGCAAAATATTTTAGCTAATATCATTAGCTATTTTTAAATATTTGTGAATATATTGAATATATATTAGTGCCTATCTAAAGTTCACCGTAATAATTTTCAAAACATTTTTTTAAACTGATTTGTGAGATAGTATGTCATAGTGATTGTGCATTTTTTCAGCTGTCTTGAATGCACACAATAGACCTTATTCATTTCTTGGGATAAAGGTGATCTGTAATTTCAAAGAAAAATTCTTAAATATTAAAAACAATGTGAATAGCATTGAGATTACAGGTGATGCAATTCCAGCCAAAAAATCAAAAGAGTTTGCAGGGAGAAGAGATCCCAGATTTTTCTGCTTTGTATTCTTGGACTATTATTCCTAAACCAGCACTATGAAACATGAACATGAAATAATGAACGTAATTAATTTTTTATGATTTTAACTGACAGAATTTACCATACTTCCTAGGTTCTAGGGCAAGTATTAACTTTTCAAGCATTAAGCAATGAGCAGTGATTCAGGGTGTCATAAACTTCTACTACAGACCTTCACTCCTGATTGGGCTAAACTTTTAACTGTGAATATATCCGTACCATTTACGCACATGAAGCTCTGCAGGATATCTCTGTTTTTCTGTTGGCAGAAATGAAAACATATTTTTGACTCACATTCTTTGCAATTTATAGACTAGTCCTTTATTCCGCCATCATGAAAACGCTGAAATCTGCAACCAGAACAGGAAATTTCACACACACCTCTCTGTCTAGAGTAGAGTAACCATAATGGTTTCGTTATCCTCAGATGGCAGGGGCAGCGACTGGTCCTTACAGAAAGGGATTGGGTTTGTTGCTTAGCATGTTCCAGTTGACTGTAATTGCTCAATGCCTACACATATTTCTTAAGCTTGCAGGCTTACTTTCATAGCAGATCTCCATTTGTCTACCACAGCAGGAAGTTAAACCACGTTCCTTGTAATTGGTTCATTTCCTTAGGGCTGAATTATGGTTTCTATATTCTGAAGCACAGGAGGATGGCTAGCAGCCTTGACTTTTAGCTGTGAAGAAGGAGGTGTTATGACTGGAAAATGTTACTGTAGGAAGTGAACTTCAAAGCACAAAGGAGGAGCAAGTGCCAAGCGCCCTTTTGACAGGCACCTTAACCACCACATAAATAGACCTCCCACTTAACTAAACTCACAATAATAATGAATTATACCATGGGGAAACTGTGCCCTCTTTAGCTGTGCCACTGCAGCATCTTTGCTTTCCCAATATACTGCACATATATGTATAGATTTACATACTTAAAAACTTTTCATCTGTTTCTGGATGGTAAGCATATCAATCACTTGGTATATAACCCCCTTGGAGTGCACATACCTACACAAACTGACACTCAGCTTTTATGGAAAGTTACTTTTGGTTTTGCTGGTTTTTCTCAGAAAAAATCTGAGAGCATACTAAGAAAGCATACATTGATATTTATTTATCCCATTTAACAAGAACAACAAAAATTAGCTACCCTGAAAAAAACCTGCATGTGTTTCTGGTTTAGTTTTCTTTTTTTTTCTATATGGAAATTCTGTTTACTAACTCTTTAATTTCCTTTCATGTATTTTATTTAAGATGTTAATTTGCACTTTAAATTATTAGCATTTCTGTAGACTGTTAGGAGGGTTTTTTTCGATATTCTATCTCATAACATTAAGTAATTATTTCACAAGAAAATAAATTTTTTTACTTTCCTGGGGTCTTTCATAATCGTTATGGGAAAATGCACTTTTTCTTATAATGTTAATTATTTTAAAGTGATGCTTTTTACTAGTTTGAGTTTTCAATTCTGAATAATCAAAAGAAGTAAAAATTACATTATTTTCCATTTGAAAAGCCATTAGAAAATGTGACAAAGTGCAGAAAAATTAACTTTGACATAGCATAACTTGTGATTTGTAAAAATTTGGTAAAATTTTGATAAATAGAGGTATTTGGTAAATACATGAAAACAGATTTTCTATGGTTAACAATTTACCCACAGGAACACATCTGTTGGGTTTTTTGTTTTGTTTTGTCTTGTTTTTTACAGATAGAAAAAAAAATATATGTTTTTTTCCTTCATGAATCTCTGAGAATCATAGAATCGTAGAACTGTTAGAGTTGGAAGGGACCTCAAAGATCATCAAGTTCCAACCCCACTGCCATGGTCAAGGACACCTTCCACCAGATCACATTGCTCAAAGCCCCATCCAGCCTGGCCTCGAACACTTCCAGGGATGGGGCATCCACAACTTCTCTGGGCAACCTCTTCCAGTGCCTCACCACCCTCACAGGCCTAATATCTAATCTAAATCTCCCCTCTTCCAATTTAAAACCATTACCCCTTGTCCTATCACTAGACTTCCTGACAAAGAGTCCTTCTCCAGCTCTCCTGTAGGCTCCCTTCAGTTACTGAAACGCTGCTATCAGGTCTCCCCGGAGCCTTCTCCAGGCTGAACAGCCCCAGCTCCCTCAGCCTGTCCCCACAGGAGAGGTACTCCATCCCTCTAATCGTTCTGGCGGCCCTCCGCTGGACCTGTTCCAACAGTTCCGTGTCTTTTCTCTGTTGAGGACTCCAGAGCTGGACACAGTGCTCCAGGTAGGGTCTCATGAGCGCAGAGTAGAGGTGGAGAATCACCTCCCGCAACCGGCTGGTCACGCTTCTTTTGATGCAACCCAGGATATGATTGGCTTTTTTGGAGTTAACTTCAGAACAGCTCTAGACCTTTTTTCACTACATAATGGAAGGCAGATACCCCATCATGCATATATGAGATACCCACATGAGAGAGTTGAAACCTCCTCCAAATCAGCCATGAAATGTGTTTGAACTTAAACACTTTATCTTCATACTTCTCAGTACTATGGTTCAGATTTTCAACTTACATTATCTATTTTCTAATAGCTAAAATATTTTTTTCTTGGTTATAAAGAGAGGAAAAATACTCTATTCCCCATACCAGAATCCCCTCTGCTCTAGTGACAGTGATTGCAACATTTTTTGAAAATATAAGAATTTCAAGTCCCTTACCTAAACCAGGTCTATGTGACTGCTTAGACCAGTAAGCTATAAGCCGCTGAAATTTTGCAAGTCCTTGAGAGGTAAAAAAGACCTGAGTGTTAATGAAATGTTCTGTTAAACATAGAATACTTTTTATCATTTGTAGATCTCGCAACAGAAACTTACTATTTATATTCTGCATTATTCCTGAAGGTATTTACATTCTCTTTCCCACTGTACCACAGTTTTAGCTTCATTAAAGAAGACAGTAGAAATGAAAGATATGACCAGCATGGAAAAGTTCAGGTACATGTGATTGCATAACACTTTGTTATTTCTCCATCTATAGAAAAGGCTTTTGACACAGTTGAATAAGAATAGTTTGTTTGTTGAGCAACAGTAAAAGCAAACACAGCACATTACATGCTTCATCATCTCCTGCTGCTAAAGGCATGAGGAAGGGAGGCATATTGGCCAGTTGGAGGCAGTTGGAAGAGTTCTATGGACAGCTCAAAAATAAGTTTGGAAAAACCATGTCCCCCATCTCAGGTCAATAACCATATGTGATCTAACCTACCTTACACTGGACTCCTTCGACAAACGAAGTCCAAAGGCAAGTCTACCCAACTAACCGCCTCATTAAGCTGAAAGAAGCCTTCTGAATCTCAAGGACATGAGATTGTCCTGAGTACTCCCCTTGACACATGCCACATAGTTACTTCAAATCATGCGATACCGTTTCTAGAGATGGGAATGAATAAGATCTTAAAAGAGAGGCTAAAATGAGGGTATGCTTCTCCTCCTTGATGTTGGGTGCAAATGATTAGGAAAAAGTGTGTGTGTTCTACAGACACTGAAAGGTGATGCTATCAAGCACTGACAGGTACCTGTCCTGGCCCACAGAAGTGGACCAATATAGCCAGTCACTGCTTGTGGATAATCCATGGTTGCCTTATATCTCCTCTCCAGTGTAGACCAAGCTCCAAGGTATCCAGGAGACATCTGAATGACCCTGACAACACTTAGAGAAGAGATTGTCTGCTAAGCTATCTGTGAGCTTGACCACCAGCCTCTGGCTCTAGTCACATCTAGGGAAAACACAATTCATGACACTTCTGGAAACTGAGGGTCTTATTTCTGACTTGGCAGAAGGCCATCTCCTATTCAAATCGCAGAGTAAGTTTTCCAAACTGTCTTTCTACTCATGCAAGTTGCCTCATGGAGGTTTTGATTACAAAACTTTGACTGCAGGGTGTTCTGCAAGGTCTACCTTCCTTGTTCTTCCGTGCTCAGTTGTGCCATGCTCATGAGGGAGTAACGCCCTAGTGTGGCTGGAGAAGATTAATCTCTGGGATGGAGAATGGACAGCGAGCTGGGACAGTGGAACTGCACCCATGTTTGAGTTGTTGAGAGTTTTCTCTGTAACTGGGTAAATCACCAAAGTAAATTAAAGTATTCAAATTCAGTAGACAGCATCAATTAGTCTATATAATAAATATAAATATAAATAATGGGATGACAGAGTGATGATGTGGGGATACTGACGATCTTGTTTCTAAGTCGGTTTTTCAGCTCTTGCAAGTAATAAACAAGAAAGATCTTGAGCAAAAATATTCAAACAGTCGTGGTTGTGACTCCAGTCTCATCTCATGTTTCCCCTTAGCACCTGCTGTTGCTCTTCATCCAGATCCAGAAGATATAGAAAAATTCTTCCTTCTCCAGATTAGGCTATAATCCTGAAAGTGTTTTGATACATTGCATGTATACTGACTGAAATTTTACGGACCTGCTTGCAAAATTGACATTACAAGTTCTGCAAATTTATTTTATAGTCATGAACTTGGGGGCTACATGGACAGATTACGTTTGTGCCCTCTGATATTCTGCACAGAGATTACTTTTTCCTCACAAATGAATGAAAGATAGTTTTATAGCTCAAAATGTACTATTTGTGTGTACAAGGCCAGTCAAGCTACTGACCGGGTAGTAAGAGTTGTTAAAGTCTGTGGAAAATAATTTATTTAGCGGGATGTTACTAGACCCACATATTCAGAAGGAATGATATTAACAAAGATGTTGTCCAAACAGGTTGCCTTCAGGTTTACATTTAGGCATCATTATAAATATAGATTTTTTTTGTAAAGGTCCTTGGAATTTATGTCCTATTGGTAGAAAGACATACTCCTTTCAGAAAGGAATCGAAACTGGGAACTGCCATTAGACCTAGATAAAAAATGATATGCCTCTTTTATGCCCAAATACTTCAACTCTAATAAGAGTTCCTGCTGCACATACCATATCAATTAGAAGACCAGGATTTCGCCCCTTTTCTCAATACTTGTCTGTCGTCTCTACTGGCAATACAGCATTAGCACCTCTAAAACTGAAAAATTTATTTCTTTTAAAAAGTATAACTTTGTTTAAAGAGGACTGTAGAAAGATGAAGCATTCACAGTTTTCTAGTGTTCATAAGAGACTCAAGATGTGTGTCTGGCACGAACGGATTTTTCCTGCTCCCTTACCAGGAAAATGGGAACATTAGAGGTAATTACAGAATTCCCGCAGCTCCCACTGACAGCAGGATCATGTTGTATCCCTACTCGGTAAACACAGACTAAGAAAGTGCCTTGCAGACTTCCCAGTCAAAAGAGACAAGTCAAACTGAAAGCAGGACAAAGCTTTTTTGCTTTGACGTAATTGCCATTTTTACTACCAGAAGGATAACACTACTTATAACTATACCATAATTAGTACAACCACAGAAAAGAAAATATGCAGACAAAACCCTTGGAAAGGAAAATGAAGGGCTTAAGTAAGTTAGAAAAGAATTTTATTTTTTTTTATTGTAACCGTTCACCACTAATGCTCTATAAAAATAGACTTTTTGTTTAAAATATTTTGTAAAGAAGATGAATTTGCTTTTCTCTCCACTTACATGAATGAAATCAGAGTGCAAACCAACAATAATTCAGTTAAGGGAACTTCAGAAGATCTTGGCTCAAAATGCGTAAAATTATTTCTTTAAGTGGGTGGAAAATTAGATACTAGAACTCCCTGTGCTTCCATACCAGACTCAGGTTCAGAGTGTTGAGTTTTCTTCCCTGATAACTTAGACACTGAAAGCCTGGCAAGAAATAAAGCTTTCTACTCTAACTGTTCAATATGTGTACTTATTTTTGAGAAAACTTTTTGTTTCTCTTTCAGAGCACTTCAGACTTCAGAAATGTTATGTGAATTATGTCTTTTCATTTTTTTAAGTATGTGACTACTTCCAGAGATTGACTGAAAGCTCCCTTTATCATCTGTTGTATCCCAACAAATCATGATGGTTACCAGGAAGGGGAATATATTCCAATATTATCTTAAATTCTTTACTGGAGAGCTTTTTTTCTGAGCTCCACCTATAGCTTACTGAACTGAAAGATAATGTCTTACTGAGCTCCCTTTCCTCTCTCTGAGTTTCACTGAGCTTTCAATCCTTTACTTTCTTTTGAGTTTGCTTGCGGTGGGTTCCTTCCCAATGAAATATATTCATTCCAGTAAGAGGAGAAAAATAGAAGGTCCCTCTCATTTGAATGTTTTCATAATCAAGGTGCCACTGCAAAGGATAAATTATTTGCCGTTGCACCCAGCCAGTCAGTATGGATTTGGGATCCTTTTCTTTGTGGTAAGAATCTTCACACAAAAGGCACCCTGTTTGTAAGTAACTCCCCAGTCTTATCACACCAGTGGAAAAAAAATTAAAAATCTCAATAGTAGCTGAATATAACTCCTCAATTATATATATACATGGTTTTCTGCAAACATGGTTTACTGGAAACATGGTCTCCTCTTCCCTAGGAGATTTCCTGTTGTGCTGTCCTCAGAACAAGTGTTTCTCAGGTAATGGGAGGGGCCTTGAGACTTGGTCTTCACTTGCCAGTGCAGGACATGTGTTCAGAAGGCCCCTGCCGTTTGACCCCTGAGCTTGTCTCAGGATCCTGGTGACATCCAGAACATCTTGAGCTGCCCAACGGTAGCTTACTAAACCAAGCCACGTTACTTAACATCTAGGGTTTCTAGGACTCAAGACTATCACCCTCATGTACATCTGGAGCAATGGAAGAGAGCAGTGATGTACTTTCTTCTCCCATGTTCCTAATCCCATAGGTGCGCATCACTTTTAGTTTAAAAGTGCAGAGGAACCAAACACACAGTAATCTGTATTTATCCACAGAAGCATTCTCTGTTATTGAGCACATCAGAAAACTGGCAATGTTCTGCTTCTCAAAAAGTCTGGCTCTGAATGCGGGATGTCTTGAATGTGAGCAACTGAATATTGCTCTTCCTACCTTTTAGTTTGTTTGGTTTTGCTGCTGAGAGCAAAACCTTCAAAACCTATGCATCCACTAAATTTTCCACACAGGAATACTGGTGCTTACCAGTATTACCAGGGTGTCTATGTTTAGACCATAAAGCCAGCACTGTTTAATATAGTTAAATATGTTTTAACATAGTTAAACAGTGCACAGGCACGGATTCATTGCAGGGAGCATTTGCAGCACGTCAGGTGCTATCTGGGACTGCTCTATGGGCAACTTCATACACGGGTGTTCAAAGACTGGACCTAACACATGCCATGAGTCTGTTGGTTTCTGAAAGGGTTCACTGAACTTATACTAATGCATGGGTGGTATAGACTCATCTGGGACTTCTGGATGCGCGGCAGACTCTCAGACCTATTGTAGATGCTCAGATACACCTGAATTTGTAGTTCTAGTCATTCTTGGCGGGGGGCGGGAATAGTAAAAAATAAAAAATATTCTAAATCCAACCACATAAAATCTTAGGGGGGTAAAACTTGTTGGACACTGTGCCAAAGTGAATACATTTTTCTACCACTTCTGATTTGATACTAATAGTACATCTTATGCATCTAGCACAAGGAACACCATACCATAGTCCTCTCTTGACTTTCACACTCACTTTTCCTTCACCTATAATCCCCAACATAATTCAAGCAAAAGGTCTCAAGTCTTGCTTTAAAGAATATTGTAGTGGTTTCTACACAAAGAAAGGTTGCTTTAAATGGTTGGGGTAGAGGAGATTGCAGTGGGAGGCACTGATAGGATGAGATGAGCCAGCTGGCAGATTTTATTGTAACTGAGGCAAACACCAGTTTCAATATAATCAGCCAGGAAACTGGAGCAGATCTTGAAAACTGTGGACATTCCCAGAAATAGTAACATCTGGTCATCATAAAGATTACATTGGTAGATTCCAGTTATATTTGAGATAGGAGCTCTGTAAGGCGAGTGCTTACAGCAATTGTTTCATTTCTTTCTTTCTTTCTTTCTTTTTATTTTTTTTTTTTTCCTGCAGTACTTCTTGAACAGCTTAAATAGGAAACTTGATCTTCTCTGGGTACTTTGCCATTGTCCACTTCACAGCAAATTTCCTCTGAAGCTCTAACGTGGGTTTATTTGCTGGAGTTTCATTTCCCTGTAAAACCTGCCCTGCAACATGGAGAGGAAATTAAGGTACTGGTCTTTCCACTTTTCCTCTTCATCACTTTCACTTGTGGTAAGAAACACTGATTAAAAAGAAAAAGTTTATTTAGCCAAAGTGAAAATCAATAGCATCAGTCAGGTATCTGTTAAAAATAAATAAATTACACCTCTCTTTGGCTTCTATCGGCTACCTTTTCTCTGCAGGACCTGCAACCAAGACTCAGTAACAACTCTTTCTGGCCTACCTGCCTTTGCCCTAATAACTTTCTGGTAATAAATTAAACCTGAGAATTATTTATTTACCCTAGAAGTTCTTCTAACTAAATTGGTTTTGCAGTATAAGACAGCACTTGTTCATAACTAAGTAGCGCTTTGTGCTTGACAACGGGTTAATGGGCCAAAACAACTCATTTTGAGAGCGTCGGCTGTTTTGGTCCAGCAAACTGGTTCCAGAATCTCACACATCCCACATTCCCTTTGCACATCTGGCCTCTGCACGGACAAAGTTTTCTTTCATATAAACTGTTTATTGTTCTGTGAGATTGATGCCGTTAATATTGGCTTTCAGAATGACAGATTAGCATCACCAGTTAATCAGGGCTATTAGCAGATAAATATCTGTAATTTAATCACTACAGTAATTTCTTTTCCAATAATAAGATTTACAAATGCAAGTGATTAAGTAATTAGCTTACATCTCCATAGATTACAATTCCTCTGAGCTTTCTTCTCTCACTTTTTTCCAAAAGATTTCAGTATTTAATTAAAGTAACTACTCCCTCCTTTACGTTGTCTTTGTACACACATGTGAGAAGTGGGTTGTCGGGTTTTTTTCAAACCAAACTGCACCTTTTGTACATAATCCCACAAGAGACCTCCACTTCCAAACCTCTTCCATCTCTCTCCAAGGGTTAATACCCACCCTGCCAGTGCTTAGTGGCTGTAATCGTTCCCAGTACCTTTCCCAGTTCACGCAGCAAGTGGGGTGCACAAGGGGAAAGAATAATTTACAGGAAGGGGGGAAAAATTGCCAATGGAAAAATTGTGTGCACTTGATAAAATAAGAGCCTGGCTTGCTAAAACAGTCTATCCAAACACTTCTCAAGGATCCCTTTGTTGCTTTTCCACTGAGTTGGCCTTAGGGCAAAAGGCAAGTTCTACTCCTTCCAAACTTATATTCTCCTATTTGCAGAGTAATTTGACAGTTACTGTTAATTTCCTAAATGTAACATGAAAGCTGTAGAAGGAAGCCTGAAAAAAGGATGGGGAGGGGGGAAGGAGAAATTCATAAAGAGCAGCAGAGAATATGGGCAAAATTGCTTCCATGTGTGGCGCACAGGCGAGGCTTGGGCAGAGATCTGTGGCCTTCCCAGAGTTTGACCTCTTGAGGCGGTGCCAGTTTGCTGGAGAAAAGGCATTGCTCTTTAATGAAGGTCTAATTTTTATTGCCACTCCATCGACTTCAAAGTGCTTCAGGTTGCCAAACATAATTTCACTGGAGGTATTTTCAGGTGCAGAGCAAATACTTCATAAATAATTTCCTCGTTAGATTACAAATTCCATTTTAAAAGGGAAAGGGGGGGTAGCTTTTCTGAGGCTTTTTTGGAAGCTGATTAAAAAATCTTTCAGAGGAGTTCTTTATTACTTTAATTCTAAAAGAAAATAATTAAATGGTTTTAATTTTTTATTTATGTTTTGATATGAACTTGCAGCTTGGTGAGATGACCAAGTATGGTAGAGATGTTTTCAATATCCTTTCAATTAAGATGTAATCCAAGGTTCTGGGTGCCCTTTCCTTCTCCCTCCTCATCCTCAAACTGCTACTGAGCCCAGTGACTGCCAGCATCCCAGTGGCAGCTTCATTGGGGCCCCAATTAATTATGTAGATCTGTCACATTTCTACATTTTTCTCTTTTTTACTCGTCTCCTCAAGTGAAAATGCCTGTAATTAAAATACAAGTCCTTGCACCCTCTTTATCACACCCCGCCCTGTGATGCCGGTGCAGGGAGCTGCTGAAGCTGACAGAGCGCTGCTGTCAGTCAGAGGGACTGGGGATGATTTGAATGGTGTTTATGTTTAATGCACTTTGTGAGCTGAGATGAGCCCGCAATGGAGGCAGAAGATGGGTTGGAGGGAAGGAGATGGAAATCAGGAGGGAAGGAGATGGAAATCAGGAGCAGGGAGCTCCCATCCCAGCACTCGGGATGAATGACAGCACCAGTGGACTGTGCCCCCCAGCCCAGGCCCTGTCACTGCAGTGTTCCTATCAGAGCCACTGCTGTGGTGGTGCTAAAGTTTAACACTTTAGCATTTGTGAGCCACGCTCAACTCACTGGACAGAAATAGAAACTCCAGGTAGTACCTGCGCACAGCCGGCCTATGACTTTTTAGTTCTAGTCTGCTTTCTCTTGTGAATAATTCTGCAGGAGTAACTGGTTCCAGTTTTCCTTGATTTCATCTCACAAAGGTTCAGTCACCCTAGAACATGAGAAACAAGTGAAAACCATTTATAAGAACAAAGGTAGGGAATTACCGATACTTTTGCCAATGTTAAATTCATTTTCCATTTCTTTTTCTGGAGAGCGCTAGTTGGAAGATGAAAGTTAGCATAAATATTGCAGAAAACATTTTCTTCTGTTGTCACCTTGAAAACCAGCTGGATTTGATTAGATTATAGACTTTTAAAACTGATATATATCAGTTTATATACTGCAGCTGTGTACCTGAAGTAAGGCTTGTTAGACACTTATCTCTAAACCTGTACTGAGCATGCTCCAGCCCCAAATCCTTGTGTTTGAGCCTTCACTTGACTACACAGCACCCACTGAAAAAAAAAATAATAATCACAAGTCATATCAGGAGTAGTCATTTTATTGCTTCAAAACTGGTGGAATGGAAAGGGAGCTCTTTGACCCTGCTTTCTAATCAGGGATAAATGTATGCACTTCATTGTTTCACACCTCTGAAGCGCAGATCCCATTATAGCCCCGCACTCACTTTACAAAATAAGACAACTGTGAATCTGCTAAGGGTCTCTTTTCTCTTTACTTTGGCGTCCGTGTCTCCCACTCAGGATAAATGTATCAAATAAGTGTACATACTTGACTGCTCTCCACAGCTAAGAGGCAACAAAAATAAAGCTGAGATTCATGGGTTTTCATGTTCCTTTGACAAGTAACAAAGGCTTGGTGTAAGGCACTGAGAAAGTAGTTATAACTCAGAGAGAGTAGCAGCATTCTGTTTTCACCAGTTACTGCTTTAGCTTAAATTATAGAGATATGTGTGATGGATCTAAAAAGACCTGTGATTCAGACAGCTGGAAAAGAATCTTGTCCTTCAGCCTAAAACAATTTTGATGAAAAAAAAACCCCAAACAACCAAACCCTACATATTAAAGAAATAACCAAGATAAAAGAAAGCTTAAAAATAAAGAGACATCCTGCGGTTAGGATAAGAAATATGTTACTTTAGTTTTTTTGAGCACAAGACACACTATTCAAATATACCATCATCCACACCACTTTTGTTGAGGAGAAGAGACAACAACAAGGATAGATGAATGTGAGAACTGGCAGGATATCTTTTTGTGGCTTTTCACTGGCTTAATAAGATTGTGTGTCTCTTCAGGTAGATCTGCATTAGCATTTCAATTCAGATCTGGAGTTTTGCCTTTCAACCAAAGGTCTTCAGTTTCCTCACTTGTTGTACTTTAGTTTGTACCATAGAATGCCTCAAAGTGCTAAAAGAGCGTCAGATGAAGGGGGATGCAGTCCAGGAACATGTCTAATGTGGTCTAACCATTAACAGGAACTCAGTTCACAGGCTGACTTAGTTCACAGACTTAGTCCAAGCTAAAGCTTTCCAAACTTCATGCAGCCTAGATCTGAGTCCTACAGAACCAACTGCTTTGCTTTTTAGACCTGCTTCTTTTCTTCTTTACTGTTTGCTGCTTGAGTGACACCAGGTAGCCCTATAACACCACAGAAGCCAGGACTGATGTGTTAGTTGCTTTTATTCTACCACATCTTAAATTGAATTCCAATTTTTTTCTAGTCTAATTTTTTAAATAAATATTTTGCAAGCTATTTGCGATTCTGAGATGCATCAGAGGGAAGGGCAGAGTCTAAATCGGAAACAAATTGTTGAGAGTTGTGTAATACTGAGTAGAAATTTAAGCTTCACAGGTTAAGGAAAATGTGGGACCCTAGTGGAAGGCAAGCTGCTGGAGAACAAAGCACCATCTGCATTGATGCCTATTCAAAGCTGGGAAGATGAATAAAGTTGCGATGGCAATTCAGTGTAGGGCCATTTTTATCTGAGGAGATAGCTGAACATGGTATTTCCATTTATCTTCTCTTTTAAGTCCAATTTAAATTCTAATGACTAATGTTTTACATAAGAGAGGCCCCTGCTACAGCCATAAAAATATTGGAATTTTTTGCTACTAATGCACAGTACATTGCTGTATTAGCCAAATGTTGCTGTGATACAGCCAGGTTCAGATCGTATTATATATAATACAGAACGTCTGCAATTTTTCTTGTTTCCCTGGTAACAACTGTAAATGCACTAACTCCCTGGACTGCTCCACCCCTCCTGCTGCTGATGTCAGGCACAGGAGAGGCACATGTGCAACTCAACTCCATACCTGTCAAACCAGGCGGACGCTCCGTTTGATCACCCATGTTTTGGTCCCACAAAGACCATTCGTTTGGTGATCAGAGGGCAGTGTTAATTTAGTCAGCTATCAGGATACCGGGGAGGGGGGAGAGAGAAAAAGAAAAAAATTCACCCACTTGTGCTTTGGTTTTAATCAACAAAGAGAATGGGGAGGCTAAAGGAGCAATCATGTGGCTAGGACTGAGGCAATGTATTCTCTGCTGAAAAAGCAAGGATTAAAGCCATTTCTGTTAATGTTAATAATTTCCGATAATTGGGTGCTGCTCAATGCCAAAGCATTCTCAAATTCCATACTCTGTCACATGCATGCCAGCAGGGTTAAGCATGAATAATGTTAATACAATGAAGAGGGAAAGAATGAATGAGTATTTTCCATGTGTTAGCTGACAGGATCACTTTGAAACAAATGACCAGTCCTTATTAACGCAGCTATTATTTTGATAAACCAACAAGAATGAATGTGGTATTCATGAAAATGTGATATGCACCATCGCAGGAATCCCACTGTAATTTTACAATTAATTAAGGTACCTGTAGCCATTATTGGAAAAGATTGTGATCTGACCTTAATACCCATGTATTAAGCTGGCACATTGCCTATTTTCACCTCAGCCTTAATGAAGATGAACATTTGTATGCAAGTCTATGTCTTACAGTCATTTTGTTCAGTGTGAGTTTGTTCAGCCATTTCAGCATTTGCCTCAGTAATTATGAGTCAGCACACAGCTACAGTGAGTTTCAGGGTGCTAAGGTGCATTTTTCATCATCATCCATGGAACAGTTCACCAGGATAATGCGGAAGCTTATCTGGTGACTATGAATGAGAACAGTGACTCTTATTTTCTACAGTGACTGTCCATCCTGCCTCCCTTTTTTGAAAATAAAACATGGTACACCAAATGAAAAATTTCAGTTTGGATGCTTTTAAAAGGGAAAAAAACTTTCCTCACTAAGGGACATATCCCAAAATATAGCTATTTTCACAAAAAATTACGAGTTTTATCTGAAACACCTGGCAAACTGAAGCTGATTTTGTGGTAATTAAAAACTTTTTAGTTAGTTTAGCTTAGTAAAATGCAGTTCAGTTAGTTTCAATTAGGAGCAACAACAATTTTAACAGTACTATTACTAGTAATTTAAGTTAGTGCTCAGAATTTTCAGTCAGGATCATTGTGCTGGAGACTAACAAAAAAAGCCATCATTGAGAGAAGTGACAGTCTATATCTTCTACTATGCAGAACTTAAGGAAGGCTACATATTGTCGTTCAGGAACTCCACAGGCAGGCACTGATGCCTGACTAGTGAGAAAGTTTGATCTTTTCAGGTTTTCAAGAGGAGGTGGAAAACCTAGAAACAGAGAAGTAGAACATAGACTGTTTTCCCTCTGTTTTGCAAAGCTTCATTGCTGTTATGCAAAGTAAACAATATCCCACCAGAAGAAGGTTGTTTGGTTACTCTGTTCACCTCTATTGGTAAAATCCCAAAGGGGAGAACAGCAGATACAGCTCTTCCAAGGATGCACATACCTTTTACCAGCAAACATAAGGTTTTTCTGCCTAGACTCCAGGCTATATGGATGCAAATTAATTCCAGATCGAAATCATATAGCTGTAGTTAATGCTGTGCTGCGTTCCAGGCAAAAAGCCCATTCATCTGAGCTCTCAGGACATGTTATTTAGAGAAAACGGGCATGTTAAATCCACTGTTTAGTGACTGTTTTGGAATTCACTCCCATGTAAACAACTTGGCCTGTAATATCATGCAAAAAAAATGCACCCCACTTGATTGGCAGCTAAACCTACCATGGGCACCACAGTTCTGTGATGGTTTTAAAAAAAAGTCTGGGGTAGGATGCAGTTCCAGATGTCAACATGTGAGCCAAGTGTCTAAACACCCATATAGTCAATGGGGTTCAAACACTACAATGAGTGGGGTCCAGACAGCTATTAAACTGGTTAAATATGAGGGCTTGATTGTCCACACATGGTGGTCTAATGTCGTATGAGACGCCACAGAGTCCTGTGTGACCCATAGTGGTCTCTTGGACATACTGTGGAACCTATGGGACATCCTGCCTCTCTGAACTTACAGCTGGAGGCCTGTCAAAATGCCACGAGATGTTACAAAAAGCACCAAGACACTTCAGTGTGGTTGAATAAACTGAACTCTAACTGTCTAATCCAGCTACTCTGGGTAGCCCTTAAAATAAGTTAAATCTACATTGACTCCAGTGGAAGCATAGACAACTAACTCTGATGTGGATGCCTATGCTGTCAAAACCTAAATTTAGGCTGATGAATCTAAAGCTTGAAATCCATTCTTGGTATGTTATTAGTATGAGATTCAATTGCCTGGTAAGTGGATATACTGCAGGGTGTCTTCCTTAGCTTCCAGCTGCCCAGAGATGTCACTGGGATCTCACAGAGGTCATGTGTGTACTTGTACTTGTATTTAAATACAGTGCTAAATAAAGAATACGGAAGTCCCACTACGGAATGTATTACAACCTGAAGGTAATGTGCACAAAAAGAACTGATGCCTATAATTTTGTTTTTAAGATCTGCCAAAAAGGCATAGAAATAAGAACTAACCAATTGCAACTACCAGTTTCTTATAAAGAAAACATTTGTCAGCTCTCTTCAACATTCACTAAAGACTAATTCATTTTTCCAGCACATGCAAACACTCCAAAATGGACCCACACATCTCTGAGATGACAATTTAATATATGCTGCAATTATTCTCGTTACTGAATTCCTGAAATATTTTTCTTTTTTTTTTTTTAACTTCTTTTTTTTTTTTCTTCAACCAAATGGGATTCAGAAGTTACTGTAGTGTTATCCAACTTCTAATATTAAAAATTCTGTCTCATAAAAAGTGGATCTAACAGGCATCAAAGACTTGCATTCCACTGCGATTTGGATAGTAAAAAATGTAAAAGTGCAGATCTACACACCTTAATATTCTCAATAAGACTTTCCATCTTGCATCTTTTTATCCTTTAACTGGATGTGACTGCCAATTGAGTTCACATTAAAAAGTAATAAACTTGTGCTGGACATAGCATAGGTATTTTTATAGGTATCTTCATATAATTGAGGACAAATGACATCTTGATTAAATTACAATTCTTGTAGATGCACTTCAATAGTATTATCTTTTCCAGTTAGTTGGTTTAACATTTACTCTCTTCCACCTCATCCATTTGCCTACACTTCCACTGAGAGCTTGATGAAACCAAAATTTTGTAACAGTCTCTTAGGCAGTAGAGTTGCTTAACAAATATGGTTTATTGATCTCATGTCATGTACTGTCCTCGAGATCCAATTTATTTGAACAAATTCCATTTTTATTGGAGATTCTCTTACAATCCATAAGCATAATTATATATTTTATCTTTGATTTAGAAAATGGCAAGCATCTATCCATCGCTCTGTACGTCTGTAGAATAAATCAAAATTTTTCACATCCAACACATGTAAAAAGAATTTAATTAAATAGACATCATCTATCACTCATCCAAAGCATAAATCTTAGACTGTTTCCGATGTCCTACATGTCCATCATCCATTTCTCAGACTACCTACAAAACTAGAGATGAACTTTGCAACACATTCATGTGATTAACAAATCAGTCCTGGTGCACCAAGGAAGGAAAACTAATTGCTGAGACAGTAAAACTGGCTGCTTTTTGTGGGCTATGGCATCAAATTCTGGCTTAAGTATTTGCCCTGTTTCTGGTTATTCTAATTCTTGCCAAAAGGTATTCAAAACAATTTAGAGACCAGAAGTGACCTGCACAAACTCACACAGGACTGCTGTTTCCTAGATTTTTGATGCATGAATTCATTCCAGAAAGTTCTATTTATAAGTTTTGGTGTGACTTTGAGCAGCATTAATGACAAATTAATGTCCAATGAGAATGTCTCAAGAGGAAAGAATCTCATTTATTTCCTTGAGATTTCAAGCTGCAAGTTTCCCAGATAGCAATACAAGAAACAAGTTCACAAAATAAAAGCACTTAAAAAAAAAAAATGGTTTCAGGCTCTATACCTAGGAGATACTGCTGCACCTTTTAACTATTTTTACCAAGCTGAGATGTAAAAAAGCTCTTAAATATTGCCATAACTTAAATGGACTGATGTCAGTACTCATATGCTCCTTTAGTTGTAAACCTGAGTGAAAAATGGCAATACTTCTCAGTAACAAATGATAATATAACTTCCAAGAGTTTGTCTTAAAGTTCTCTATAAAACCCCCAAGTTATAAAAGAAACTCATTTTTCCAGTTGTATAGTGATTCTGACTCGTACTTTTCCTAAAATTAATTTCTTGTTGTTTAAAAAATACTCTAAACATCATTCAATACTTAATAACATTACAGTAATGCGTAACACTCAGTTTCCAAACAGGTTTACCATAAATTTCATAATTTTTGCTGAATTGTGAATTTTCTAACAGAGAAGGTCAACAGTCACCTATGTCCAACCCTAAATTTCCACTTCCTTTCCAGTAGTCATATTAATCTCAAAGGAATTATTTCTTCCTAAAATGAACTCTCACTTCTTCACCAATAGCACAGCTTCTCTGGCCAAATTCTTCACTTATACTAAAAATAATAATAAAAAAATAATAAAAAAAAAATAGGATTAACACTTTAGTAACTTTCTGGACTGGTCATAAAGCCAGTTTATTTCACCAATCAAGTAAAGTCAGAGTATGCAGAATAAGAAAAGAACAGAAGATGAGAATCAGAATTCAGAGGAACTTTTGAAAAGGAGGAAGTCAAAAATACTTTTGTGGTATGGCAGATTTTGTGCAAAACACCACTAAGGACAGTATGGGACAGTAGTACTAAAGCAAATGTTTTCTAATGATGCAAAGATTTTCTTGCAACACCCATTTGCCTTTCTAGGTAAATATGCTTCAGTTGACGATATATCCTCACCCATACTGAATACATGCTTTCCCAAGAGGCTGGTGTTTTGTCAAGTAGCTGAGTAACATGATGATTCCACCACAGTGAATTGACTTGTCAAGTCATTTAGTCACAATTTTCACTTAGTGGCTTTGTAAAGATCAGATCAAGTTTGTTTAGCTTAAGCTTTTTTCAGAGACCAGCCTCTTTTCTCTTTCTTGTAGATCTCAAGAGATAGCTTTGGTTTTATTTACAAATTGACCTGTATTGTTGAGGCAGGGGGGTTGTTCTGTGATTTTATCTTAATTATCACAGTGTATCCTACACAAGGCTTGTTTCTGCTCTCCTGTGAGCCTTTGTGAATTCCTCCTCTTCCCTCACGAACCAGCCTACATGACTACTCCAGGGAATGATAAAGAGTACACATGTAGAATGTTGGAGCTGCGAAATTCTAGGGGTGAACAACTGCACACTGCATTCAAAATCAGGGCAGATACCCAATGCTGCATTATCCTTTGCCAGAGAACTTATGTCACCTAGGCTATTTTGACTAAGCTCAGAACTTTTTTGGTTGAGAGTTCTTTTGTCCTTTTCCAGAGCCTGCAGCAACTCCAGCCCCAGTAAGACAAATCTCTTGTGCCAAAAAGCCCTAGTAAAAGATTCTAACAGGTAATACTTAGTGCTCTTTGATGGTAAGAAATATTTTTTCTTTTTTTAGATATATTGTAAGAGAGGTTTTGTGGATTTTTTTATTATTCCAGTCATTTCTGATACATGACGTGACTGATTTTCGGTTAATCATCTCCATACTATCTTCTCTCATATCACCCCTCTACTAAATTCAATAAAATATGACTTTAATCATTTCCATTTGTCTCACCTCAAAGTAAACCACAATCCAGAAATAATGACACACTTAGTAAGGTCAGTTGCTAAGTTCTTCCCTTCCAACCACTACAAATCTTTATTGACAAATCTAAAATTACTCTGCAGTTTTTGATAGGCCAGGGTTTGCTCTCTGAGACAGAGAAATTATCTGAATGGAAGGAAAAAAGAAAAAAAAAAAAAGACCAAAACTTTACAAAATAAAGATCAATATTATAGGAGGGGAAGCTTTGCTTGAGATAAGAATACATACACGCTGCCTGTTTTTTCAGGATGAACAAAGGTAATTGCAAAAATCCTCCCGTCTCAAAACTGGAGATTCTAGAAAGCTGATTAATTCCACTAGTAGGTGAATGTGTTCTTCCCTCTGCAAAGTAATAAAAGAAAGTTAGTCTGCCAGTACCTTGAAAGTTGCCATGAAATAAAAATGGAGCTGATCCTAAATGGAGTTCTTCCTCCATCATGGGTCTAGACACTGTCCTTCCTCTAGGATTCGTGGATATAAATCTCACTGAGATTTGGCCTACTTTATTTTTCCTACTTTAAACAACTGTGCACATATATTTTATCTCTCTCCTTTTTAGTGGCAAATCTCAGTCATGATTTAAAAAAAAAAAAAAAAAATTGTTTTGAAAATATGTCTACTATGAAAAAAGAATAAATTGATTTATTTACAGCTAACAGTGATTAATTGTGTTCTAACCATTTTTTGGAGCTGGCCTAAGTACTAAAAATAATTTTAAAAAAGGTTACTTTTCTGCGACGTTCTGATTAATTTCCTTCTTTATCCTGAGAGATTCTCAACAGTCATCTTTAGGTCTACTAATAAGACTTTGGGCTGCATGGAAATCTAAAATTATCACAGCTGTTGAAGCATGCTGACACAGTTAGACAATCAAAAAATACATAGATCTCTGTTATTTTAAATTAGAAGTTGCAGGGAAGAGTTTCCTGTCACTAAGCTGATGTTTTCTCTTAACTCAAGAGCTATTCATATGTCTGAAGATTAGCAGCTCTAGAGGACTCAGCCAGTTCAACATTATTTTTTGCTACTTGAGCATAGATTAACTTCATCATAAGAAAATGTGAGCTATGCACTGTTCATTATCAGATCGTTTGTGAAAGTGTAATGCTATCTTATTGAGAGATAGCTTATGACAATACTATTTCTATGGGATTTATATCTCTCCATCTTAATCAAAGAGGACAGAATCAGTTCTATGGGTTACAACTGTCAGGTTCTCTGAAGTAAAATTTTTTCTCCTAAGAGGACAATGGCCAGATTCTGAACCTAGTTACCTACTTTGAGCTCCTAATACAATCATCATTCTGTCTCGAAACTGAACTCCTAGCAACACCAAGGAACCTGGATCATCTGATTGAGCAGTGCCACAGTCAGCACTGTGGTTTCACACAGTGAGCATGAGGCTGCTTACATCAAGCCAGTAGCTGATCACTGCCATATCTCAGCTCCTATCTCCCTCCAGAGGCAAGTGCTCCTGCCACCTCAAGGCCTGGGGGGACAGTCTGTGTCCAAAGAGCAGGCATCTTACTTGTTTGGAGACACTGAGCAGTACTGAAGATTAACCCGGCATTTAGAGCCACAGTGCAGAAAGTAGGTAATGTGAATTCCATTTCTACCTTATCCTGGGGAATTCCAAACTCCTATTTCTCTCTTCCCTAGAGGGTGCCTTAATTATGGAGTTACAGAGCACCTAACCTGCCTCCCATCCGTCCTCTTCAAACCGCACCAGTACATAGCACACAAAGAAAAAGCTGTGTGGTCAAAAATCGAAGAGAAGAGTTTTGTCTCCTAGTGGCTGGGACACTCTCTCAGAGGTCAGTCTGATGCCCACAGTTGCATAAAGCAAAATTCATATCTGTTCCATGGAGTAGGAATTCTGCCCATTTAATTTCTGAGCAAGTCAGTCTTGCTCTTTCCTTCCTCGTTGTGTGATTTCTGCCTTCCTCTAAACAATTGTCTACCTTCAGCAGGAGGAAATGAGCCCATGTCTCTCAAATTCTTGCTGAGGGTTTAAAATGTTGGGAATAAAACACAGGCAACCCTTCTTTTTGTGGTGTTTTTGAAATAACTGATCCCTTCTCTTGTGCTTTTTACAGGGTTCACTACTGGCAGTACAGCTTCAGGAAGCTTGGGTTACAACGAACATGCCAGACCACTTCAGAGATTTGGGCAAAATTTCAGACTACTACAGAGCTTTGGTAGGTGATGGAGCCTACAGACAACGTGGTCAGTGAGATCCTTACTTCCCCATGTGAAAGCACCTTGTGTCGATTGCATGGAACTTAAAATCCTAGAAGTAGGTGATCATTATGAATTTTGATATCTCTAGAGCAAAATCTAAGCTATAATACCTCAAGATAAGGTTTTACATTTCTCTGACATTTAATTTTAAGCAATGAAAGACAGTGATATGTCTTTCCTAATCTAAGATTTTTTCTCTATGTAGAAATTGCATTTACATCTTAGAGTGTGTATGGAATTTAATGGGTCTGCTCCACCAGAGAAAGAGAGGAGAAAATTCTTTAGCAATTGTGTTCTAAAACTAACAGTTAGATCCATCACGCCTCATGCCAAAAATACAAGAGATGTGGGTGACTATAGGAGGTACATCATTTCCAAGAAATAGACAAGAAAAAGCCTGGACTGTTTGTTTTGGTTACCAAAAATCCTCTCAATCATCTCAAGATACCCGAAGAACAACATGAGATGAAAAACTGTCAAGAGATTTTTGGTTTTTCTCTGGTCACAAATAGCATTCCCCTCTGAACTACACATTCAGGATGAAAATCCTAATTAATGTAGACATATCCAGGCTTGAGGATTTTACTGTCAATACTATAACATAATTTGGGTTTACCCCAAGTTCCTCTTCTCTTTTCTTTTCCTCTCAGTAGAATTCAAGGACATTTTTTGAGGATGATTCTTTTCCTTGAGAAGTGGCCAAGTTTTTGAATAATAAAATGTGACAATAATTAGAAAATAGTTTGAGTGGGTTAATGAACGATGATCCATTGAGTCATGGATTTCAGAGCAGGTGTCTGACTGCAAGCCAGCTGTGAGGTTTGTTCTTTCTAGTCATGTGTCTAGGTATGTTGCATTGTCTGGGTCTCTTTTGGAAGAAGACATGATTTTTTTGTTGTTGTTACTTTCTGCTTTGCTGTTTCCATCCAAAATCTGTATTCTCCATTTCTTTGCTTTTCCCTAAACCCAAAATCTCTCTTTTCTTTTCTATTGAAGTTGAATTAAATCTCCAGCTAGACTGATGAAAAGATGGCGATTTGGAGTTATCTGGGTATAAGTAGGTTCTTGTAAACTGAGGACATGAAAAAGAGAAAGCAAATTTGACTTTGTGTAATATCTTATCACAGGAAGACACAGGAAAAAGTATTATGTCTCCTATATAACACTGAAGAGGAGTGGCTCTGAAAAAACACTCAAGGAACACCCATTAATGTCTTTCCTAAAAAAAGAGCATGTTTCTCAGGCCTTTCAAGTGCACAAGAAGAGCATCTGAGTCACTTCTGGGGATAGTGCCCATCAAACTTGTCAAAATCAATGCATGCAACAATGCTAATTGCTCCATGAAACAGGGATGTGAAGGGTTCATGGGCACTGCTAGTATTCCGTATTGGTATGCCTGGACTGGATATGAACCAAGATCTGAGCCAGAAAACCCAGCACATGCCAGATTACTAGAGTAGGAAATGCAGAGAAGATAGGAGTAGTGTTTAAAGTCCTACAGGAGGACTGCAGGGCTGCTTCAGAGCAGCCCACTCTCCATCTCATGCATCCTGAAGCCTACAGTTCTTGTGTATTTGTGGTGATTGAACCCCTGTAAGCAGCTAAGTACCACACAACTGCTTGCTCACTCCTCCCCCCTGGAGGGATGGGAGAGAGAATTGGAAGAATAAAAGTACAAAATCTCGTGGTATGAGATAAAGACATTTTAATAGAAAAAGCAAAAGCTGTGCACACAAGCAAAGCAAAATAAGGATTTAGTTCACTACTTTCCATTAGCAAGAAACTTAGCTATTTCCAGAACTAGGGCTTCATCACAGCTAGTGGTTACTTGGGAAGACAAACATCATTGCTCTAAATGTTCCCCTCTTCCTCCTTCTTACCCCATCTTTTATTGCTGAGCTTGATGTCATATGGCACCGGATATCCCTTTGGTCAGCTGAGGTCAGCTGTCTCAGCTGTATTCCTTTCCCAATTTTTTGTGCACCCCAGCCTGCCCACTGGTGGGGTGGGGTAGGAAGCAGAAAAAGCAGTGACAGCATGCAAGTACTGTTCAGCAATAGCTAAAACATCCCTGTGTTGTCAACACTGCTTTGTTCGTGAATCCAAACCATGGCACCCTACAAGACACTATGAAGAAAATTAACTCTATCCCAGCCATAATGGATATTNTAAATGTTCCCCTCTTCCTCCTTCTTACCCCATCTTTTATTGCTGAGCTTGATGTCATATGGCACCGGATATCCCTTTGGTCAGCTGAGGTCAGCTGTCTCAGCTGTATTCCTTTCCCAATTTTTTGTGCACCCCAGCCTGCCCACTGGTGGGGTGGGGTAGGAAGCAGAAAAAGCAGTGACAGCATGCAAGTACTGTTCAGCAATAGCTAAAACATCCCTGTGTTGTCAACACTGCTTTGTTCGTGAATCCAAACCATGGCACCCTACAAGACACTATGAAGAAAATTAACTCTATCCCAGCCATAATGGATATTCAGGTGGTGCATGTGGCCCATTCATAGTGCACAAGTCACCCAAAGTTGAAATTTGCTTTAGATAGCTCACAGCTTTTGCACAAAGCCTTGAGATGCTGTTCATCCCACTGCTGCCAAAGTGCCCTGGGTTAGTACTTACACCTGAGAGATGCTGCAAATTATGTTAGAACAGCTTATACACATCATTATATATTGCTCTGCAGCAACTCCATGTGTACTCCTTATACATTGCTAGGATATCTCTTTGGTTACAGTTTGAGTTTTGTACAATTACATTCTGAAAGGGAATTGTTGCTAAAACCCAAATTTTCATCTGATTTCATATCCAAACCAGACCACATGACAAGCTGTGTCTGATTTCTGCACAGAAACATGAAATGTTTCTTTCCAGCAAGGCATGAAACCAGGCATGATTCACATGGCTCATAGTTTTGTTTTGAACTTTTGCAGAACTCTGCTCTGTATCTCATTACCAGTCCCCAAGAGACACCCCGTCTCTAGCCCTTAAATGGGGATTTTGTCAGGAAGCATCTCATATACCATAAAGGAAGGTTTCGGTTTTGGCAAATCAGATATCTCAAGGAAAGTGGATAAATGGTGTTGGAGATGAGCTTTCATAAACAATTTCTGTGTGTGCATTTCTCACAGAGAAACAATGAGGAAATAATTTGAAACAACAGAAGGGTACATCTCTAAATGTGTTTTGCAAGATTATAAAGATACAAGCATTAACCCATGTTAGACTAGACTGCAATATATAGTATATTTATTGCCTGGCTCTCGCCATAGGACTGCATGTTTTCTCTTTTGTGAAGCTAATCAGGTGCCACTAAAGTCTTCCTCTTCTCGTGGTCAGGTGTCCAGGTTTTTTTCTCTTGGAAACAGAATGTTTTAGGTTAAACTAACACTGCCTGAAGTTGTTAATACAAGCTTCCTGAAATCTCACTCTTCAGAAAAATCCAACTCTGCGTTTTGGAATTGGAGCTACATATGTAATTGTTCTGTGGGAAAGTAATAGGGAAAATACAAACTCATACTGCGCTCCAGACTATCAGTATCATGTCTTGCAAACTAGAAACAAAGACCGCTTTTTATAAAATTAATGCCCTGCAATCTTAAATGCTTCCAGGTTTACGGATTTAAATCAAATACTGTATTTATTCAAAAGAGGTCCACTGTTTTCCTCAGATTTTTTCTTTCCAGCCCAGAGTTTCAAGCAGTAGCTGAACCCATTACAGTCACCAGCCACCTAACTATGCTGGGTACAATAAGGTTCTCCAAGCATCTTTTACCCTCCTCTTCCTCATTACTCCTTTTTCTTTATCTCAAATCCCCTTTTCTGATTATTTTATTTTACAAAGTCAGCAACAGTAGGATAGACTTCTGTTTGCTCTCATGTTCCAGGCTCATTGAAGGCCACTCAAAAGCCCTGGATGTTGTTCATACACAACATAGTGTTCCTGGTTGGGTGAACTATATTAACTTCAGTACAGCAGCTCCAGGTCAGAGGTAGTTATTCTAAAGCAGTAGGCATAAAGAGATAGTAATGTGAGCAAAAGATTAGGTAGATTTATTATGATTCTACAATTAAAAAAGACAATACGTCCAGACTTTATGTGGATATATTAAAGTTCTGTACCGGAGGGTGAAACTGTCAACCATAGCCATTATTCTACTGTTCCATTTACTTGGGCAAATAAGGTACTGCTTGAGGTGGGGTGGACTTTCAGCATTCTAGGAATGTAATGCTCTCCAACTCACCACCACTTCTACAGTTCATCTTTATGCTTTTCTCCCATATAGCAGTTGCCTATCAAATCCAGCCATGCATGTATAACACGTGCCTCTTTGCCACTAAGTTTTGCAGCATGAATTTAACCATTGACCAAAGCAAAACACTCTTCGACTTTTGAGGCAATTCTCTCAGATTCAATGGAAAAATGAATTTTCAAGGTTTTCCATTTCTTTATTTCAAGACTTCCGTATAGAATATTTTATGGTCCTGCTTTCTCTTTCTCATTCTTCCTTGGTGAAATTATCTTTCAAGATATTATACCATAGTGTAACCCCCATTATATTGGACCTAAGTTTATTCTGCTCTCATCTCCTGCTTCCTGTCAGCTCTTTGAAAGCTTCACTGACCTTCATTTTAAGCATTGCTTCTTGTATCAGCAACAGTGCGTATATTCAAATGTGTTGATTTCAAACATATCTGATTGAACAGGACAAAGTCATACCTTACCCAAAATGCTTTCTGATTTATTGTTACTGTTTGAAGACTACATTTATCAGCCTGATTGGATTAGCAGAGCAGCTAATAAACCAATGTGCTTACTCTTTGACAGCCTCAGGTAAATATGTATGGGTGAGAACCAAGATTAAAAATCTTCTATGTAGCAGAGGCTGAAACTAGTTCAAAGCAAACATTTAGGAAAAAAGAATCACAATTATGATAAGGTGCAGCAGGTAGCCTAGCAATTATTTAACAGTTTCTTCCACAGAGGATGCACAGTAATATTGCCTGTCCTGAAGTGATTAAAAAGCCATATACCCTACATCCACCACTAAAGCAATTTCTCAAGTTCAATCACTGCTTAACAGTTGAAAATAATACTTTTCAACAGGTTATGAAATGAAAGTAAAGAAAGAGAGGAAGAACTATATAACTACCTGGCATTTCAGAGACTGTTGAAAATTATAGCGATGGTTTTTGGACAAGATGCCAGTAGTACAAAAAATGTTCAAAAAAGTAATGTGACTTAAGCCATGCTGGAAATTTGTATGCCCACAAAAGGGTAGTGCATCAGTTTTGCAGTTTCCCCAAACCCTGCCTACCACTTCAATGTCTCCACCTCTTGTGTTAGCTGCATGGAGCTATGCATGGAACACATAATCCACCTCATGTAACTTTACATGTTAGTGTATATATGTGCATCTGAGCTATCCCTCAGTAGGCCCTCTGAGTTCTAATAGAAACAGGAGCTTCCAGGCTGTGATTCATTAGACTTATATTTAGCTAGAGACTTACAAAACTGGCTCAAGTCGGTTTTTCTGGTGCAGAGTTTTGACAACTTCTTGACTTTTGATGGGCACAGTACAGAATGATGTAATTTCAAAGGTTGTATGCAAGGGTAGGATCTCACAGTACACATTATATGTAAAAATGACCCATTTTTAGACAAGCTTTTGTTTTTCAGCCAATGTTTGGAATCTTTGTTGCTGAAATGTATTATTTTTCTCCATATTTTTGATTGTAAATATTTCAAAAGTCTGGCAATAATTGAATATTTATCTCTTTTTTTTTTTTTTTTTTCTTAATTCTTTCCTCCTCTTTATACACTATAGCAATCTCAAATCATGACATTTGTAAAGTTGGTATCATGCTTGGGAAATTTGCCTTACAAACATCATAATAGCACATGTTCACAGTCAAATTAGACTCATTCTATATTTAGATATGAACAATGCCTCTGAGACATGAACGGACATGGGAATTCTTTCAGTTTGATGGAAACCTAATGCCTGTAATCTTCTATATCCAGCAGGATTTCCATAATTTAGTCAATTGAAGGGAAAAGATTAAAATTACTTTGGATACACTGGTTCTGCTGAGTAATAAAGGCCCAAGGATGAAACTATGCTCAGAAAGCAGTCTGATTATCACCTTACACATCATTTAGCTGTCAGGTCACTTCCAATTGTTTAGGGATCTACCATCCTCCCCAAGGCAAAAGCTCTGGGTGGCTGAAGGGCTAATTCCCATCAGGAACAATTCCCCCCAAAAAAGTATTGATTAAATTGCAGCAGTTCGTCTTCCCCATCCAAGTTGAGTTCAAGAATCCTGCCTTAACATCACAAACGCACTCATTGACAGTTTTAGTAAGATCTATGGTGAAGTGAATGGAGCCCAATCTTCTAGTGAATTACAGGTGGAATTGTGTGAGATTTTACATTATTTTATTTATTTCGTGGTCATTTGAATCCAAAAGCATGGAAGAGCTAAAAAGAACAGCAAACATCTGTATAAATCTGACATGTATATGCCACTTGAGATACTGTGGAGTAGATATGTTCCTGCATGTGGTCTATCTTCCTAAAACAATTTGCCACCATAAAGAAGATGCACAAACAAATTACTTGTCTATCCTGGACACTTAAACCTGTGCTTTCTATCTGCCTGGTTAGTGAATTCCCGTATACAGAAACTAGCATGGGCAAGGGGACCTGAGAGGCATGGAAGCAGTTCGTTCAGGAAAAGACACTGTGCTAAGAGCACAGATGCCTTTGTTGGTGAAACCATTCTCTACAGGCTGAAAGACTGGCCACATCAACTCCATTTTTCAACCTGCTTCTAAGGATGAGTCATTCACCCACTCTCCATTACTCCTGTAACGTTTCATTTCTTAGCTCAGGGACTGTAATTCTGAGTCTAGAGTTAATATTGCACCCTCAGCTGTGACTCTGAGCACATCTGCAGAAAAATGGGAGCAGCATTCATATCAGCATAGCCAGACTAAAGAGGGGAGAAGGACATATTCACTGAGAGTCTGCTGCACTCATGTGGTGAGACAGCTGCTGGTATTTAAGATAAGATAACTTGGTTATCTGTGTACAGCACTGCGCTCTCCCAGGTAGACCTTCCATGTTGCTTGAAGAGCTCTTTACAGCTTTCATTGTCAAAAAGGTTTTATGTGCATTCTTGAGACATTTTACAGAAACAACATCACAGAAAATAAAAGCCAAACATACAGACAGTGCTAACACTTTTCTGTGTTTTTTCTCCCTTCTCCAAAAAGTCCAGGAGTTGGACAATGACAGAGTGGAAGGTGGTGTGAGACCTGTCACTCCTGCCCATTTCACAGTTGGTTTCAAGGCTATTTCATTTTTGCACCAGCAAAAGGAGCCTTCTCTCATCAACACAGATGCATTTCTTGGTTTTATCCTTTTGATTCTATTTACCTTGTGACTATTGTGTATGTCTCCTTGCAGCTGCCCAGATGCAGCCATTAAATGAACTTTGGGGACACTAGCACTGTGTTCATTCCATTCAGGTCTCTGTTCAATACTCCAGTGGCTGCTGGGAAGAATGCCTCGTTCTTACTGACATGGATTTCATTTGATCTAGTGACCTAGAGATAAGTTATCGTTCACCTGAGTCATCCTATACTCCCTTTCATTTTTAATAGATACAGTTTTGTCCATCAATTTGGCTGGTCACCTTTTTTATTTTTACAGGAATAATACATAATTTAGTGCTTAAAGTTCCTTTCTTTGTTGCTAGCTGAAAAATTCTTTATTTTCTTTTCCCCCTCTAATTCATTTTCCTCAACAATCTCCACCCCTTTTTACTGTCTACTCATAGTATTCCCCAAGTTAACATGAATTTACATGGCTTATCCAAATGTACTTTATATTTTAAATAGATTAAGACTCCATTCCTTTGAAGTAGCCATAATATTTGACAAGAAGCTTTCTCTTCTCCCCCCACTTCCCTCTCCAAATGAATGCAATACCCTTAGAAAGGTCTGGATGATCCAGTGCAGTCTAGAGGGAGGGAGGAAGACATCTGTGTTTATACATAGGTACACATACAGATTTGCATATGTTTGCATGAGCACATATATATATAGCCATTCTGAAAAGCCAGACATGCCAGTGCAAGTCTCCTGTACTGTTGAACCAACTGTCCTCAGCCCTGACCTGAAGAGATCACCTCTGTAGACGCAAAACATTTGGACCTTATTAAGGAAGAAGATAAGCTACTTTTCTAGAACTGTAAAGTTTGTGCAGCATGAAAGGCTGACTAATTTGTGAGCGGGAAAAGAGTAAAACCACATTTCTGTCAAGAGAGAGGGGCAGAAAGGAAATAGGTACTGCATATTATTAAGCTACTTGATCACATATGTCTTTTCAAAGGAGAGAAGGAGACATTAGCAGCAAACAGAGGAACATTGTCATCTGCAAACATAAATATTTTAGATTTCAGGTACACTGGGAATGTCATTAATGTAAAAACTGACAAGAAGGGGCCCTGGAGTCAGCAATGACCGTGGGAGGCACTTCAAGAGACAGAAGAAGGGGCTCTGACAACAAGCACTGTAATAATAATAAACTCCTTTGAAAGCCACACAGGAGACAGATAGGTAGAGAATGGGGATAAAGAAGCTGTATTGCTGCTTTTCAGTTTGAGTTTGGAGGGGCAGAGGAGAGAGAGGAAGAACCTGTCTCCTCACAGTGTTAAGTGCTCTTGTTGCTGAGGGTTAAGTAAGTTAGTGCCTGTGGCATGCTCTCCACCCCACAGTTGAGAAAAGCTGATCAATACATTCAAACAGATCCTTGCCAGAGAGCTGGAAAGATGAAGAGAAGATATAAAGGGAGCAATTAGTTAGAAATAATTTAGATTTAGGGTGAAGATGGACGATATTACTTGCCAACAGGGTCAACAGATAGAGATTAAATAGGAGCTTCAGCAACATGATGTGTTATTTCCTTGTCAGCTGGAATATTGTCCTGGAAGGCTGTAGAAGCAACAGAATAAAGGAGGTGAAAGGGTCAGCAATTGCTGTAAAGAAGATAGGCTAATTCCTTATTGAATTAAAATCTAAATAGGATGGTCAGGGTCTTTCTTCTTGATCCCATTTCACATCTAAAGTGCTCCTTTTTAATGAACTCAACAGACAATAAACTGTCTAGCAAAATCACCAAAAAAAAATTCAATTCCTTATGTGAATGAAAGCTATTCATATATGAACTTGGGATATGAATGCTCAGCATTGGAAGAACCTCCACGTTACTCACCATTAGGGTTAACAAGGACTATTTATTTCGTATGTATGTTATAGAATTACACTGAAATGCCTCTGTAGTTTTGGGAGGTTTTATACCTATAATTAAAAAAATAAAACAAACATAGTAAGAACAATTTTTGACAGCTGTCATTTAATTTTTCATTATTTATGATGGAATTACATCACATACTAGTAAGTGTGCTTTAGTATATTTTTAATGAAGTCTTAATGATTCTGAATCTCAGTATGACACCCTGCTATTATATCTTTCCCAAGAAATAGGAAGAGACAAATCAAAACATTATGGATGCAAATTAACATATGCTAGGGAATGAGGACCTCCTGCATTATTATTGTCACTTCTTCAAGCAAGAAATTAATTCATTTCTAGGAGGGGAAAAAAAATAGGAAAAAAAAAGTCAAGCTTGTTGCTCTTTCAAATTGTTCCTGATCCAAAACAGGACCCCTAAAGAACTTCCCTCATCTAAATTTCCAGACTGGAACCAATCGGTTGACCTTTGGCCTTTTATAACTCACTGCCCTAGAAGCTTTGAGTATTAAAGGAAATATATTTAAAAAGCATGTCTTCATTTGTTTTAATGTTTTGAAATTTACCATGCTAATCAGTAATTTAGAATAATCTTGAAATATTAACTGGCCATTTGTAATCTTTTTATCAACTACAAAGAACACGTAAATGGATCCCAGGCTTCCTCCCTGGGGGAGATAAGGGGTTTTTCAACTGATACCTCCACGGCTGGAAAGCCTGGGATCACTCCACAACACGTGGAGACTTCCCGACATTATTACATTTGCTGAATGAAGAATGTTTGTCTTTATTAATGTCCCCTCTGGACAGAAGTAACCCAAATGTAAGCAACTTTGCATCACTCAAACACTTGAAAACAATGGAAAGGTCCAAGACAAAAATCTGAACCAGACAGCAAAAATACAGTGCTATGTAGTTAAGCTGGATTTTTGTCGGAGTTGCTTATACAGATATCTGAAGGGCTGAAATGAAAACTAATGGCAGCAGGCTGACATGACGGGTACCTGGCCTGTCTTCTGAGGACTGATTAATCTCAAATGTGCTTAACACAAATAAAAACTTTAAAAGGACCCCAGAGCAGAAGAATAACAGAAGCAGCACCTTCCTTTAGTTCTCACATTTGAAAAGAAAAAGACACATATCTAATACACAAAAAGAATAAGCTGAGATTCAGACAAGCTGATTTTAGTGACAAGAACAGCTTTATTTCTCTAAACAATCCATCAAACAGAGTGGCAAAGGTGAAAGAAAGATTTACTTCTTCAATAAGTAGCAAGCAACACGATTTCATTCAGCATTGAAAGAGATTAACACAACTCTTCCGTTCAAATATGATAAAGGCTACCAATAAAAACATGAAAAGTAAGGAGTATATGGTCTGATGCTGTTGTTCTAGCCAGAAGATGCTCTGATTTGGGGTAGTTATCTATTCACACTGCTCTAACTTTGACTAACAATCTTTATAATAAATTATACTGGCATACAAGAACAAGATAGTGCCTGCATTTGATTCCGGAAAATGAGAATGAAACATCTCATTGGCATTAATAAAAGACGCAAGATCTACAAGAGGAAAAAAGAATACATTAATGTAACACCCTTATAGCACGTATATCTTAGTCAAATGATGGTAATACATTGTTCACGTTAGTGACAAACTGGAAGAAATTTAGGTAAATCTGGAAAATGTACAACAGATGGACATAGAGATGTTAAGTCTTACAGGGACAAATTAGAACAACCGAAAAAATAAAACCATTATGCAGCTATTGCCAACAACCAGAGCATCTGAAAGGTACAAGCATCCAAAAAAAGGAATTCTTTCCTTTTCTAGAAGTGTAAAATGTAGGACAGGTAATAGGGAAATACCACTCAGAAGTGAGATCCTCCCTCTACATGTATTCAGTGCTGCCAAAATCTGTATAGGAAAAGGAAAGGACGGTTTAACTCACAAAACTGTTTCTCTGTCTAAATATCAGTGGCATAAGAGTTATGAGGCTGAAAAAATAAACAAGAATGTATTTTTCATTTTTATGTTATCACACTACATCTCTGCTTGTCCTTCCCATCTACTCTACCAATATGAATTAAATCTATTGCTCAGTTTCAACCTCCTTGACAGGGAGTAATATTTTTAAAGGTATTACATATCGACATACATTCTTAAAATAAGTGTTCAGATAACAAAGATCCCTTAGCAGTATCCTTGCTTGGGTAAAAATTATAGGATGAGTCAGAAAACTAAAATCACACAGAAGAAAGTTATTACAGTGTTAAACCATGGGAGAAGAGCTTGTAATTTGATCAAGAGGCTGTACCTTATTAGATATTAGAGAATGCAACCACAAGGAGCTAATTCATTTTAAAAAAACCAAACCCAACCAACCAAACAAAATAAATTAAAAAAAAAAAAAAACAACAACCAAAAACACAGAAAAAAACCAACCCAAAACCAAGCCAACTCCAAACTGAAGAGTCCAAAAATTTTGTGTCCGGACGTAAATACCTATATACAAGGAAGATTTCTATGTTCCTGTCGATGAAGACAGTCTATGAAGATTGAGTGAATCCCCTCCACAGTCTGGAGAGTTATGCAACTGACCTTCACTGATGTCTACTTCTGGCTGAGCTGAACACATCTTCAGACTCCTTTGGCTTTATTAACTAGATCTTCATAGGCTATAATAGCAGTGGTCTTCAGTGACATTAGACAAATATATTTAGGCAACTGAGCTGAGCCCTGAAACCTAACTTAAACTTTATTTGTTCTACTGATAGTAGAACTGCTAGCATTTCCATGCTCCCTAAACATTTTTCTTCCCCTTTTTTTTACTGTCGTCATTCTGCCATGATCAGATTACTGCAACAAGAACATCTGTCACTGCCATCTTTGTAGGCTGCCATCTCTACAATCATTTCATACGTTTCTCTCTACCTGCCACATTTTCTTGCATTGTCATGTGCACATAATAGCCATAGACATCCTTGAACATGAACCACAAAACATATCACCATAGCTTTAAGGTACATGAGGATAAGATTGTGTTGAACAAGCGGTTATTGTAACTGAAGGAATTTTAAAGAAAAATATGTGTGGAACTTCATAATCATTATAAGAGTATAAGTAATTTATATTTTGATATATATATATGTATATATGATTTTGTTTCTTACCACACTATTGTTTTGCTGATTCTTTAATATCTTTAACGTAGTCATATGCATCTATTCAAGCCAGTATTTTTGTAAAAAAATACCTGCAGTTCTCTTCATATATATTTAAAGAGTTTAAAGACAAACTGTCATGACAAAGATGTAGAGAAACTATTTTTTTCAACACTTATTTTCTCCCAGTATGCTTGTACATCTAGTAAGAGCACAATTTAAACAGCAAGGTGTGACAGAATGTGAAAACTATTGGAAAGAAAAGCCCCTTATGACCTGTAAATATTTTAAATTTGAATTCCCTACTTTCAGAATGAAGGAGCCACCAAAGCACTCCCCTGTGCTCAAGTGAGAGAAGCTTTGGAAGTTTGGCAGCAAGGACCAATCTAGTAAGAGCAAATAATATAACAAGATCACCAAAGATTTATGTTATCTATACATTGGTGATTTGACGCCTTTTGGGAAGTCTTGGAGTGCAAAAATATATAGAGGAGCTCTTCAGGACAGCAGTCATAGAGGTACTGCACCTGAATAAAAAACCCCACACTGATCAGCTAAACCCATTTGTCTCAAAAGAAAGAGAGAAGCATAAACCTGAAGTTCGGCCATAGTTTTCAAATCCCAATCCAAGTGATTAGTTGTTACAGGGACATCTTTGAGATTCTGCACCAGCATAAAGCAGTAGAGCGTCCTCAAACATGGCTTTTAATGATGCAGAGCCACAGATATGAAGACATAAACAGTCTGAAAGATAGCGACTTTTGGGATAGATACATGAATCCATACCTCTACACACCTACTGCACAACGGGACAGGGCAATTAAAGGAGCAGAAAGTTTGCATTAGGCAAAATTATGTTGCCCGCCTACAGTCTGGCAGAATTAATCCTTTTTCCCTGTCCACCCTCAGCCCTCGCACAATTCACCTACCCAAATCCTGTTTGTTCAGGCTTCATGCCAAGATGAGAGGAAGTATTACCAATAGGCAGACTACAGGTTTCGAGTATTTATAAACAGGGAGAAAGAATAGAATCTGAAAGATCCTCCAGACTGTTCACATAACTATTAAAATCATGTGGAATGTAGTGTCATCCACTGAATGCATTGAGAAAAGGAAGCATTCAATGAGGAAAATTTAATAAAAACAAACATATTCTGATAGGATTACAGCATCAAAAGTGCATGTGTTCCACATGTTTTTATTTCTCTTTAAAATTAGAAAAAGTATCTTCGCTTGATGTATCCTGTAGGGCACTAAGCCAGAAAACACTATTATACTATTTCTTGCTTCATAAAGAATTTCATTTAAACTATGAACCTTGTGATAGGTAATTATATGCAGGAAGCAGAGCACATATGAATTTTATATTTATGGTCTACACTGAGGTCACAATTTAAATTCTAAAAACTGCCTTCAGAAATACCAGTTAGTGTGTCGTTTTTATTTTAATTGCATTTCCTCCCCTCTGGTACAGCATGATCAACTGAAAATCAGAACACATGTTTTATGTAACATATTTAGAATCTAGCAATAAACTATTACCATCCATATAAACATTAAGCCCATTTGGAATGCTGCTAACAGAGAAGGGGGGAGGTCGTGGGAGGTGCTAGTAGATCCTTTTGCCCAGGAGAAGAAAACGGCATTAAAAAATTTCCACACACTCCTCATAACTACTTCTGCTAATGAACTGCTTTCCTGTTTCTGACAGTGCAATCACTATATCTTTTTATTTCTACTTACAGATACATTTAAAAAAATTATTTACCAAATTATTTTTCTTTTCTTTTTTGTCAGTTGAATAGAAATATGTCAGTTCCTTTCTTTGCAGCAAGTAATTGCGTCAGAAATTATTTGGACTCAGAAAGGATCTAGTTCCACAACACATTCATCCAGGAATGTAGAAACGTGGGACTAGTGATCCCAGAGACTGAGATGGTATTTGTTTTCCCAAGAGTCTCTTTTCCTTGATCTGACACAAGAATGTGCTCTCAAGTCTGGGATCTCAAGCGGGTGCACAGGCTAAGCTTTCAGACCTTTTCTGTGCTCAAGGAGAAACAAAACCCACTAGAGAAAGATTCAGCCTGTCATAAAAACTGATCACTTCCTGGGCAGCTGTGATAAATGACTATACAGAGGACTCTCCATTCCCTCTATTGAATGCCCAAGACAATACCCTAAGAGTTAGAAGACCACAGTTAACTGCAATGAATCCTGTTTTAAATAGTTAAACAGCTAAACAGCTGTCAGACTACCTTCATGAGACCAAATCATTTTAACTCTGGTTTGGAAGAACAGGTTCCAAAGATGAGCAGTTTAGCTTCTGTGATCCATTTAGACCTCGGTCTCTTCACTAGTAGTGATGACAGGACTAGATATTGGAATGACATTTTTATATGACAACTTTTTCACTTAAAATGTAGTGAGCTATCACTTCTTCATGACACTTCAGGTAGGCAATCAAACAGTGTCTAGATGGCCAGACAGTTTCAAATTATTTTAATTTTTTTTAAAACAAAAGCCCTACGTTTTTCCCTCCCTATTTTTTATCACTGATTCT
This sequence comes from Thinocorus orbignyianus, assembly GCA_013400375.1. Classification (NCBI taxonomy): domain Eukaryota; kingdom Metazoa; phylum Chordata; class Aves; order Ciconiiformes; family Thinocoridae; genus Thinocorus; species Thinocorus orbignyianus. The sequence continues at coordinate 213,606 of VXBW01003689.1, forward strand.
AAAGGAAATGTCTGGATGTTCAAAACTCAGTTACTATGATTTGAACAGGATATACACCTTTGACCCTGAATTTTAAAATACACTATATAACACAACTCCCTGCCATCTAGTTCCTATCATATCTTCATCATTTGTCATAGAAAATTTTTTGATTGACTTAACATAGACACTTAACACACATATGCTGGAGCTGTAAGGGCCTGTTCCTCAACTGGTACAAGTGAGACTAGTTCTATTAACATAAATTGAAGCTGACTGATTTATACCAGCTGACAAAAGACTCCAGTATCTAATAAAATTCTGAAAGGCCCTTACATTTTAGCTGACACTTACAGAGATTTTAATCAAGTTCTACATTTACTTGTTTAATTTTTGGCATAAGAGAAAATTCTTCTTAGTGTTTATTTATTGAAGATGTCCCTGCTCTTTCCAGGAGGTTTGGACTAGAGGACCTTTAAAGGTCCCTTCCAATCCAAACTATTCTATGATCCTATGATTGTGCCTCAGCATTTAAAAAAAAAAAAAAAAGGACAAAGCCTTTTAATTCCTGAGCAAGATATCTATGTGATAATTAAAAACAAAGAAAAGCTGTGACCAATAGCCAAATTAAAATGTCAGTTGACATACACCTGAAAGCAGTGACATCTTATTACATAGAAGCCTCACAAATTCACTCCCTTGTCAGTAAGACTTTTCAAGTCATGAAGATAACTACATGCAAGAATAGAAATATTCACTCAGATGAAAACGTATGCTAGCTCTTTAAAAAAATTAATAAACATTTTTTAGCCATTGTTATCTGAATTTCCTGATGCAATCATAGGAAACACTGAAAAATAAGATACCATTTCTTTAAACTTGCTCTACATAATTAGTGATCTCTGCAGATTTCTGTCTATGTTAACACTGTGATGAAAGTTGGAGTTACAATTTTGAATACAGAGACATTACCTAAGGCTAAGAAAGTCCCAGAACTATAAATCACTAAGAAAGGATGAGAGGATATTTTGAAAAATTATAATGGTATATCAGTTTTGTTCTTGGATTCATCCCTAGGCATTTGTTACAGGCTATATGTTGATAAGGGCGGTGGGCTTAGTGAACCTTGGTCTAATCTGGTGAAGTTACGATTGTGCTCTTCTGTTCGACTACAGACAACTGAACAACATGTGACCTCATAGGCTTTAAAAAAATTCAAACCTCAAAAATACCATTGAAATAGGATTGTAAATTCAAAATTTTTACTTGAAGAAATTTCTTTAAAGTTTATCATGATTAATTTCAAATTCTCTGATTTTTCAATGCAATTTGCAAAGAAATCCAAAGAAATGAAAGACAAGAAAGTAAGAAAAAAACAAGAAAACAGTACATTTGACAGCAATAAAAACATTAAGCTTTTTTTTTTTTTTTAGTTTTCAAGTGGGATAGAAAAATTATAAATTTTCGCACTGAATATTTTTAAAAGATATTCCAAATTCTGAAGAACTAGCCTTTTTCAAGAGTGATACAAACACATACAGATCAGTAAAAGCAGAATCAGAAATATCCCCTTTCCCACAGCATCCTGGCATTTGTACAACAGCTGGCACTATTGGCACTTTCAATCTGCAGAGTGAGTGGATCTTTGGGAGTCCTGAGAGTCTCATAAATCTTCTTAGACAATAGGAAAACACTGGAGTTTGTGCCCTTGCTCTCTACCCAACGTACTATTTGGGATATATAGAAGTATGACGTCTAAACTCCAGGAACTGTGCTCAGTAATTTGTGCAAATGTACAAATGCAAACAATAGAAAAGGGGGAATCCCATGAGGCAGGGTAAAGACTATTTAAAGGAATGGTATCTAATTCATATGTACTACAATTTCTTTTATAGCCAAACTGTAAATAACTTTTCACTGTAGTATGTCATGAGGCACAAGAACATATGCTGTGCTGAATTCCAAACATATGACCTCTGCTGCATTCCTTTCATCTACTCATTATATAATTCTGTCAGCAAGAGCAATCAAGTTTGATGTGTGGAAGTGTTCACAGGATTGAGCTTAGATACTCTGAAAGTTCATTCCCTTAATATTGGTACCATTATTTTGTATGGGAAAATAGTTCATCTCATAGAATGGTGAATATCAGGATTTTTTTTTTTTTTTTTGTGAAATTACTATAATAGTTCAATTATTTAATTTTGAACCATTATTTTCTCCAGAAAAAAAAAAATCATCAGCAACACTGAAGTTTCTTAGTTAATTTCCATAATAATTCAGGATACGCATATGTTGGCTGAGCTGACAGCAATGGAATGTCAATTCCTGTAGCTTTACAACAGTCTACAGAAGTTGGTCAATACACATCTGAAGAAGAACTGGTTTTTAAGATCAAATCTTTCCACAGCTTCCTTCTTACACACCAGTAACAAACATAACTCACAGAAGTAATCTTAATTAATTCAAGTTGAGCATGAAAAGGCATTTAAAGATAATTCAAATTCTGTGGTAATCAGAGCATCATGTTACAGAAGTCAGCATGTTTCGGATGAATAATTCTGGCCTTGCTTCTAACACTTCTGAAGCATGAGAGTACAATTTAACCAGAACAAGTAACACTTAAAGCATTTCTGAGGATGAAAGTTTACCTGAACAAATAAAAACAGTGTAGATATCTACATTTCAGTTAGTTATTCTAGCCTCCTATTATAGTCAACAGAAAGCAGCAGGCATTTCATTCTTTTCCAAAGAGTGTCTGAAATGAGTGAGACAAGCAGTGACCTCAGAGTGACTATTCCTCTCTATTCCATGATGTAGCATAAGAAAGCACAGCTCTAAGAGTTTTGTTGTTCTTACCACATTTCCTAGAGTTGAATTGTTATCAATATTGTGATCTGTTTATCTGACTGAAATGTAAAAATAAGTTGGCCTTCCTTTTTAGACACTGGCATTCTTTCAAAATCTTTAATGACTGTTACAAATGAGTTTTCTTTAGTATCCAATGTTCTTTCTGTTTTCACATAAACCATCCAGCAGGATATCTTGCCTTTAGCTTCTCTTTTTCCTTTGGAATAATAATAATTTTGTCTGCAGAACAGGAGAGCTAATGACCCATAACTTTGAGAAAGTTATGAATTTATCTGATACATTCTGTGCCTCAGGAGAGCTGGAACTAAAGACAAAGATCCTGATAAAGAAATAAAGTATGCACGTTTGTCACCCTGAAGCCAATATATTTGCGCTGGCAGAAAAGGGAACAGAATCATGCCCCAGATGCCAGTGCCCTAGTCTCCAACATTTTCTGATATCTTCTATACACCTAATTATACCTACTGTTAAATTTTTGTTATTTAGCAGATTTTTCACTGTAGGTTGTAGAGATATTACACTCTGTCTTGAAAACTGCATATAGGAACATACAGCGGAAATTAGAATTTGGAGTCCTCTGAAAATAAAGAAGTACTCATTGAGGATACACACATAGATAAGTCAAGTTCAAACCCAGTTTTGGAGATTCTGCTTTATCCAAGTTGCAGGAGATGCACCATAAAGAATAATTCTTGCTAGGCAGGACCAGGAACTCAGTCATAGGCCTTCTTAGGAATCACTGGAGCTATTCAGAGAGTAACTGTTCTGGTGTGATTTATTCTCATTTCTCACAGAAACATTTTGAAAAGTTTTGGAATGGAAACAGGAAATTTCTTAATGTCTTTGGATTTTTATGGGAAGGGAACATTATTTCCCCTTTGATTTCATGAATGGCTGCCTTTACTTTTTTAGCTCCATATTTGTAATTGATTCGAGTATGATAAGATAAACTGAATATGTGATGGATCACTTACTAGCATAAATCAGAAAAGAAAAAAATGTTTTGCTACAGCGGAAAATAAAAAACTAATTAGTGATATTTGCTTCCAGTTCTGAGATCCAAATGAGTATGAGATATCAAAAAATGAGGATAAATGTATTTATATTTATATAACCAACATTAGCAGAAGGATCTAAGCATTGATGATTTGCTGGCCAAAAGTTAGAAACATCACCAGCATGTTCATATCCCAAACTGACAGTTATTCAGGAAATCTGTTCTTGAAAAAGACAAGTTGAAACCCTTACAGTTAATAGATAGGAAAGAAGAAAAAGCTCTGTAATCCTTATAAAAATTCAACCCAAAAAAGGGGAAGAAGTGCATTATTTTTTTTTAAGATTGGGTGCAACCATTTAATACCAGCAATTAGTGCTTAATAAGCCCCAGAATTGACTACTCATAGCAATTTAAAGTTCCCATGTTTCCTATAGAAATCTTATCTTTGACTTTCCTCCTGGAAAGCCACACACCCTATACAGACAAGTAGCAAAAAGAGGGGAAAGAGGCTCCTACAGACCTGGAAGTCTTTCAGTTGAGGTGGGCAGAATAGGACCCCCAGTAACGCCCCACTACCTGCCTCTCCTGTCCTGCTGAGCAGAGAACACAGAAAGTGGTGGGGTGCCTCTCACTGCATTTTCCAAAGACAGGCTCAACAGCACATCCTCTAGGCAAACCATACGCAAAAGAAGACTTTTTCTGGACTATAAACAAGCTCTGTGTGTGTGTGTGGCAGGGCAGAGTTGCAAAGAGCCCCTTGTGTACAGCCATACTTGCAAACAGTGGCAGCCTCTAGATTTCCAACTCTGACTAGAGGAGCTGCCTCGTGCAGCATGACCTCTTCCATACATCAAAGCCAATAGTACACCATAATAGGAGGAACAGGTCTGACCCATTTTCTCCTGCGCCAGGCACCTGCCACCACTTTGGGAAGAAGCAGGGGCCTCTCTCTGCTTTCTGGCCCCTCCACAGCACTCTTGAAGCAGGGTTTGCTCTGAGTACCTCCCATACTGCAGGTAACGTCCTCTGGTCATATTGGAACACCACACACCCAGCCATCCACTGCCTCTGCACCTCCTATTCGGGGTGCAAGTGCACTTATGGCCCTCCTTCCTGCCCATTTCAGCCCTGGCCCTGACCCCTTGTAGTCTTCTCACTCAAGATGTCAGAACCAGGGGGCTGAAAAATCAAGCACTTCACAGAGCAGGCATGCTCTGTGGTGGGTGCAAAGAAAGAAAAGAAGGGAAATACATTTTCAGTCACATCATTGTAGAAATGTAGTGAATTGCAGGTAAAAGTAAATATTGCAAGATAATTAACTAAAATCAGTCTGCAGGGGTGTTCCAAAGTGCCTAGAATCTGCAAAATAATTTTAATAGTTTCATCAGTATCCTTAACTCTTTGTATTCAAAAAATTATAATAATCGTTTATTTTTTTCCAATGATCTTTGAAAGAATCTTCACATCACATATAACAGAAGTGTAATAAATTGGGAACAAGCCTGACTTTCCTTCACCCACACCTATTTCACCTACACTAGAGAAACCTCTTTAATATTTCCTATCCACAGCTCAGCCAGTATTTGCAAGTACTGATCATCTCAAGAGAATGCCAGATCTTATCAGATGTTGCAACTAAAAAGGTTTAGTGAAGTCTGGATAAACAAGCAGTGGTTTAGCTGCCTTACTAAACTATATTTTCGAAGTTCACTCATCACTAATCATAGTCTGATAGCTTGTCAGAGATCATTGCAAAGAATTCCCCACTGTAAATAAAAGCTGTATGAACACAACTAGTTATAATACTTTGGATTTAAATGGATAGTTTTTTGGCAAGAGGGTTCTGTCAACATTTATCAGGGAGATGGGCATACATTTTATGTTGTTTTGGTTCCACAGCTAATTTGGACAGCAAAATGAGATTTCCTTGTAATGAGTACAAAGCCACCTGCTTTGTCTCTTTGGAGGAATTTAAAATATTTAGCATATGAGGTATAAGTATATCAGAAGAGTTTTCATAAATATCAGCAGGAAAGCTGTCTAGGCATAGAGATCTCCTGAGTAAAAGAATCAGTATTTAATAGCTCCCTTAATCTCACTTAATGTTAATGGACAATTGGAGGAAACTACTCATCTGGAAATTGCTTTAGCAAATTAAACGTAGCCAGACATCTTTGCTTAAGTGAATCTGAAAGCAAGTCATCCATCTTACACAGGATTTTAGAGAAGTATCCAAAGTCTGAAAACTGTGTGTCAGTTTTGTAGATGAAAGTCACTTATGAGCTCACATCAACATATTGCATGCTCAGTCCATGCCTTGCCAGAGCTCAGTAACCAGTCTCTTTGCCAGCAAACTCCAGTGACAAGCACTGCATCTCAAAAATTTATAAGAAGCAAAAGCTTCTCAACATTGTGCTAGCTTCAAACTTATCGTCTGATGGTTTTAAAATTATTTTCTTCTGATGAGACTTGCTCAGTTTCATTGCTGTTTTGTGCAGTGCTGTCATGACAAATGCTAACTATTATGTATACTATGCCATCTTCCACTTCCACAAGGACATCACTGAATATCACAAATACATTGAACCCTCATTTATTTAAAAGGTGTTCTGTTACAGCATAAAAATATGAGTATTTAGCTACTCTCCTTACTACTCAGTATATATTAAAGCTGTGAAGCCCATATTTTGTCTTCACGTAGAGCATGACTCTGTCAGGAAAAATATTAGCACAGGGTACTAGGAAGATCAAGTACCTGTTCAAACTTACATAGGTACCTGGAGGGCACATTCACTGGTGACGATCAACGTCATGGAAATGGTGTGGTCTCTGTGTCAGGAAGCCTCTAAACTGCTAATTGCCAGAAAAACTGTATCAAGGAAAGATTACCTTAAATATAGTCTGCTTGAAACTCTTTGATAAGTATATTGCAGCTGCTGTTGGAAAAATATTAGGCTGTCCAGAAAAGCTATCCTTATGTAAATGTCCATTAAAGAACCAAGCAGTTGAGTGGAAATATTGCAGACAAGGACAATGTAAGACTGAATAATTTTGGAACTCATTTTTATCATACTTGTCTTTTCTTCTTGCAAACACTCTTCATCTTTTTAAGGTTCAAGTCTTTAATTTCAATTAATGCAAAATTTGTGTAAATAAAAGTGGTGTATACTGATTTGTTGTTATTTAGGAGTTAAATGAGCTGCTTATATAACCCTTTACATCATCACTTGTTTTAGCCCAAGAACTTCCATGTGAAGTTTTGATCATTGACATAAACTCACCTCACAAAGAAAATTAGTGAACATTTTTGACAGTAGGAGACTGCATCAAAGCCTACCAAATTAAAATCACTTTTAGTTAAATTACACTCAACATGAATTTTACTGGAGTGTTTATTTACTTTCAAATGGATAAACACATTTTTAAGTGCCTACTGATAACTCTGTTTAGGTATCTGATGATAAATTAATTCTTTATGTAGCAATGTGGAAACCAATGGGAATTAATTTGATCTATTTAATTGCTATTTGAGAGGAAGGACTTGGAACCATATTATACATTGGTTTCCAAGCACTTTCCTTCTATATTTTAGCCCTGTAATAGTATAAAAAAATATGCATATGTTGAGTATATGATAGAGAAAAAGGGATACTTAAGCTATGCATAATATATCAAAATGGGCTTTCAGAATTCAAAAACCTATACAAATTATTAGAAATAAAATAATTTATTTTTGATTTCTGATAGTACAGAATAAGTTCCAAATGTTGAGATGGATACATTCTTCTAACATACTAAAAGGATTGTTGGTATCCTGGAAGAACAAGATGATCAGTCACCACAGTAGAGTGTTAAAAGGCCAAGTTCAGCAGTAAAGTAAGTCTAATTCCACTGTAAATCAATAGAATTAGATCTATCTTATAAAATTATTTTGTTTCGTTTATTGACTCCCAGCAGGCAGACAGTACACTTGTCTTGCAAAAGGAGATGCTTGTCTTGCAAAGGGAAAAAGTACGCTTCTAAAATTATTTTCTAGTGACATTGTTGTGTACATATAACTTCAAACACATTTTAAAAATTTTCATATCTGAGTTTATTTCAGTGTTTTACTTTTTTAGCCAGTCATTGTAGTACAGAAGTTCATATGTTTCTAGGTTTCATTATTGTCATCTTATTACACAGAATCTAGAAAAGAAAGCTAAGGATGTAAACACTGAATTAAGCTTGAGCTTCTCATTTTTCAAGAATTCATCAGATAAATATAAAATCAGATTAGTACGATATCTTTGGACATTTGGTTCATGTTCTTTACAGTTCTTATGTATTTATCAGCTTTTCATTGAAGAGGTCTCTGGTGTATTTTAATCTTTTTTCAGTTCATATTTTTTCAATTTTCAGTTGATATGAACAATAGATATTTAAACACAGTTTGCAGCTGAATTTAAAGAAGCTGTTTCTCTTACTCAGACTAAACTCATGTAAACATAAGTCATTGTTCTTCAAATTAGGAACAGAACTTCTTAAATAGAAGGAAAAAAAAAAAGGAAATTTAGGGTATGTCTTGAAGAGAGGCAAACAAGTTAAAATAATTGCTCTGATTCTTGCAAAAACATCTCACATTGAGTTTTAGTTTTCACTTACCACTGGGTAAACTTATCCTTTCTTATATAGTCTTTGCTATGAAATGAAGAATATCTGACATACAGGACAAAGAAATATATACATCACACTGAGCAGCTTATGATGCAATCAGGGAAATCTTACTTAATGTAGAATCAGGCCATGGCTGAGTAAATCATAATCTAATCATATCCAAATACAGCATAACATCACTTTTTGATGGTAAATAATTCAATGTGGGAAGTCAAATGAGGAAGGATAAGTTGTTCAAACCAGGCAAGTATTGCAGGGGAACTTCCATCTGGCTTCACCCTCACACAGCCACAATTTTTCATAGCGGTGCAATGCCAACAAAAATAACTAATTTATTCTGTAAACCTCGAGTAAAGTTTTTGGTGAATCAAATCCAAACATCTTTTTGTGTGGTAAGAGGACTCATGATAGGGCTTGTTCTATCAACAATTACACACACGCTTAGAAGTATATCTACAATAAGACACTATATTTCTTAAACTGAAAGTGTCCATATACATTATATACTAATACATTAACAAGACTTATTTCCTATTAGTTCCTTCTTCACTACCATATTTTTTCTCTTCTGAAACTCAGGAAAAAAATAGATCATATTTTTTTAAAAAAATCCTGGACTCTGAATGTTGTACTTCAGCTGTGGCTCTGTCACTTCTTTACTACCAGAAAATACAATGAAGACTCACAGTTCAGTTGCTGGTTGGTTTCTCCACAGGGGAAAGTTAATCAAGGTCCCTGGCATCACTTTCCCCACTCCGTTCAGTTGTACTGACCCCTGAGCTGGCAGTAAGTTCAGGTTTACCCACCTGCACAGTAGTGGAAGTATTGGCTAGACCTGACTGTTTCCTTTTTCACATTGTTGTCTAAATTATGTGTGTGTTGTGCAGTGCGGAAAGCATCTTTTACCTGTGAAATCTCTCCAGGAGATCTGATGGCCCCAGTCCTGTGTAGTACACCAAGGTAGGGAAACACAGCATGCTCAAAGCTTCTGGCATAAGTCTAGGCTGAGTATGAAGACACATTTGTATATCTGTGGGTTAGCAGACCATAGCATACCTGACCAATGTGCCAACTGTTTTGCCTTGCTGGCTGAAAAATATACCAACACGTGAAGCATACCAAAAGTATTGAAAAACATCAAAGCAACTTAGCAGGATCCACCTGGTTGATGTGCTGAAAACACAGTGCAAGTCTTCCATGGCAAAATGTCACTACAGCTTGCATTAGAGACTGGCTGGCAGCAGCAGACCCAAATCTTCCATGCATCACTCATGGAAAAGTGGCATTTAGCTCATCTTGAGCTGTAGCTCGCATATACATTTCAGGGAGCTCATGTCTGAGTCTTTGGCCATTAACAAGAATCAATTACTCAGACAAAAACCCTCCTCAGAAAAGCAGCTAAATATTATGCAAAGCCAATTCTCCCTTTGGGGAGAGCAGAGAAGGAGGTAACTGTGTAATAGGTCGAAATTGAAATTGCTGTTCAGCCTGAAATAGTTTATAAATACTGCAGAAAATTGTAATTCTAAATGCTGATGTGAATGGCCTTTTGGCAAATCCATGTTATATCTCTGCTCTAGTGTCATGCTTGGTCTGACAGCTGCCATTGCCTGACAGTCATTTCAGTAAACATGATTATTATTTTTTTCTCCTATGGGTAACAATAATGTTTTACATTTACAGTGTATACTTTTCCATTTATAACAATAAAAGTCTATATCTCTTAAAGAAATCCTATTTATATTTACAAAGGGAGGGAGGTAGGGAAAAGGACGTTAAAACACCAATATTTTACCTACCAATAAAAAGGATAACAGGAACGAAATAATTCTTATTACAAAGTGTGGCTTTTTACAAAATCTACTGACAATTTGTACAGAAAGATGTAGAAACTAGTCATTCACATGCAACCCTTCCTCGCAAGAAATACAGGATGTGTTTAAATGTTTTAAGCAGTTAGAGCGGAATCTACTGCAACTAAATTTAGCACGTAAAATATGCCAAAATTGTTCTTCTTCATGCACAGTCCTGATACTCAAGCTCACCGGAGTCGCATCATAAAGAGGCAGATGCCTCCGATAGGCAGATTTCTACCCTATCAGCCTAAATCAGATGGGCTGGATTTCATCCCTAGGATTTTCATCATATTATTCCACCTACCCTCCTCTGATCTTGGAAGCTCTCTAGGCCATGTTTATGGAATTAATTGGGAGCTATAAAGCCAAAGACTACTTCAGTATTTTAACAAAAATCTAAAATCAGGCAGTGGGAAAAAGTCCCTTAAGTCGTAATATCCTATTCATCCCTCAGAAATAGAATAATAAATATTTTTTTAATAGGTGGCTATTTTTAACCAAACATTTTTCAGTCTTTCGTTGGAAAATAGGCAAGATCGATACAGACCACATATATCTCAGGAAGAACTAATATCCAAAGAGAAGGCTACACCATGGGACAGTGCCTGGATCAGAGCCAGCCACCTTTTCCCTGGGTATGCCAGGAGCCTTCCTCAGGAATGAGTACAGGCACCACCCACATCCCCTTGAAAGATCAGGCCCTTAGGAATCTGACCTAATTGCTACCAAAAATGATATAATGGCTGAAGGACATGTGCTCTCACACACAGTTAAAGAAAAAAGGGGGATTTTTAAAAAATTATTTAGTTTCGTTCTTTGTGTCTGGAAAGAGAAACTGCAAGTCACACTAACGACCCCTAGGGAAGAGACAATATCTGAAGCTGCCCAAATGACAGAAATCATGTCCCAACACACTATGCCAAGCAGCACATGTTCTTGACTCCAGGAAATCCCATGTCAGTGGATGTGAATTGTAAAAGACATGCATAAGCTCTATTAGGAGTTGGATTCTCAGCTGATTAAAAGAAAGGAGTCAGTTCACTGAAGTCAATGCAGCTGCAATAATTTATATTAGCTCAGAACCCAGCCCTAAGCTTCTTTAATGCATGTGGTTTTATTTCTTAATAATTTATTAAGCATGGTTTAAAAGACAAATCATTGATGGTGATTCCTGTCAGAGAGAAAGCTTTCATGCTAGCTGCATTGTGTCTGACAAGGCAACACATACGGTGGTCCGGCTTCTATTGTACACAAAGAGCAGGATTCAATTGCTTAAACATTGGCATCTGTTGCCACTTGAGACATCTCAGGCGACCCCACCTGGTCTCCAGCTGCCTGTCTAGGAGGACACAGGTCTCTTGTAAGTCCTATGACATACCTGTCAGCTCCATGCAGATGTCTTGGGTATCCTGGGGCATATCAAACGGCACTAGACACTTGTGTTCAAGCTACTGAATCCCTCCCAAGGTCTGCAAGGAGAGCTGAAATAATGTGTGTTGCACAGCTTCTCCTGATTTGATATCTGCTTCTTTTACTGTTTCAAAGAACCTTTGCTAGCAAACTTGAATTTAGTAGCATTTTTAGGAAGACAAATTTCTAAAGCAAAGGAGGTTTTTTGCAATCTTTTTCTGTGCTGAGGGCTATGCAAAATATTAAATATTATACAGCTCAGTAGGTCAAAAATAAAGCAAACAGGTAGTTCAGCTTTCTAACCCTGTGGCAGACTATCATCTGTAAAAGCAAAAGCTTGCTAAAATGACAGATTTTATTTACAAGTTTACTAGAAGTGGAATTAATCCCCCATAGCTTTGGAAAAAGGACTCAGCACCAGACTGCAGATAACTAAAAAGAAAATATAGGTCAGTGTTCACATCTGAGACAGGTGTGAAAGCTCTCACAGTAGTGGGTGGGATGTATAGCTCAAGTTACATGTAGCATGAAGTAACATATTCCACCTCCTACCAAAGGGTGCAGTTCTTCTGCAAACCAGTGTTAAATTTGATGGACAATATGTCGTGCATTTTAAGATATCCCTGACTGCAGTAAATACTTTTGTTTAGATAAGCATATCATGTCCACTCAATGGAGTATGGAGTCTAGAGAACTGTATGCTCAGCCAGAAGAGGGCATCTAAGGCTGGAATCACTCACAGGAACTGAGTAATATTTTTGTGTCCTGTGGTGTCTCAGACATTCACAAGGGTTGGAAGACACAAGACGGGACTTTCAGATTAGTCCATGGCTGGGAGTCAGTTTGGATAACTTTTGACATTAAAAATCGTTAGCCATTATGTTTAGTCAACTGTGCTAAATCACCGCGTATAGGCTAATCGCTCTGGGCTTCCCTAACAAGCAGTGGACAAAATCAAGCACTAGAGATGCGCACATTATAGCAATGTAAATCATGCCATTACAATGCACATTTTCCCCAACTGACTATAGAACAAGTCTAAGGTGACTAATGGATACATCCATTAAATACACAGACACCCACTACATACACAGATATCCACAGTGAAGGCTCCATATGGTTAGACGAATCCCTATAATTTCACATTTAAAAAAAATGTGGGGTTAGGCAACACTTTTGGTTGACTTAGTCTTGACTCCCATATTAATAAATAGATTTGCTAATGACATTGTGACAGATCTGGCTAAATTTTTCAACAGACTAGCTGTGCAGGCTAGAAATAGTGCTGCCTATATCTATGGAACAATTTTAAACACTGTTTTAAAAATGGGATTTGTTTTATAGGTTCAAGGCATCATCAATATGCAGTGTACCTAATAACCTGATACAAACATTTTTTATTTGGAAGTTTATGTTGGCAAATGAAAGCTACATATTCCGGAGACCCATCCAACCTTAACTCCAAAAGCCACTGGAAAAACGTTGGAAGGTCTTCTCTAATCCACTCATCTGTACTTGATTTTCTACTGGTATTTTATAAGTTTTGTAAATCTAAATGGGATAATATTCTGGTCCTTCTGGCTGCCTGCTTTTCTTTTCTTGCTTACATATCTGAGCATAAAGCTTTTGTTGCTCATTGAACAAAGAAAGTTCTTGGAATCACTGGGACAGTACCTCTAGGCCTACCTAATTACTTTTCTGAAAAACTACAACTCTCTGGATGATTAGTTTTTTTTAATATTGAGATAATCTTCATGTGAAGCTTTTTTGTGAGCCCGAACTTCTGATGCAGTCCTCTGTATCTCTCTCAGTGCAACAAAACCAAGTTTAAGTTGTCTTAATAACGAAGTCAGTACAGCTCTTAAAAAAAAAAAAAAAAAA
>VXBW01003689.1:232058-245120 GCA_013400375.1 Thinocorus orbignyianus
CCCCTTCCTTTCCCTTCCCTTCCCCTCCTCTTTTCATATGTAGTACAAATTAAGGAGTTGGGCCAGAAAAGACTGTTCACATCATTCTGGTGCCAAGACTTAAATCTCCAGTGATTTTAACTCTCACTGGGCAAAAGCATAAAAGACAAAACAGTCTTTACAAGTTGACACAAGCACAGAGTGAAGAAAGCAATTAAAAATATTCTAGTGATCTTATGCTGTCCATAAATCACTAGAAAAGAAGAGGGTCCATTGTCATATGCCTCAGGCATTGCTATAAAGTAGATAGGAGAAAGAAAATCTATCCATAGGGTAACTTATATAGCATTTATAATGTTTAACTTTTTTTGGTTACAGAATTTTCCAAGTAGTGCATGCAAAAGACAAGATGAAGATAGAAAGAGAAAGGGACAGACAGCCGAGTCCTGTCTTTCAAGAAGAAAGAACTGGCTTTCCAAGTTTCATTAGGGGTTTGGGCAGTGACATACTTGCACAACACAACCTAAAGCAACAGCACTGAGCAACAGTGACAGCCTTTTAGGCTGCCTCTCTGAGACCAGCATTCATAATATCCAGTTGTTCTCCTGCCACACAGACTATCTTGATAGGCCTCCACATTTTTGAGTGGGATTCTCAGGTAGCAGGAATGAGATGGAGCAACTATTTCAGCCAGTAAGAAATGCCCAGAAGACAGTATAGCTCTAATTCAAAGATTTATCTCTATCCTCCAAATTTAGTGGTTTTGTAAAATGGGGTTCTGAATTCCCAATCTCTGCCTGGAGCAGGAAGCAAATCAGTATGCAAAGTTAGAGCACTGATGAAGACTCATTTAACAATCAGAGATCAGGTGAGACTGCCAGATCCAAATTTGTCCAAATTATCAGGGATTTTTTTTGTCCTGAGTCAAAGCAAACATATACCAAACTAACACCAAAAATAGACCACATCAAATAAGAAAAGTTATGGGAGAATGTAGAGCTTGTTTGTTTATTATTTTAAAGTTCCTATCCATATAATCAGCTTTTGATATCAGAATGAGAAATCCCTGAACAAAGTAGAGTGACTGGGGTGGAAAAGTATCTTTTCTGCTGCTAAGCTACCTTGGGAAAAATAAAACAACCACCCAAACAAAACCCACAATGCTTCAAAAGAAAGCTAATAAATTATATTGAAATTTAAATGTTGCCTTAACAGAATTAAATCACTATGACCATTTTCTCCTTCAAATAATTTTGGGCCTTGTCTGGAGTTCATTAAGTCTGTCAAAACATTGACAAGGATAAGATTCATTTGATCAAAAGTGTATTTCTACATTAGATTTACTTGCAACAAAGTCAATGGTTTCTGCAAAGATTTACTTGAAATTCTTCCATGTGTGAACATAGCTTATTTTAAATACTGCTCCTCTCCTTCTTGCCAAAGTAACAGCAGTGCTAAATGAATCCAATGAAAATGACACTTTAGTTAAGAGAAAGGTTACTAAGAAAGTTAAAAGTGTTTATGATAAACTCTCTGCTGGGTATTAGAAAAACTCTCTGTGATCAGTCTTATATAGCTTGTTTCTACATAGTAGATAAACTACTGAAGTCATACCATCTGTCATATCCCATGCTCCATATAACAATTATCATTTAAATATATTGAAAGGTAAATACATTGTTAACTTTTTTTCCTGTGAGGTTTTCTATAAATTATTTTTTATTAAAATGTATCAAACCCCAACAGAGTTTAACCTGTAGGATATTTTTTTTCTGACCTGTGTTAAGGACAACAGACTACTGACTGATTACCAGAAAATACTGTATGACATTTCCCTAGTGTCTCTTTTTTCCTTTCTATCTGTATTTGTAATTACTTTCCTGTCTGCCTATCTGTTTGGTAGCCCAGCAGTTGTATTTCATTCAAACCATACTTGCATATTTTTTAGATTGTTACATAATACTGAGTTCCTGATTTGCATTGCGTAATGCCCTGTCTCCTGTTATAACTCTGTCCGCTAAACAGGCCAGATGCCACCTACGAAAGCTACAAGCAGTAAGAGGAAGCAGCATTTCTTAGTTTTTTCCTGCATTTTGCATAGTTTTTTAACCGTTCAGCTTGGGGGGGAAGAAACTCGTACTGCTGTTGTTATCGTGTCATATTGCAGACTATAACTTTAAACCTACTAAGCAGGACAACAGGACTAGATCTGCAGAAGGTCATGTTCTGTGAAGGAAAGATAGCTGAATTGAACACTGGGTAAACATTTGTTTATACATCTCACTCAGAGTCACTAGAGGAGTCCTGCAGCCATTTAGGGAACACAAAAGATGCAACCAGGAGACCCGGATAAGTGAAAACCTAAGGAGGAGAGCAGTGAGCATCTGAGAAAGAACTCAGAAGAGAGCCTTAAAGCTAAGGCTGAAGATTTTGATGCAAAAGAGGGCACAATATGCTATTTCCAATTAAAAAATCAGACATATTTATATAAAGTGAAAATCAATCTTTTTGTAGGTAGAACTAGTGGCACTTCTCTGCCTTATGCATTAAAATGACAAGGACTTTGTTGAGTGATAACATTTTTTACTCCATTCTAAAACCCTGGCCAAAGCCAACATGAAATACTCAGAAACATTGTAATCACAGCTTCAACTTGCCCAAGAAGGATGGGGAGGATCAGGCCCTGGCCAACCATTTTCTGGAAATTGTTTGCAATCTGCTCTGAAATTTCTTGATTTATTTAGCTTCTGTCATAAAAATTAGTTGTTAGCACTGATGGGAAGGATTTTGTTTAAAAGTGATGTGGGATTACTGCTGGTTTAGTTGGCTGTGTTAATTTCGAAAGTATTTAGCTGACTAAAAGGACTTTATTCGACTATCATCTCATTCACCAGTAGAGTGCATACATTTTATTTGCGAGCTTCCTTTCAGTTGTAATTTGATTCCCTAAAATTTTATTCCTTTCTGTCTACTGATCTCCTCCTAATACCTTCTGTAAATTGTAGTCAACCTCAACTAAATTCAAGAAGTGGTGGAGTCTCAGGGATGGCAAAATGTCATAAGACCTGGGGACTTAAAGCACTTTGAGCAACCTTCTCTAGTGGGAAGTGTCCCTGCCTATGGCAGGGGGTTAGAACTCGATGATCTCTAAGGTCCTTCCAATTCTAACCATTCTGTGATTCTATGGTTGGGTAGAGGAGAGAAAGCTGAAGTAATGAATCACCAAAGAAAAGACATTAACAGGAACTAGACCACTATCTGTTACCTGTTGCCTCTTGCCACAGCATGGTGAGTGGGTGGTGGGAGGCCACGGCACTATATTTGCTGGGTTGGGGCTGGGAGAGGCAGAAGAGACCTGAGAGGTATGGTAACAGGGGGAAGAGAATGAGAAAGAAAGAAGGAATGGGGTGAAGCCATATATGATACTGAGGGGTTTCGAATCTTCCTTCCTGCTAAAATCCACGGGGGGGATTAGATTTCATTAATTCCACCATGCACAAATCCCCTGAATTTGAGAATTTGTTTCACTGTATTTGGGGGTTTTTTTAATACAAATGAGTACATGCATTTGAAATTCCTATTTTCTTCACTTGCTTGTTAACTAGATACAGGTTGCAGGCAAGACTGCTGGATCAACTTGAGCTTGTCATCTCCTTCGTGCCCATGTCTACCAGACCCAAGTGCTCTGCCTTGCTCACCTTCTCACAGGTGATCCTGGACCCTGCACGGGTGATGTTGCCTAAGCTGTTCTTAGGTGGAGGCAGAGACCCAAAATTGTGCCCAGGAAGTACAAGCAGACACCTTGGGGCATAGATCAGGAAGTCAGGAAAAACCTCTGGGTGCAGTGGGACTACTTTATCCCAGCCCCAGGAGGCTTTCTTCTGCCAGCACACTATTTTCTGTCTCTAAAGCTCCATGATTTCTCACTTTAAGACAGAATTGATAATAAATTGATCTAATTATAAAAAGACTGCAGTGAAACTTCTAAGCGGAAAACCATCTCCCAGGTTAACAGCCCTTCTGCTAGGAGGGACTTTTTATTTATGCTAGGCTGGAACTTGTTAAAAAACCTGCTGTGTGAAATGTACAGGCTATATACAACAGCATAAGCCCGCTTACTGAGGCTAACTTTATAAGTCCTTGGCCAATGTTTACTTAGCCACAATAAGCCTACTGTAAATAATTAAAAGGCTTCTTTGTTTCCTTTCTAGTTTGTGTGTTGTAGGGTTGGTTTATTGTTGTTGGGTGGCAAGTTACAAGGATTTCCTAGGCCAGCTCATTTATTTTATTTGGCTATTGGGCCTTGTTGCCGTTTTGAAATTTCCTGATTTCAGTCGTATTTTCTAGGCTGCTTTCAGAGGTCTTTGAGTATGAGCACTCTAAAGAGAGAAACTGTGATGGCTAATAAAAGACTGCGGCTGTTAGCACAAACCTCACACAGCAGCCCTACTGTCACCTTTGAACTCCTGGCATCTTTCATCACCAGCCTCCCAACCCTTCTTTTTCCTGACATCATGAATCAAAGGTAGCTAAAACAGTGATGTGGGAGACCAGGAGATGAAAAGCAGAGACCACCTATCAATAACAAGTTCATGAATCTTCATGGCCCCACAGGAAGGCAGCATCTTCCTCCATAAAATACACAAGGAAGAAAGATCGAGGAAGCCCATACAAGTGACCCAGACTCATGACAGACACCTGCAACAGAACAACTCATGGACCCTAGTTCTCCCTGGTAGTAGACTCTAAACATTGGGTCCTTTTTCTCCTGATGCTGCAGAGGTGGGGCAGAGTTGGAGAGGTATAAATAGCAGTGAATGCCTTATCAATGGCAGGTGGAAGGAGTTTCTGATGGTGGAAACCTGAAGGTTTGTTTAATGCCACCTATTTCAGAGAAAGTCCACTCAATACACAAAATGAGTACAACACAGGACTAGCTTTAGTTTCATCATTTGCCAGAGTTGAAGGGTCTATAAGATGATGCTTAATAATACAGTACAAAGGATTACTTTCCTGTTTCCCAGACTGCTTGTGCTTCTCAGCCACTCACTGATTCCGTATCACAGGTTCAAAAATCAGCCATACACTTCCTCTTCCCTTCGAAGTCTGCATTAGAAAACATGATCAGTGAGGCCAAAGAACAGATGAGGTGATTCATAGTAAAGAAGTTTAAGATCAGACTGATTTTGTTCAGTACTATGTCCTTTCAGCTGTGACAGCTGATGGTGGCAGTTAGCATGAACTGTGTCACTGCCTCTGTGCTATGGCTGTATTTTGCAGGCTGGAATACTGAACTGACAAACAGGTTTTGCTGTTTGCCATGTGCTCCTGCATTTGCTCATCCATCTGGATTGATATGCCTAGCAAGAGATTAGCTCAACGGGCGCTTGATCCTTTGCAAAGGCCTCTAGGCAGTTCCGTCTCACACATGATAAATAATAAATAACATTAATGGAATGCCAAGAATGTCATTAATAATTTTCAGACATGTAATTCATATTTAGAAGCATTCCAGACATTGTAAAATGCTCAATTACAATGACACAAAAATGTTTGTGTGAGCGTGTAACAAAGAAGAAACCGTGACCACTAAGAATGCGTCGCTAGTGTTGGGGAGGTTTTGTTGTTATGTCTTTTTTTTTAAACATGAGACTAATTAGAACAGACTGAAAACTTGACAGTTGGACATTGATAAGAACTGAGCTTACGGCTTAAAAGCTCTTGGCCATGACCAGCAATATCGAGGTTGTTCAAGGCTAATAATATCAATACAAGTAGTCCATGCAAATAAAGAGACTGTAGAGCTAATAAATGAGTCATTACATATGGTTTCAATGTGAAATCAATTGACAGCAAATGGGTCCATGGAAACATACATAAATGCAGCAAACTGTACGGAGGACAGTCACTAATGAATGACCAGGGAGGGGAAAAAAGTCCACAGGCTGTTAATGTTGTTATGTACTATTGAAGCACAAAATAGCACTGGAAGTTTTATGTATAAAGAGATGAACAACCCAGTTCTGCTTCTTACTGTGCTGGGGGCAATTTACTAATGATTTGTCTCAGACTATTAGAAACTCCTCCTTCAGTTACTGAAGTCGGACAATAAGATTTCTGAAAACAAATCCCAGCTCTTCATAGTCACTGGACCATGTCAGCTGATGCATGAAGATTTTTTTTGTTCTGTCATCTTGTTTATATGATATCAGAGGCAGACCTGGCACTCTAAATGAAAGAAGATAAAACTAGTTTTACAGGTTCATTCTTGCAAAGTGCTGAGCAATCCTGGTGATTTTTGACACTCAAAGCTAAGCCCATAATTAAAATATCTTCTTGATGACCGGAGTACCAATATTTTCTGGATTGAACTTCACAGCAAAACTTTGGAAGCAGCATGAAGACCGACAAATTATTGTGCCTGGAAGAACTTCCTGAGGGCTGAGGTGAGTTGGGACAGGAGTCTGTCTGAAACAAGAGGTATTTAAATGCAGGCTCCCCTAGACTGGTATCTGCATTCACATTATAGCCAAAGGGGATTATCAATACAACCAGTGGTTCTGAATACATTGCTCACCTAATTCCCTTTGACACGATTATTGTCAACCCATACAGAGTATCCCTCCTGATATACACACCAATTGCCACTTCAGTAGTGTGTAGGTCCTGTGCCACTTCTGCTAGTCCAATGCACGTATTTTAGTTACTATACAGCATCTTAAGTGGCACAAGACACCTAAGTTTAAATGCAAAGAAATCTAGTGAGGTTTTCAAGTGATGAAAAATGGGGATCCACTTTAGAGTGAGTGCTAGTACTGCATAAGTGAGTTTCATAAGAAATTCCCTTCTAGAAGGCCAAGTTTTATTTTTATTTTTAATCAATTTAGCACTATTAATTCTTGGAGCATTTCCAAAGGACAAGGTTTGGCTTCGCAAATGTTGTTGTTGGCCACCACTTAAGACAGCCTAGGGTATATAAGAAGCTTGCTTAGAACTTGCAGATAAGACACAGGGGTTTTGGAAGACCTTTGCAGTTCCAAGAAGTTTTCGTGTAGCGAAACACAGATTTCTTTCTACTGCCCCCCCTAGCTTATCACACCTGTCCTCCATCTGCAGTTCCAGGAGGCACTGGTATCCCAAGGTTCCTGTGATGTTTCTGCCAGTCATGTGGAATTCTTGCACATATTAGAACATTGGAAGTAGCACCAGGCACTTATATTTAGACAACTGAACCAATGAAAACCACTGCTAAGAGACAAAAAGCACAATAGATGGAGGTATGAAGCAGCAAAAAGCATAAAGGTTCTAATGCCTCACATTAATCCACAACCATTTCTTTCACCTCAAGTAATTAGTAGAAGTAGTTTGGATCTTGTTTTTGATCTTTTTCAGGAAACAATCATTTCAAGATGACGACTTAAAAGAAGATAGGACCAATTTGATTTATGGTAGCTACATGCTGTTTTGAAAGTGTCTGTCTCAAACTTGTAATAGGTGCTCTCTATTTCTCCACAACCCTCTTTTTAGTAAATGCATTTGTCAGAACACTGCATTTCATATGAGCAAGCAGGAATTTGTACATTATTTTTACAGCTTTTTTAATTATTTTAACTGCTGCTTGGAATCTCGCAACTGTACAATGTTTCTGTTCATAAAGCTATACTTAGTCAAGAAATCAAATGGATAGCAAGTGCCTAGTGCTCTGTAAACATGTTCAAGTAATCCTCAAAGAAATTTTCATGTATTTGTATTCTAGCAAAAGTATGAAAATTAATTTATCCTGTCTTACTGCACTATCAACCTCGTAGGGGTCTGGGGTTTTTTCTTCTTATATTGAGACTATTTTTCAGTGTTAATACATCACAATACATAAGCACAGATTAGCAATCATCAATATGGAAAAAAAGACTTATCACTCGTATCTTTTGTAGGGTTTGAGAGAGGCAACAAATGGAAAAGACGTGATCACTTAGAATATGCACATAGAATACTACAAAAGTTGTCAGGTTTTCCTGTTACCTCATACATACGGCATGACACTGGAATTGTGACATATTCTTATGTTTTATAATGGACACCATGAAATGCTTTAAAATATAACAGAAAACCAAAGTAATTTTACAATGTTTTAAATACATCTGCATATTGTAACATGTACTTTAACATATGGCAAACAGATGTTTTCTTATATTAAATATAAGGAATATACATTACTTTCAGAGTAGGAGGACAGGTGACGAATGACAGGCTTTGCTCAGTTCAGTGCTTGAAATCTAATATATCAATCACTGTTTACTTGCAATAGGTAGATCTGACCTTTAAAACTAGTGTAGGAGGGTCACTTATCCTGAAGTCCAAATGAGAGGAAAATCCCAAAATATTCGGAGAGCTGTCATAATGTTCCACAAATATTTTTAGGACATGATACAAAAGACCACAAAGGCATTTCCACTATGCCTTTGGTCCAGCTTCTTCAGAAATCCTCTGATGTAAGATCACATATGACATCGAAGTTATGGCTTTAGATTTAGGTAATTTTGATGGTGTCTTCTAAGTTTCATGAATGAGCTGATTGTCAAGTTTCCAGTATTTGGTTATTGAAATCTTCCAGTGCTATCAAAGCCCAGGACATTTTTCATAAATGTACCTAATCTAAGATTCAGTTCCTTTCCCATTTAAACACAGAAATATTTAGTTCATTTCTGAACCAAATATGACTCTCCTTAAATGGCATCACACTGGCTCTGATGCTCTTTTTAATTGTCACCTGTGAAACCACTAAAGGGAAGCNTGAGCCTCTGACTTTATGCAGCTTTAGAGGATTCCTTTTTCTTCTGTAGAGCGCTCTTTTTGAGGAGGGAGAAAGGACTCTCAATCTGACTCACACAAATTTCAGTGGGAATTATACCACTTAGGTCAAGGGGAACAGTGCCTTTTCAAAGATACAGTTCCTGCTGTAAGAAAAACATGGATAATTCTTTGGGGGTGTATGCTTAAATTTTTCAGTTTTACACATGGAGGTTGGTATGGAAATGTAATTGAAAACATAAATAATAAATGTATTACTGGCACAGGAGTTAGATGTAGTTCCTTGAGTTGTTGGCTCACGCCTGTGGGAACAGCAGGGTGGCATATTTTTCATGTGGTTTAAAATCCAAGCTGTTTTAAATATTACTGAGCACCAAGCAAATTAGTAACTGAAGTCCATTAGGCTTCCTAAGAATTTTCTTCTTGGATTGTACCTGGGACTAGCCAACTAAAACCACATTAGTCTACTCATCCTTCTGGAATTACTTAGTATATTTCTAGGCTTTCTGATGTGCTCATTTCCATACTATCTGACAAACAACACATTTATGTCATTGAGGTTCATAGGGACTTGTTTAAATCCCATAGGAAGTTCAGTAGCAGGACCTAGATCTTAGACCTAAACTCGTATCTGAACCACCAAACAACTCCTATTTCATCCCTTGATGACTAATTCATTAGCAGAAACTTTTCCCTTGTAGTGGCCAATGAAACCCAAAAGACAGGCTTGTGACTTCTCTCACTGGATTCTACTAACTACCTGGTAAATATTTTCAGTATCAGGGGCCCGAGAAAGCAAACTGAGTCCAACCCCACAGCAGCACAAAAGTGGCTGCCTGCGAGCTGCCTGCGAGCCTCAGAAGGTTCAGAGGTTCAATTTGGAGACCTACCAAAAAGTTCAGATACTTGTTACAGAGTTTATCCAAACGATCTGAACCCTCAAGAATGCAGACATGGGCCTCCTGAGAACAGACATTTTAGTTAGATTTCCATTCATTTCTGTTTCCTTTTATGCCAGAAATGAAACAAAAACTGCCTTTGTTTTGGGTTTGGGTTGTTGGATTTTTTTGACTTGAGAGCTCTAAGTGGAGCCAGAAGCATCACACAGGAGCACAAATTTACACTGAAGCAAAGTGCAGTGGGGAGCTTATCAAAACTCATCAAGATTTGGTTTGAATTTCTGAGTGTGTGTAAGTGCTTGTGCATGCACATGGATGCACGTAACTTATTTTTCAGTCCATACTTGCTGGCCCATTCAGAGGGGATATTGTTACAGTCAATTGCCCCTAGTCTCCAAAGATGAGAAATCAGCCATTTGGTACCCCAACAGGTTGCTGTTCGAACATTTTTCATTGACCACCAAGAATTCAGCCCATTCAGAAACTGCTTTCAATATCTGGTTGCCTCCATAAATGAAGGAAATTGCAGTTACCCAGGGTCGCTGTAGGCAGGTTCAGTGTGCTGATTGCTCATCTGCCTGTCTGGGAGAGGGTGCTGCTGAGTGAGGAGCAATTGCTGATGCAGTTCCTTGTTAGCATTGTTATCCCTATGTCATATGCTTTAAAATGCCACAGAATTGTCATCATTCACTCACTCTTTGTGTGTCAGGACAGGCTATCGTGGGAAGGCCTGATGGAAGTAGGGCCAGTCCATGACCCCTTCAGTATATTTGATTGCACAGAATTGCAAAATGCCATGCCCTGCATGGAGCACTAATTTGCCTACCACTGTTGAATACTCACATGAAAGATAATGGATTTTTTGTTTGTTTGTTTGTTTGCTCTGTTATTTTCAGTATTTGCTCTCCTCTGTCACATCCTCTCTCATAATAGCTGGCTTTTCAAAACTAGCTTGAAAAAATTTCCACCTTTGGTTATTGAGACACTTGAGAATCCCACTTCGATATTCATCAGAGCAGGCTCAGAGATGAACATTTGCTAGTGCACTTCAGCAGCAGCTCAGATCTTTACCTGCAATAAAATGGGATCCAAAGCTTAGCATCGTTTTTTAGCGTCTGTGATCCACATGAAAAGAGAATAAAAATTCTTCAGGCTTTGGACCCGAGAGGTATTGGATAAGCTATAACTTTTGACAGTGTTGCTGATGGACTTGTGACTAGTAAATTTGCACCACAAGCCAACGGCATTTTCTTAAAATTTCTTGGTTTTAATAAAATTATTCAGTAAATGTCGTGACTTTTTAACCTTTTACACCTTCAAAGGGCATAAATTTGGGAAAGTGAAAAAAATAAACACAGGAAAACTTTTAGTAATTTATATCATCCTGTTTAGTAGGTGTGCAGACCAGTTTTTCTTAGATTTTCTAAATATAACTGGTTTTATTCAAAAATTTTGAACCTAATAGACTTAACACATTGTATGAAAATATTTGCTCAGGTTCATTGTTCACAAGCGTTTTCCTTTCACCCCTCCCTCCTCCTGCCCCACACTTTCTCTGCTTAACTAAACACATAGGAAATTAACAAAGTCTGTGACCTAACAAGTGGCAATTCATAAATTCATTAGATTAAAAAAGACTAGTAACATAGCAATTCCTTTAATAGGTTTCCTTCCAATCTCTAATTTACATTTCTGTCTGCCCTGGCAAAGATATTACTTCGTTAAGACTTTTTTTTTTTTTTCTTCCTTAAATTAGAGAAATTTTAATGACTTCTCTTATTTATTGCTTCCATATGCAAGTAGTTATCTTTCTTGCAAATGGAAATGAGACCCAAAATTGCAACAAATGGGGCCAAGCCGCTGAGTGCATATGTTCCTTTTTGGAGAAAGTACACATGCCTGATCGAATTAACTTTAACCTCTCTGTCCATTGAACAGACATCCTCTAATGTGGGGGCTTTTAAAACTGTTCTCGTTAAATTTATTTTGAATCGCTGAGAACACTCTATCACGGTTTCAGCAAATAACCTCTGATAATATTAAACACCTGGTAAGCACGGTACCCATGGGACCATGTGCTGCCGTGTTTGACCCGTGACCTCCGGCAGTGAAGTTCGGCCCTTGTGATCCACTTGGATTCAGACAAGAAAGCTATTCTGAGGGAAAACACCTGCTCACAAGGGCTGACCCCAAGCCAGTGCACGGTTGAAAAAAGTCAGCTGGGTAGAAAGAGACCAGAGCCCCATGCAGGTGTTTCCTACAGCGCCACACAGCTAAAAAACAAGGGAAAATAAAGGATAATGTGGGTAACAGTTAGGTGCTCCCTCAGCTGTTTATTTGGGTTTGCATAGCTCGAGCTTCTCCTGTTGGATGCCGAGGAAATAAAGAAGAACCTACTGGTTTTGCGTTTCTGAATCTCCTGGGACTTAGAGTTGGCTGGTGCAGATCCCCATCCTGGTGGGCTCCAATGGGACTTAGAACCATGGCAAAAGGCAAATCTGGAGGCCTCATCCTGTCTTTCCCCTTCACAGCCTTCACTGTTATTTCCTTATTTAGAAAAAAAACATATGAGTGGATTGCTTCCTCCTCAGGAAAGACTTCTTGGCTCTTATTTTCCTCTTACTGAGATGTCCTTTAATCTACCCTTATTTGAGAAATGCATGGTAAATGAGGAGTTAAAAGCAGCAACAAGGAAACCTCCCACTAGGAAAGAGGAAGAGGTAAATCCTAAGTCAAGGTTTTTACAGTATTTTGTTTTAGGCAGTGTGATAATGATTCTTTTTAAGTAAAGTAGGCCCCACTTTCATTCAGTATTTTTTAGTCATGTCACATTACTCATTTTTGTCAACAGGTCTGCAAAGTGACAGGCAATAAGATGAAAATATTTAATCTATCTCTTTATTTATTAAGTGAGTATCATGAAATAAGATGACAGGGATGGAAACCTAACCCTTTTGAAATTCTTCCGTTAATTTCTTCATACACTTTTCTCCAAGGTCACTGTTGGATGCAGGACTCGAATGTCACTCACACGCACACCCAAGGGCTGTCAACACACCTTCATTCACCTGATGAGAGCACCTTCAGCTGGCATCAATAAAACCTTTCCAATCCCAACAGTCTTGAGCTCCGGAGCTCTAAGATATTAAACAGCCAATTCTGGACCATTTAAAATGAGTCAGGCTGCAGAGGTAGGGGGAAAGCAATGGCTGTTTCTCTCTAAGAAGAGTTCAGCTATGACTTGTCAGAAGTAATTTCAGCTTTGCCTTTTATAGCATTCAGATCCAAATTGCTTTCCATCACTCTGGTGCAGTCAGGAAGAAAGGAAAGAAAGAAAGGAAAGGGAAGGAAGGAAGGAAGGAAGGAAGGAAGGAAG
>VXBW01003689.1:245129-267691 GCA_013400375.1 Thinocorus orbignyianus
AGAAAGAAAGAAAGAAAGAAAGAAAGAAAGAAAGAAAGAAAGAAAGAAAGAAAGAAAGAAAGCAGTTATTGGCATGCAGAGTGGTACTAACATTTTGCCTTCATCTTTTGCCCAGCATCTTGGGCCTGATAAAGACCAACATCTGAAAACAATCATTGGAGCATATTAGGGCTTTTTCCAAGCCATATCAAGCTACAGTGTAATAACGAGACATTTATTCTATGGCATTTTAAGGTTTAAACAATTTGCAGTCTACTTCCAAGATGACTGAGATGGAAGCAGGAAGAACACAAGTTCTTTAAGTAACTTCCTCACTGTTCCCTCGTCATACACTGGGAACACTTGACACCCAATTGCATTCATCCTGCTGGAAGTAAATGCAAGTCATCACTTCGCATAAGGCTGTTGGTATGATTTCTGCCAGGGCTGATAACAATGTCCTATTGTTGATGAGCCTCTGTCAGTTCCACTTAGCAGTGAGAATGTCAAATTGTCAAGTGTTTTTAAGAGTGGAAGGTGAGAGACAACCAGTACCAATTTCACTTGGAGCCAGAGGGTTGAATCCCCCCCAGATGTCCTCACTATACAGGGTAACACAATGTGATGGGAGGCTGTAGCCACTGAAAAAACAGTGAAGACATTTTTTAAGATTACGCTCCTGGGAGTGTAAAAGGACCGCATCTTTGCTTATTCTTTAGAGCAACTCCAGGCTGTCTCTAACAACAGCATAAAAATTAAATTAAATCCAGACATTAGACTTGAAAATTTCCAGTCCATCTGTATGTCCACTGTTCTTAGGGGACTTCATTCTACTTGCCTATAGCACTAATATAACTTCACTTCTGTTCGCAAAGAGTGGTGTACAGTCATTATTACATACAGAAGGAAATCTGACCTATAAAGAATCACAGCAGGTAATCAGATAGTTTATTCCATGCTTACACATCAATGCACTGACAGTCCAATCTAGATCCTGGCAGACAAACTCCTACATTACACCACTGTCTCCAACAGGGCTCCCTGGGCTGATTGAGTTTAGGGACACAGGGATGGATTTATCTCACCTGAATTCCACCAAGGTCCACTATGTTTCCTGCCAGCAGAGAAAGCAAGGTGCCTCTGAGATTCTTGATCATTTAAATAGCCAGAAAGAGGTCTAAAAGAAGGACATTGCTTAGAAGAAACAGTAGAAAAAGGGACCTGCAGTAGAATTTAGGACTACTGAAAATAATGTGTATCTTTTTACATCACATCCAGACAGTGATTATGAGTCACTGCCTCACCGCTCTGCAGACAAGAGACATGTCAACTTGCAGGACTCTTGGTTTGGTGGCTTTCACAGGCACATTAAATATGAAGAAGAAACGCTTGAGAAAGGCAACACCACAAGGAAAGCTTTTCTCTGTACTTTATTAATCTTTGTCTTCTAGTTTAACCTCCAGTAATCAGCATTCAACAGTGTCAACAGTGTCTGTTTTAATAGCTTATTTTTTGGCTCTCCACCATTATCTATCACAAACCCTCTCTGAATGAGTAGAAGCCAACTATAGTATCCAAGACAACCTGATACAGTCCTGGAACTCTCCCTTTATTTCCTACGTACTGGATACCTGTTCAGTTTCCTCACTGATTCCTTACTCATCCATGTCATGCTGTGGCGTTCTCCACGTGGCAGTCTCAGTTTCCAGCAGAGCACTAATCCTACCAGGAGCTTTTCTATAAAGTTTTATTCACTGTTTTGCAGTCTGAAATAATTATTATTGTCTTCCAATTTTTAGGTGTTAATGACAATTTTGTGGGAGG
Organism: Thinocorus orbignyianus; assembly: GCA_013400375.1. Lineage (NCBI taxonomy): Eukaryota > Metazoa > Chordata > Aves > Ciconiiformes > Thinocoridae > Thinocorus > Thinocorus orbignyianus. The sequence goes on from VXBW01003689.1 coordinate 246,933, forward strand.
GAAGGAGTAAATCATAAAGAAATTGTGTTTTCCTCTTTATTCAACATCTGTCTCAAATCCTCTGCCTAAAGTGTTCTATTGAATTTAGGAAGGAGGAAGGGAGCTTTATTTATTTTAAATTGACTTTTTTTTTTNTTTTCTTTTTTTGGGCTTACGGGAAAAAAAAAAAAAAAAAAAAAAAAAAAAAAAAGGAAAACAGCTGCTTTAGATAAAGTCATACTGCATAACAGGCACCTGGTAATGAAACTATCCAAATTGTTAACAATAGGGATAAAAGTCAACAAAGAATTTTAGAAAATATGTCCATTCCCTTGCTCTTTCCCCTAACTAATGGAGATTAAGATTGTTTTCCCTCCCTGGGTTAGGCAGGTTATGCCAAAGATGTTAAATACAGCCATGTTCTTGTGAGGAAACAGATTCCACAGACAGAGCAGCAAAGCAGTGAGTTGTTTGGTTTGGTTCAGCAAAGCTACACTTACCTTACTATGATTTTTTTCCAGAACTGTTTTTAGGGTTTAAAGGTGCAGCATTTTCATATCCTACTACATCATCTGGATTGGACTAGGAAAAGACAAAGCACAATTCAAAACACTACTCTCATGATACCTCAGAAAGTACGGATTTCTGCAGGCCTCCACGGACTCCCATCAGCATGATTTCCCTTATCATGTCCTTTATACATCATCCTGGCTTTCCAAAAGTATTGGAGTTTCTTCTTCCCCATTCATAAGAAATCTGCATTTGCACACATGAACAATAAGTGGGAGTCAACCACAAAGGAGGTGGTATAGTCTTAACTCTACTGGTAAAAAGTGTTTGGAATCAAAAAAGAAAATAAAAATTCATTGATAGACCTTGAAAAGAAAAGCAGCGCCTCTCCAGTTGTTCTCTAATCGATCCCAGGTACAGATCTGCTACGGGCTACGAAGAAAAGCAGAATTGCTTTTACTACTGCCTGCCAAATGCATAATTGTTGCTGTTTAGGAAAGAATGTTCTCCTTATTCCCAGCTTGTTGGAGTGGTAAATTACCCTTTCCTTATTTTTGTGAAAAAACACATTCTCTCTGGAAAGTAAACCTGATAGTACACATACTTTGATTTTTATGCTATTTCTATTAAACAAGTTTCACTGAGTAAAATGTGATCTCCTTTGGTACTACACATGTGTATAATCAAGTAGTAAAGGCCTGCCACATAACAACATGCAGTATTTTCAAATACTGCTGTATTCAAGCAATTGGTGATGAATTTACAAAAACTCTTACCTGCCATGCTGGAAAAGTTCCCTCCAGCAACTCGGAAAAGGCAAAGAGGAAGAGAAGGAAAAAGAAGGTGTAAGAAGGTGCATAAATTATTGCAGCCCTGGGGCAGTGTGTGAGTTTTACAGGGCTCTTTATTTTGCTTTTCAATAAAAATGTGTAATAGACCCACCGGACCTATTACTTGCCCACTGGACCCATTACCTCTATTGAACAAGGGCAGCATAGCTTAAAGAGAGGGGTGATTGGCAGCTGAGCCTCCTCCAGCCTGGCCAGGGCTGCACAGGGGCTGCAGCCCCACTGCAACTCCTGTTGATTCTGCTTCCCACCTTCCCTCTGGTGAGAAAATGCAAAGACAGATAAAGAGGCTGGAGGAAGCCCTGGCTCCAGAGTGGCAGCAGAAAAGTACATTTAGCCATGAAGAAAAGCAGGTGTGAGCTTTCTGTTGTTCAGCCAAGTATCTTCATGTATTTGATGTTGTTTCGTAGTCCAGGTTTGTCCAGGCAGAACACATTGTACAGCCACAGCTGGGGCATAGTGTCCTCCGGTAGGAAGGGTTTAATGGTGATCTGTGCTTCTTGAAGTCTTGATCCAGCAAGGTGCTGAGCGCCAGGATCCCAGCCTGACTGAGCACAGAAGTACAGGCTTAGATATGCTTAAAGTTAGGCACATACAGGAGTGCTTTCCATCTAGATTCTTCCCAGTTTTCAAAGTCTGCTTATATTCTTGTCACAGTGTTCAGTACTTTTAAATGTTAAACCCATTTTACACAAATATTCAGACTTCATGTAATTGCTAAATAATTAATCACTGTAAACACAAAATTTAGAAAAACATGCTTAATACTCATACTTAAATGAAATATTTCATATTAGTTAAAGTCCCACATTACTGATGGCTTCTTTGTGGTGGTGTGAACTGATGCAAAGAGACAACACCACACTTTGCTCATATTCTCAAGTCTCGAATGTGGCAGGAATGGGAAAGTACCCAGCAGTTTCCCATGGAATGTCCACAGAATTATACCACCCTTAGAAGAAACAGAACAAAGGAAAGCTTGTGACATCACTGGAAAAATTTATACAAAATTTATTCTAGTCAAAATGGTGCTCACACTCCATGGAGTCAGAAGGTTCAGGTGGGTTTCACCTGGAAGAGAATGGGGGCAATTGATTATAACTACATAAATTCTTAATAGAAGATGAATAAATAGGAGGAAAATACATATATTATTTTTTCATTTTGTTCAGTGTTTTATTTTACATATTTATTTTTAAAGTTAGGTCTTGTTCATGGAAGATGTATTTCACTTAAAAATCTACCAGAGTAGTCAAATGTCCTTCTGCAGCCATAACAGACAGTATTCTGCAATACACCACCCACACAAATTCTTTGCACATGCAGACCTCAAAAACTCTTGCAAGGAAGGTAAGTATCCTTATTTGCCTTTTATAGTTGTGGAAATTGATGAGAAGTGGTTTACTTGTCCAAGGAGATATTGGCAGTCATAGGAATGGAAGTGTTCAAAAACTCTGTTCCTTTAGCACATGAAGATTGCATTTCCACTGCTATTGCAGACAGCTTCGTCAGAAAGCTTGTTTCAGTTTGCATTACTCAAGCCTGCCCAAAATCTCTCTGATTCACTTGTGTCCACGACTCACCAAGAAGCTCTTGATAGTTTTGCATGCAAATACCTCAAGATACCTTGATTTGCAGAGCTGTGTCAAGACATAATGGTCTCCTTGCAACTCAACCACTCTTGCTGTTACCTGCACCTTCCTCAGCCATTGCACACTTTGTGCTATATCTAACTATACTCTCAGGGTGCCAGGTTTGAAACCTTTCTAATCCCCACTGCTGCTTGGTTAGGTCCCACTGTACCAGGTTCAAAGCTCAGCTTGGAAGCAGTGAAGGTGCACCTCAGGCCCAGTTCCTGTATGAAAGGAGAGAAGCCACATACTCTTACATACATCTATGAGGCAACTTACCCGAAAAAGAGTCAACCATCCTTGCTATATCTTTTTTAAAAGAAAAATCTGTGGTCCTGAGCTGCCAGAAATGGAGTTGTTTGGCTTTCTTCTGTGGCAGCTGAGGTCACAAAAAACAGAGACTCTTTAATTCCCATCCAAGCACAGGTCCATGTAGAATCTTTTTTCTAGCCTGTTTATAGTCGTCGTTTTAACTCAGACGCTAATTCTTATTTTTAAATAATAATAATAACAATAGGCCATGCTACGTGTCCTTCTCCTAGTGACTCACCTATAACATAAGGCTGTTTGTTAGTCTAGAAGGAAGTTGGAATGAAGAAGAGTACTGGTTGGTTGTGGCTCTTTGAATGCTGGTGTATATTCACGTTGGAACTGACATTTCTGTAATTTTACACAGAAAAAAAGCCATGGAATTTTCTAGACTTTTCTTGGAAAACTTATGAACAACAACATCTAGAATTTTTGAATTAACTTAAAAATTGTGTCTTATTTACTGTCTATTTGGGGTTTTTTATTATTATGTAAAACAATCAAAGGAGAGAGATTGCTATTTAAGTGCTAAGTAGGCTGCCAATTGTGATTTGTACTTTAATCTTTTTAAATATTTTTTGAAGTTTTTGTCTCTATAAAAAAGATTGTAAAGATTGGATGTAATGTGAGCGTGAAGCAGAGGATAAACTGGAATAAAATTCAGCCCCTGGGCCAGAGTTTAAAGCTGTAAAACAATCCTTTCTGGCCACTGTCTTGGCCCATAGATTGGGAAGGAAGCCACTGAACTTTCTATTCCTTCTTAAGGGCAATGAGAATCACTCACACGCAGCTGCCAAACCAAAGCATTTTTTTAAAAAAGTTGGCTCAGCCTGAACTAAATTAAACAGGTTTTCTTTCTTCTTGAAGAAATGAAAAAGAAGAAAAAAGTGTTTGGGTCAATCGAGAACAGAACACTTCATTTAGAGGCATTGCATATAAAAGCAAATGAAGCAAAGAGCCAGATCCCAGAAGGAGGGAGATGGTTCCCTCCTTTTATCCAAGAGCCCAGTAGTTAAAATGCCATATAAGACACAGGAGACCCACATTCCACACCGCTTGTGAGAATTTAATGTATAGCCTAACTCCCAGTATATATCTGCTTCTGCCATATGTTAGTCTCATTTTCTCAACTGAAGGATATTGCATGGAACTGCATATGGGGCACATGGGGAAGAAGGGACTCAGTGGATCAGGTCATTACACAACCATGCAGGTTAGAGGGGACCTCAAGAGCTCTCTGGACCCACCTTCCACTTGGAACTGGTCTATTCAGATCAGGTTGTGCAGAGTTATGTACAGTACAATCTTGAATGCCTCTGAGAATGGAGATCTCACAGCCCCTCTGAGCAACCTCTTCCAGGCAACCTCATGGTTGATCAAAAATTTTTCTTGTATCAAGAATTTTCAGATTTGATGTGCTTCATGATTTTCATGGTCCCTCTTGTCCTACCCCTGCACGCTTCTTGGAAGAGTTTGGCTTTGTCATCTCTCTTTTTGGGTAGCTGTAGACAGCAATTAGATGCCCCTGAAACCTCTTCCTCAGGATAAACAGACCTGACCGCACCAGCCTATCCTCATGTGGCATGTACTTTTTGGGAAGCCCGAAACTGGGCACAGTATTTCACGAGGTCAAGGGAGAGGGGAAGGATCATTTCTTCCACCTGTGACTAGGCAAGAACATAGCTAATGCAGCCCAGGATACCCCTGGCCTTCATTGCTGCAAGGACACATTGTTGGATGTGTTCGACCCACCAACCAGGATCCCCAAGATCTCTTTCTGTACAGCTGACTTCCTGGGTAGAAATTACCAACTGTCCACATGTCCAAAAGTGGTAGACAAACAGCTACTATATGTACAATCTGTGCATATGTGGTAATTCAAACTGGAAGTGAATCCCCTAGTTTAATATATTTTTTTTATTATTATTTTTTATGGCAATTTAGGAGTACTTAAGTGGGCAAAGAGCCTTGCCCCACCACCTTATTCTCCTCTGGTACGTGTTACTGGTTAATATAATTACGACAATAGATCAGTAAGAACAGTCTGGCAAAGAGCAAAAAAGGATTTTTGATTGCTGAGTAGCCAGTGGTAGGATGGGAGTGGTGGAATATTTGGAATTAGTAAAGATTAACCAAACATTAATCCCTCTAAAATTAAAGAGTAGAATGTTACAGTCTTTAAGAACGTATAATGAACCGGTGTCACAGAGCGAGCAACAAGCCAAGCAAATTGTGTGGCGCCTAATGACATGTATTCAGTGAGCATCCCCCAAGGAGTTACTGACACCACTACAAATTGCTTCATCATTTCAGTTCAGTTGCAAATGCAGCCATGCAAAGATGGCTGGAAACCTCTCTTTTGCTCTCTCACATACTGATACATACCCAGAGATGTGCATACACACACACACTGACAGACATCTGATGTGCACTATAAATTTCCATAATGTGCTTAAGGATATGAGGAATTATTTAAAAAGGCTAATTACTATCACTGTCTTTTTATATGCTGTCTTACAGACTGCAGATATTCCTTGAAAACTGACCTACCCTTTCATACCTTGTATATAACACAGAATCATGTTTTATACACATTCACCATGTTTATCTCCTTACTTTAAAACACTGCAAAGTCTTTGTGCGCTTTTGTTGGTAAGATGGAAAATAAATACTGCACTGGTATCCCTATGTCATATGATGTATATCTATAAAGCTCATATTAATGAAACAGATATTATGGGTGGTCATAGCCTAGAAATCTTCGCATTTAGCAGAGTATGGCTCATATGAAAAACAGAGCATATCGTATGGGCATTGAAAAGTTCCTTATTTCTTTTGCACTGAAACCTATTAAAATCCTGTTACATTCAGAATAAAAGTCAAAGCATTAGAACAATGAGATCCCGAAAGACAACACCTTCCTCTTCCTCAAACATGAGGATTTTCACTCCAGTTGGATTTATGAATAATGTACATATAAGCAATATGTTCATGGGTGTTACACAGTAATATATGTATTTTTATATTTATATAGGTACCTAAAATAAAAAAAATAATAAAAAGAAACCCACTGAAATTAGATTATTCTGATTTAGATAAGTATTGAAATACCTCGGGAAACAGGATCCAAAGCATGAGGGTCAGGTATTCATAAAGGTAAGAGAGTACTAAAAATACATCTGCCTTGTCTGGAATCTCAGCAGCATCATTAACCTCAGCAACCCTAAACTTCAAATAGTTTACCTCTGTAGAGGTACATTATGGGAGGAAGGTGTATATGGATACAGTCCCAGCAGCTCGCTTTCCCAAATCGGTTTCTGTGGACACAGACTTGCCCTTTATGTCTGTGAACAACAAGTGATTTACAGTGAGTTCAAGGGCTGAGTTGCGCAGGGAGTACTTGATGCATGAGGTTGTGCAACTGGCAAGCTTCTCTGCACCTCATGTTTTGGCTATGATTTGAGGTTCACCTCTGAGCCACTGGCTTTTCTGTTGAAGCCTCCGTACTGACTGTACCATCAGCTGTGACTGACTTCATGCAGAATGTTGACCAATGGAGTATCTGACATTGTGTTTCTACTTATCTTGAAGGTTTGTCTCTGTTCACCTCCTTTACACAGAAAGCAGACTTGCCAAAAGCCTGTGAGTGGCCAGTTGGCATCGTTTCTGGGCATGTTAAGTGCCAAAGTACAGTTTAATGGCCCCTTAGGACATGCGTGAGCACACAGGGCCCAACATGCTCCTGGTGGTAGATTATAGTATATTATAGGCTTTTTTGCCAAGGTCATCTCAACTTTAGGCTAAGTCCCTCAAAATGCTACATAGGCTTAACCATAAGGTAACCAGTCATGACTGCTCTCTGACAGAGACAATAGGCTCAGGGTTTCAGAATAAGAGCTTTCCGTTCAGAAGTGGTTTATTGTCTTTCACTTAAATATATTTCTGTTACAGTTTTCATTATTGCCTCCATATTACTTATGGCACAATGGAGTGAAGATACTCTACATAACACATATAACTTGTATATCAGTCCACACGTTCTTGCCAGTCTCTTTTAAATGTTTCTAAAGGTTTAACGTCTAACCATTCACCAATCCTGATGTTCATAAAACACATATTCATGACCAGACTAACTCTTTACAGGTGTTCCATGACTGATTGTAATATGTTGTGAAATACAGAATGTTAGACTCTGTTGGAAGACCATCAACCGTATTCTTTGATTTAAGGCAAACTAATATTTGGTCTGTAAATTTTAATGGTTTCATGCCCCTTACTTTTTTCACTAAACTGTCCAGACATTTGCCTTTACTCGTGCCATGTGCACATACATTTAACTGACAATGCTGCCCGCAGGACTGAGCTACGACTGTGTGTGTATGAGTCTTTATCTCCACGTATTTGTATAAGAATACATGTTTTTTCACATGTATATGCACTGCACCACGACTCACATTTTCTCAGCACGACATCTGTTTCTCTTATCTAGAGATGGTAACTTACTGTTTCTGGATTTCAAATACTCATGGGAAAGTCTAATTAAGAATCTTAATTTTAGCTTTAGACACATAGATCAGAATTTTCTTATGATAAGTGTAATGAGAACCCACAGCCAGCATGTGTTCAGGAGGGGCAGGTCCTGCTTGACAAACCCAGTCTCCTTCCATGACAAAGTGACCCACTGGGTGGATGAGTGAAAGGCTGTGGGTGTTGTTTACGTGGACTTTGGTAAGGCTTTTGATCCATGGCTTGTATGGGAGTACTCTCCACCAGATTAAAAAACAGCTGGAGGGCCAGGCCCAGAGCATGGTGGTGAATGGAGTTCAATCCCGTTGGCAGCCCATGACAAGTGGTGTCCCCCAGGGGCTGGTTCTCCTTAACATCTTTATCAATGGTCTGCATGAGAAGATTGAATGTACCCTCATTAAGTTTGCAGATACCACTAAGTTGAGTGGGAGTGTAGACCTGCTTGAGGGTAGAAAGGCTTTGCAGGAGAATCTGGACAGGCTGGCTGGCTGTGCTGAGGCCAATGGGGTGAGGTTACAATAAAGCCAAGTTCTGGGTCTTGCACTTGGGTCTCAATGACCCCAAGCAGTGCTGCAGGCTTGAGGAAGAGTGGCTGGAGAGCTGCCTGGCAGAAAAGGACCTGGGGGTGTTTGTCAACTGTCAACTGAACGTGAGCCAGCAGTGTGCCCAGGTGGCCAAGAAAGCCAACAGCATCCTGGCCTGTATCAGGAACAGCGTGGCGAGTAGGACTTGGGAGGTGATCACCCCCCTCTACTCAATACTGGTGAGTCCTGACCTTAAGGACTGTGTCCACCCCTTAGCATAAAAAAGACATGTGGTGCTGGAGTGGGTCCAGAGAAGGGCAACAAAGCTGGTGAGGAGTTTGGAGAACAAGTCTTCTGAGGAGAAGCTGAGGGGGCTGAGGTTGTTCAGCCTCGAGAAGAAGAGGCTGAGGGGAGACCTTCTTGTTCTCTACAACTACCTGAATGAGGTTGTAGAGAGGCGGGGGTTGGTATCTTCTCTCAAGTCAAAGGCAATAGGACAACACAAAATGGCCTCAAGTTGTACCAGGGGAGGTTCATATTGGATATTGGGAAAGCTTTTCACACTGAAAGAGTTATTAAGCATTGGAATGGATTGCCCAGGAAGTGGTTGAGGCACCATCCCTGGAGGTATTCAAAAGACGAGTTGACACGCTCAGTGGCATGGTTTAGTGAGAGGGTTTGTTTTATCGGAGTTAGGTTAATGGTTAGACTAGATGATGTTAAACGTCTCTTACAACCTACACAATTCTACGATTCTATGACTCTATACAGAATCTGACCCTGTACTTTAGTTTGGAATGCCTAATAGTCTGTCAATAAAATTCTTTCAATTCTGCAAATGCAACAAAACTAGAGTTGGATTAATTTCGCCTACTTTTAGGCATAGAAAAATTGAGCATCTAGTCTAAGCAGGTCACCTAGGCTACATGTAATGTCACTGCAAGGAGCAATAAACCTGTAGAGGGCAATTGATCCTCAAAATAAACATCTAGTTGGAATGAATTGCCTCCAAAATGCCATTGCATTTACCTGCAGTGACTACAAATGAATCCTACACGACCACTTGAAATTGGATGCTCCACTGTTAGATGGCTGAAAGCAACTGACATATTCCATCTGTAAAAGAGAATTTGTTTCAAAGTCAAAATAACTCATTAATATCACAAGTCTCTTTAAAGTTAACATACACTATCCTGAAATGTCTTGTTTAGCATCTCCAGTTCTGCTGAGATGGGTCTTAAGGAACTCAAAGACAGTGCTGTAGCAAGTAGGAAAAGTAGTTGGAAAAACCTTAAAAATTAACCTGTTAATATGTTTCTCATTGTCTGTGAGACATTCCTGTAACAGATACAAATAGTCTAAATAAATGAGATGTAATAAAGCTCTCAACAACTTTGGAAAGCCACAGTTGGAAGGCAGTATTGCCATTTAGCAACTCTCCCTTACAGAATTTTTAGTATTCCTCTGTTGCAGAAGGGTGATAAGAAATGCCAGCTGGAAAGCAACATGACAAATGAAGGCAAGGACATTGCAGCACACATTGCTAATACAGAGGGGTGAGCTGCAGACTTCAAGAATTCTGTCCCCAGAGTTTAAAAAAAGAAGAAAAAAAAAGAGGCTTAAAACCACAGGACTATAAATGACCAATGACATCCAGTATGGTCTTTTGACACTGCTAGCAACCATATGCACTGGACATCCAGGCTGGCCTGGTTTCAAAGTCTTTGCCAGCGCTATAACAAATGTTAAAGATCTATAGTACAAAAGAATCAAAGTCTCAAGTGCTACAAAGGGCAAATAAAAAAAAAATAAATAATCCCAAACCAAAAAAAAAATAAATCCCAGCAGACAAATCAAGAGCATTGCAAATAGCCTAGATGGCAAATCCTGGAGGCCTAGTGAAAGTAAACTGATAAAGAGTAATTAGGAAGGGCAGAAGAAAGGGTCATTATCCAGAAGTTGTATAAGCAACAGCGTATATATATACATACACACACACACACACACACACACACACACACACACACGAGTATTTATAAGTAGATAGATATATACAAGAATGAAGGACGACTCCATGGAAAGTCTAATGGCTGACTTGAATCTGAGCAGAAAAGTCTGATTAACTGAAGGGTCTGAAATACCTTGAAATTTTTTTGTCCTAAACAACTAATACTTTGCTTTATGACTTCGTTCTGAGGGAGCAGGTACAAGCCCAGTGCAGACATACTGTGAGAACCAGCATTTGGCAAACCGTGACCAAGTCCAAGAAGTACATGGCTCAGCAGAGTTGTGAGCTGAGAGTTTCAGTCTTTATCACATACAGGGTGAGTCGAGTCCAATTAGATTTGTAGCTGGAAATTTCTAAACAAAATAAAATATCATGTTGATTAGAAAGGCACTCAGTAAGTTTATAAGGGCAATATTATTCCAGAGTCAGCCCCTTGGCTTCTACCAGTGAGAAGTTCCAATGACTTTGAAGGCAGTCAGTATGCCAGGTAATGCATGTGTGCAAATCTTTAAAAGATGTAGAAACTCTACTAAAACTGTCTTAACTATCAGACAGCATATGTAGTCCTTACAAAATTTGGCAAAATATTTAGTTGTTCATACTGCAGGAAATTAAACCATTTATATTAAGACTCTTATACGTAAATACCTGCCTTAAAGAAGGCAGATTTTAAAATTTCAGCCAACACTATACCTTCTGGGAACTGCTCTAGACCATGCACACATATCGTACACCATACTTCAGATACCTGAGCAACAATGTGTCTGGTATTTGTTTTGATCAGTAATTTCCCCCAAGAATTGGGGGTCCGGAAAATCTATTTTTCTTTGCTTCATTTCCACATTGTAAAAAATGGAATGCTAATTACAACTTTGGAAAAATATATCTTAGGTCTGCTGAATGAATATATTGTCATTCATGAGCTCAGTTTTTTGTTCACGTTTTGGTAAAGGAAGACAAAATAATTGGCATGAAAAAGTTATGAGGCATTAGATAAAGGTCAGGTGCCAAATTATATCAAATTATACAGAAAGGTATTTCCTGTGATTTAATGTATCAGTAAGTAAGATACGCATATTTTACTATTTCTACCATATTCTGTACCAACATGTAAAAAAAACCAAAAGCAACTGAACAAAGAAAATGCAGGAAATTTCCTTATTACCATTAATATATCTTTCTACCAAGTTAATTCCAATTCAACCTGCTTTAGCAAACTATTGGGACAATTGCCTAATTATAGGCAATTAAAGGTTTTTCTCTATCAGAAGAGGTGACATGTGATATCTGATTTTTAATTATGAATAAATCTTGGTCTATTCATATCTGTAGTCAATTAACTTCTAAAATATTTATGAAGGTTTAAGAAAACAGCCCTGAATTTAATTTTATGTTTCTTAAACCATTACAGCACTGTTGTTAATATAATAATGGATATTATATGGGGAACTATAAGTTATTTTAATTATCCAGTTATTTGGGTATAAACAAGTCCATGACTACTAAGGAAAAGAAAAAGTGTCCTAGAGAGCAGAACCCCAGCTGCTACAAATTAGCATTTAAGTTTATAAGCTTATTTGCTTTTGAACTTTTCCCCATAAGTGATTTTTATGCCTGAATAATGTTCTTACAGGAATTGTTACAGAAAACTGTAACTCAAGTCATCTTTAGGTTAGACTATTTTTTGTTACCATCCAGGCATAAGCAAAAATGTAAGATACATGATAAATGTGTCTAACAATCTATTAAGTGCTATTATGTACACAAGTTTAATTATATACACAAACCAAAATATCATGCTGCTTTAGTGTTTATAAAAATGTTCACATGTGCTAGTAAATAACACACATACTTATAAATTTAAAAATTGGTAATCAAACTTCAATATATTACAGTGGGTCAAATTATCAGCAAACCTTTTACTAATATACAGTAGACTATTTTGAAAGAAAAAAGAGAGGACTTATTTCCCAATCTATAGCATGTCCATACTGTACACATATTTTTCAAATAGGAAAATGTGAGAATGGATGTGACGGCAGCATACATTCATTATTTGAGCAGACATACCATTTTCGGCAAGCTAAGTAAAAACATTCAGCAGCAGCAATGTGTGGGAAAATATTTTACATACAAGAGCTCATTTTCATATGGGTTCATTTTTACGGTAATTTTTTTGGAGACTAGGAGAAAAAATGTCTGGATAAAGTTGATTTTAGCCTAGGTTACTTGTGGGGAAAAATACATGTACAGACACTCAACTGCCACTGAATAACATTGTTTGGTTTTGATCAACCAAATATGTGCTTGAAAAAACATACCATAAATATTATTTGGAGGGAAAAAAATGATCAAACAGGATACAATTGCAGGTTTTTATTTTGTTCATAAAAACACTTTTCAGAAACTGCAGATATTTTAGTCTGACAGTGTGTACTTGCACACATAAAGCAAATGAAAGTCTGAAAGATGAATTCTCCCATTCACAAACAATCTAAAGGGGAAGTATGGAAAAAAGATTATACTCTTTAATGTATTTGTATATAGCATTACAAGGGCTATGTAAGACTGTATTCTGGTTTTATAGAAATATTATAGCAGAAAATGGTATTCTATTCTCAGATGAATCCACCATCATAATAAAAAACGACTTCTTTGATTTCAGGGAAATACACCTTCCACTGATTATGGAACATAAATTCAGTTTACACTTTTGAAATGCATCCAAAAGAGCTGAATCACAGTAATTTTCAGTGGAAATACCAATAAACAACATGGTTTTACATGCATATGTAAAAATTAAATACTTGTTTAAGGCTACAATGTGACTAAACCATTTTAAATGGCTTCTCCATTTCACAAACCACAAGCACCTACACAAAATTAGTCAGCTAAGGTATCTAATGATTTTTAAAAACACCAAAACAATAACCATAAAACTTTAACCTCATCCTTAACCTCATCCTGCCATCAACTTATTCTTGCTATAGGTTTACATGTGTTTGGTATAAGTAATTGTATTGATACTACTATATCATTTCTCCCCTGTCCCCTTTTCTTGCTTTATGACACTGTCTGCTGTTGGATTCCATTCTAAACCTATCTCACAATAGTAGAAACAAACAATGAATGATGCAGTTCTACATTTGTATACCTACAAATAGTGCACTGATATTATCTATGCACATCTCCCACCTATTGCACCACGATTTTAAGTGCAAATTACTCAAAACTCAGTTTGCAAGCTGGGCTTTATACCACGTGGTTATTTCCATTGAAACTCCTGAGCTTTGCAGCAAGTAAAGTCAAGCATTTGACTGCCAAATGCCAGCAGGTCTGGGGCCTTAGTTCATTTCCTAACAAAGAGGACATGAAGAAGTGGTGGGAGAGGGCAGAGGGGAGGTGAGGAAGCATCTTTCCACCTCCTCAAAGGATGTATGCTGAAGTTCACATAACTTCTAGATGATGTTGCAGTACCTATCAGTGGCTTTAACGAAAAAGTGACACATGGCTGTGGGCTCCAGCAGTGGTCTACAAAAGCATAAGGGATCTGCATGTTTCAACAACCACCAGCACAGAGGCCAAGGCAAAGTGCTGAACCATGCAAACCCCTTTCACAACCTGCCAGTCTTACTTTCTGAAGTGTTTAAATGGACAACTGCTAAAGGCATGTACAAGGGCTGGTGGGAGTGAGCTCTCTTCTTGCCAATCTCACAAGGCAAGGGATTCGTGGTAACATTTGAAAGCTCACTTGATCTCTTCAGGAACCTGTGGTGAAAAGTTCCAAGTGTGCTTGGCAGTGCCAAGGAAGAACACCAGCTAAACACAGAATAGAGCTCAATTAAAGAGAAATGAGAACAGGGTGCCGGCTCGGGATCATTAATTGTAGAATAGCAGCATTGTAACAGTCAGAGAAGCTTTGTGGTGCACACGTGAGTAGATGCAACTTGAAGTCAACGTAGTTTTGGTACATGTCAATAGTTAATATATATATTAGTATTAAGTTAATATGAAGTTTCATAGATAAAAAGGAATGTCCATATGTGTATGCATATGTACATCTGGACACTTTTATATGTGTGTGTGTCTCTATATATGTGTACATATATGCCACAGCAAACAGAAAGATTTTCTACAAAGATGTGAATAGTTTAATTTTCAAACCAGAATGTGGCATTTTTCAGGGTGTGCGTATATAATCTTTGGCCACTAGTAGCTGTAGTTAAATTAGAAGCATTTCTAAGACTGTTACATATTTTAAGGACCATTAGTTCTTTCAGAGCTCTTGCTGTGTGAATAACGAATGTGTCAGTCACACTGCAAAGAATAAACCAAACTGCAAACATAAACTTTTAAAGCCTCACTGTTTTTCTCCAAAGGAACTTTAATCTGTGCTTTGCCAGTCTGTGCGCCTATTCCTAGCTGTTGAGTAATGCAGCTGTGCTTGTTTCAAGGGCTTAGCAACACTTGCAACCTAAAAATCAATTATATGAAAAACAATAAAAAATATTCTTATTGCATGCCATAAAAAAAAAAAAAAGATACAAAAGGTTAAGCAGAGCAGCCGGCATCTGCACACTAATGACATGATTGTTATGATAGGTGTTTGCTTTACCCTGGAGTGGTAACATTATAATTCATCCACCGCTGAATGAGTGGGGACAATTAATGCAGTCAATGTGTCCCACGTGTTCCCTGCAGCATTAACAAGGCAGCTCCAGGCCCCTCGGCAGACACGGGGCTGAAAACTGAGCTGGTTCCCCCATTGAATGTGATCCTGATTACCTCCGCGGGGGCCACCTGCTGCTTCGTGCCTGATGGTTTTGTGCACTGGCCACCTCCATCCGCTCCCAAGATCCCAGGGGACTCCTGCCAGGGGCCGTAGGCAGCTGACACCAATCTGGCTAGACAGGGAAGAACAATCATGCCCTGCGTGCCCAGTAGAGGCAAGCTGTACTTGGCCACGCTGAGCCCATCACGGGTGTGGAAGCCCACACAAGGGCAGGGGATCGTCCTTGCTCCTGCTTTTGTTAGTCATGACAGGCAATGCTCCTGTGGCGGGTGTTCTCTTTGTGTCTGCCTGCACTGGAGTGCTGGGCTGCTGGGATGTTTGGATGCTGGGGTGTTGTTGGGATGCTGGGATGTTGGGAAGGTGGGGTGCTGAGATGCTGGGATTGGTGGGGTAAGTTTCTGGCATTCAAGATGCTCTGTGGTTGTGGGGCTGAAAATGGCTCGCATCTTGTGTACAGTGGAATACCGACTGCTTGAGCGTTGAAGCCTGTCTGTATCCCATGGTAATGGAGATACAATTTCCTTCCAGTGATCCCTGCTCTCATTAAAGTAAATCCATGAAACAAAGTGAAAACCATTTTGCCTCTCTAGGTTGTGAGGTGATGGGTGCTCACCCTGTGCTCAGGCACTGACAAGTGAGGACCACACTTGCAGCAGATTCTTGATACTTTTAATCTTCCCAGGATAGCTCTGGGGGAAAATGAGAGGGTTTCTGCAAGGCTGTGATTAGTTATGCAGGTCTGTGCCACTGCAGCTGTGGTCAAAGGGGCAGCTTGCAGCAGCAGTAGGGTTCCGTGCCCAAAAATATAAGGAGGAGTCAAAAGGGAAGAAAGAGGTGAAAGAGCCCAGCGGTGCCAGGTTAGAACTGCTCTGCAGAGTGGTAAACACAGCCTTCATTATTCTATAGTGTGAGCTTCTTACACAGGAAGTTTGAAGGGGTTTAGCAATCTGCTTTCCTTTGCCCTCCACTAAGTGAAGGGCATTGGCTTCATAAATATTCCATTACCCTGCTGTTCCCTGCAAGCCCTCAACCAACTTTTGAAAATAAACAAGTGTATGTACTTCTAGGCAATATCACCCAGGCCTTGCTTGTTTTCCCCCTATTCTCCCCCCAAATAGTAAAAAATGTTGGTTGGCTTTTGCATGTGATTCCTAATCTCTTAGGTACATCTCACAAGCAATATGAAAGTGTATTGCACGTATACCCCAAGGAAGGTCTTCTCATACCAAGCCATTCATCTTCGGTTTACTGATTTGCATTATTTTTAAAAACTCACTTCTTCCTTAAAACTTTCCCAGCAAGCCTCAAAACTCCTTTCAAAAGCATACCGTGATTCCTGGAGAATGTGCCACCAACCAACATTACATGTTTGAACTCTAATGACTACCTGCGTTACTGTCCAAACCAGCTGGAACATGGTCAGGATCATTTTCTCTATTTGTAGACCACACAGCACAGCTAACACTTAAGAAATAGGAAAATTTCTATGTATTATTCATATTAATTATTTGTATTCAACTGAGGCTAAGCTTACTGTAGTATGTATTATAGCAGATGTGTCATATTATAACATAAATGTGCAAGAAGTGGGATTTTAGTCCTGGAGAGATATTTGTGTTTCCAGACCTCCTTGGTTTTCATTAGAGATGGGCACAAAAATCTCCCCAAAGTAACAGGGGAAAAAATAGATCTAATGTTTTGGGATTTTTTTCCCTTTCTACATGCCTAAACAAACTTTGAGATTTGGAGTTTAATCTAATAATTAGCTGATTCAGTCATTCCTGCCATGAGTTGGGGTGTCTGAGTAGTTTGAGATCCTAGACTTCTGTGTCTCATCATTTCTTCGAGAAAATGGACATAAGAGGGTCCGTAAGAGGGCTTGCTTGCCTCAGAGAGAAACTTGGAAGACAGGTATGATGTTATCATGAAGAGCCTGGGTAATGACATGTCTGTGTACTTCCAGGAAGGCAGAAGAACATTTGGTGGAAATTCTCCAAAAGAAGTAAAAGAAGTAATAATGTGACATCATTCAAAATTTGGATAGCAAGAGGAGCAGGGAAAGATGATTTCTCCACAAGTAACAAAAGGAAACTGATACATAATCCTTGGATAAAAGAAAAATACAAGCTTTCAAAAGAAACTTTTTTTTTTTCCTTTTGCTTATAAAAGAGCGATATTTTTGATGAAAAAAAAAATATTTTAAAGAAAACAAAACTGTACTCTGAGAATTGTCACTCATTAAAAGTATTTCTCAACTGGTTCCAGAAGGCAGAGAACTCAAATGCCCTAACTCCCAGGCAGAGCCCACCCACTGAGTTATCTGCCTCCCCAGAGGAAACAGATCATTTTGATGCCATGAAAATAATAATAGTGCAAGAAATTCAGATTCCTAAGGATATTAAAGTCTTTTCAGTCCTGAATTAATGAACAAATTTAGTTCAGAGTTGTAGCAAGTATTTTTTTACTGTGTGATGGCTGCTCAATATACAGCTCAAAATGAATTTATTTGCTTTAGTCTCCTATTAGCTATTGTGACAAATATCACCTTGCCAAAATTAGTGAAGAAACCTGAAAGCAGCAGCCATTGAACCTTGGTCCAATAACCATGCTTTGTAGCGCCAGGTTCCATGCTGTAACCGGTTCCCTTTCCCTGAGGTCTGGATAAGAATTTGAATACACAGTGCTGTGATCAATTGATTATAACACCAAGACAGCTGTCAGTCTGGTTAAGAAGCCCAGAAGAAGGCTATGGCAAGGTGGGCAACATATAAATTGTTGGGTTGACCCAGAGTCTAGCCAGATTTTTTCTGAAGAATATAGCATGGCCTCACGGCCAAGTGCACAGTGCTGTGCTGCAGAGGTTTTGCTCAGGGCTCTCCTTGTACTTCTCAGTCTAGGAAACATACATTCAGTGTGAGTCAGATTCAGACTTTCATTTTGAATAAAACCCTATGGCATTTGAGGTTTTGCCCAAGATGAGTCAGTTCATGTTCAGTTTGGAGGGGATGGAGTTGAGTTGAAGAGTGCTCAGCCCAAAAAGCTGTGTGAAGTCAGGTATAAGCTGCTACTGTAGGCCTAGCAGATCCTAGGAAATGCGAACCTCCAAGGTTTAATGGCTTCCTTACTCTATATCTGAATAAATTTTGAACACATCTCACTTTGTTTTGCTAAATTCAGTCCAGATCCCTCCTCGGGTTCAAATGGCCTTTATACCACTTTTGCCTTAAAAACTTAGCTTTCTCCAGTTTCAACATGTATTGAAATCTCTCTATCTGAATCTTGTGGAGAGTATCCATTTGAAGCAAAAACATTAAAGATCAGGAAATGGTTTCCTGCTCTTCAACGTCAGTTCTTGAAGTGCCCAGCTTGTGAAGTAATAGCCTCTTTGTTGTAATTCAGTGAACGTCAGCGATTGGACCCTTCCCTGTGAGGTTATACGAGACACCCATACAGAGGTAACCTTTGTCAGTCAGGCATAGTCCTGCCTCCATAATGCCCATTTGATAAATTATACATGGGTACCTAATGCACTCTCATAAATTATTATAGGCTCTTATAGTCCTGTGTTTTATGGTGATACGTCATGGCACAGGAGCAGACAATATATTGTCCCAGAAGATGCCATGGACTCTGAGATGTCATTACAAATTCTGCCAGTATAAACTAACAAATTAAGAGCTCTAAAAGTAGAGTACTTGACAACGCCTCCCTTAATTGAAGAAAATGTTCCTAATGAAAGCGAGCTGTTGCAGCAATCGGTGCATTGGTGAGTGAGAGACAGGGTTTGATTTAGGATCCCCTCTGGCTCTCTTGTTCCCCAAGCAATCAGGAGCTTTGAACACTCGGCCCCTGGGGAAGGCATGCCTTACATCACTTACCAGCCACGCCTTGCATGATTAAAGGAAGAGGTAGAAGCCTTCAAATGGATTTTCATCCAGTCCTTCTCACCAGGAAGATGCTGAATAATATTTTCAAACTCTGGATTTAAAAAATGTCTAGAAAGGTGGGATGAAGAAGGGGGAGGGGATCAAAGAACTACAAAATGCAGTAGCCATGTCCTGTCCCAGAGAAAAAATGCAAGAAGAAAACTGAGACCCACTTTAAATGGATCTGCTTTTAATCTCAACATTAATATTCATCACTTAGGATGCTGCTCTCCAACGTATGCTATATCTATGCCTAGAAGAGGCTGTGGGATGATGGTCACAGTAGAAGGTACTATGCAGTGTCTTCATACTATGGCTGCCACAACTCAGCCCAAGGACTCTGAAGTTGCCTTTATCCACCCAAGTGAAAAAATAAAAGCCCTCACAAATGTGTTACATTTAATTTTAAAAGTCTTAAATTATCTGAAATGCAGAGGATGACAGAAATACCTCTTAAAAAATGTTGGCACACTAATATTTGGAAGAATTTTTCTTTTAAAGGATTTTCAAAATTTTAAGTCAGAAGCACATTAATCTTCACCCAGTTTTTTTCAAACATATCTAAGTAGTACAGTTCACTGCTGATGTGGCCTTGAGGTTAGGAACTGTAAAACAACAGTGGCTAAAATAGTTTCCCTCGCATTTTAATGAATGGCTCTTTTTTCTTTTTTTTTAATTTTTTTATGAAAAGCGTTTACTTCCAGAGAAATTATTAATTTTTTTCCTTGAAAAAGAAATCAATGAATTCGATTTACAAGAGAAAATTGAGAGTTCTGGGGTAGATCAACTGTTTACAGGATAAAATGGAAAAATTTGTTTTTTCACTGCCTGCATAAATCATACTGTGTCAAGTCAGCTGTAGGAAAGAGTTCACCAGTTTGACCTAAAAGTTTATTTCTGTGGATCTAGAACCATGGTGTAAGTGACACTATGCTTAAGAAAAGGTTTTTGATGAAATCAGAAACACCATACTTGAGAAACTGGAAAAATTTTTACCACAACAATTTACAAATCTTAGAATCATAGAATGTTTTGGGTTGGAAGGGACCTTAAAGATCATCTTTATACCTCCTCCAAGCTCAGGAGAGATGCATCCCCAAAGAAGAAGTAGTCAGGCAAAATAGCCAAAAGGCCTGTGTGGATCAACAAGGAAGTGTTAGACAAGCTCAGAGTCAAAAAGGAGGCCTATAGAGGGTGGAAGCAAGGACTGGTGGACTGGGTGGAATATAGAGAAACTGTCCGAGTGGCCAGGAACCATATCAGGCAGGCGAAAGCCCAGAGAGAACTGAATCTTGCCAAGGACACCAAAGACAATAAGAAAAACTTCTATGGACATGTCAGGGAGAAACCAAGACTACGGAGGCTGTGGGCCCTCTCCAGAAGGAAATGGGAGACCTGGCCACCTAGGATAAGGATAAGGCTGAGGTACTGAACGACCTTTTTGCCTCAGTCTTCACCAGCAAGGTCTCTAACTGCAATGCCCAAGTCACAGAAGGCAAAACCAGGGGCTCTGAGAATGAAGAACTGTCCACACTAGGACAAGATCAGGTTCGAGACCACCTGAGGAACCTGAAGGTGCATAAGTCCGTGGAATGTGATGGAATCCATCCATGGGTCCTGAAGGAATTGACGGGCTAAGTTGCTAAGCCGCTTTCCATCATATTTCAGAAATCTTGGCAATATGGCAAAACTCCTGCAGATTGGA
>VXBW01003693.1:0-85679 GCA_013400375.1 Thinocorus orbignyianus
GATAATATTAGTAAGAAAATAATACAATATATAAAAATAGATACAAACCCAATATTGAGCTCCCAGGATGACGAACACATCACCAGCAGCCACTGGGAAAGTCCTAGACTGGACTCAGTGGGAAGTGAGAACTGGATTCAGGAATGCAGATTGGGATCAAAGGCAGAATGGATGGAGTCCTCCTTGGATACCAGCCATTGGAGAGAGACCCCTTTGGTCTCTCAGCTTTATCCTGAGCATGATCCCGATGGGATGGAACTCCCTGTTGGTCAGTTGGGGGTCACTTGTCCTATCCTCTTCCTCACCACATGTGGGACCCCTCTGCTTCCAACTTGGTTCAGAACAAAGTGAGCTGACCTTGGCTGTTCCAGCAATAATCATAAGCAGGAGCCTCTCTGCAAACGATTCCTGAGGATTAAATATAAACATCAGGCCTTAGCCACTGTCTGAAAAACAGATGGATCGTTTCAGAGAGTACAGTCAGTTAGAAGATACTTGGCTGGAGAGTAGAATTACTGAAAAGAAAATTGGTTTTCTTCTATCTCGAGCCAAGACAGTCCTGAGCTGCAGGAAGGGATTTTTGGACCTTGTGTGGCTCTGGAGTTACCTGCTTTAGTGATTTTTCACTTAATTCATAGAATCATAGAATCACAGAATGGTCAGAGTTGGAAGGAACCTTCAAGATCATCCAGTTCCAACCCCCCTGCCCTGGGCAGCAACACCTCCCACCACACCAGGTTGCTCCAAGCCCCATCCAGCCTGGCCTTGAACCCCTCCAGGGATGGGGCATCAACAACTTCCCTGGGCAACCTGTTCCAGTGCCTCACCACCCTCACAGCAAAGAACTTCTTCCTAAGATCTCATCTAAATCTCCCCTCTTCCAATTTAAAACCATTACCTCTTGTCCTGTCACCCCACTTCCTGACCAAGAGTCCCTCTCCAGCTCTCCTGGAGCTCCCTTCAGATCCTGGAAGGCTGCTCTCAGGTCTCCCTGGAGCCTTCTCTTCTCCAGGCTGAACAGCCCCAGCTCTCTCAGCCTGTCCTCATTGCAGGCTAGTAGCTCTTTTCTGTACTCATATCAGGTTTTTTCCCCAAGGATTTACTGCTCAAAGTGCCACTAACGTACACCCATTAACATTTTATTAGAGTTTTGATTTTTAAAAGCACCCCTATTAAGCACATTCATCTCGTTTTCTTATTACATCTATTTTAGCTGGATTCACTTTCCAGGATATCCATCAAACTCAATGATTTTTGCCCCATAACTCATAAAAAAAAATACTTTAGTAGTGCAGAGTTCTTTTATTTACCCCGCTTGAAATTCTTAATGGACACTCAGATTCTATGTACTTCTCTAGAAGAAGAGAAATGCAGAAAGTAATGAAAATCTCTTAAAACCTCAATAACTCAGAAGTTGATAAGGTTTCTTAACCATGCAAATTTTACATATTTTCCTTATTTTTTTTAAGGCAGTATATTTACAAAATTACTTTGAGTGGGCTGGTATGTTAAACTATGCCATTTTTTTAAGGCTTATTGCCTAATTTTGTGTTGCAGTTGCTTCTTTGTAGGGATAATTTATACTCAAGGTGGTGGTGTTTCTGGGTGGAAACACTTGAAAAACTTGTAAACTTGTCCCACTGACCGGTATGTTAATGTATTCTAATTACTGAAGAACACAAAAACTGTGTTAAAGAAGGAGCATTATTTGAATCAAAGGCATATTGACAATAATATGCATAGAAAACATCAAAGATTGAATCTGGGAAGAAAATCTATGCTTCATGGTGACACTTTTTGCTCCTTGTCACTGTGAAGAATGACTGTCATTTTCCCTGTTAGAAAATAAAGGCATCGATGAATATTAAAATAATATCAGCATTTAATGTAATGTACAGTTAAGTGGTGTGAAGGCATGGAAATTAGTCTGTGTTTGTGCAGACTGAAATTACACTTTGGAGCTTTTGTGTGTTGTGGATCTTGGGGGGAAAAAATTGTAAGCGATGAGCTAATTCTATGTAGGAGAAGAAAGCAAGTTTGGGGGATTTATGGGAATACGGTTTGTTCAGTCCAGCTCATCAAGAAAGCAAAAGACTGAAATCTTCAAAGCAAACATGATATATGGAAAAATATCTTGCCAGACGAAATGCTGACACCTCTTACTAAATTGGAAGAGGGGAGATTTAGATGAGATCTTAGGAAGAAGTTCTTTACTGTGAGGGTGGTGAGAGCCTGGAAGAGGTTGCCCAGAGAAGCTGTGGCTGCCCCATCCCTGGAGGGGTTCAAGGCCAGGCTGGATGGGGCTTGGAGCAACCTGCTCTGGTGGGAGGGGTTGGAACTTTAAGGTCCCTTTCAACCCAAACCATTCTGTGATTCTATGATCTATAATCATAGAGATGAGTTTTCAAAACTGAAGGCAAGGGGTGAGATTTACCCGCAGTCTGCTCAGACTGATCCTGGCCATCGGTGCTTTGGAAAAGCAGGGCTCCATCAGGAATGTAGACATCACATGAGAGAATCTTTGAAATCAGAACTGTTCAGTTTTGGCTGGGGTGGGTATGGGAATCTTGTGTTTTTATTTGAAAGGGATGTTATTTAGGATTGGCAGTTTTGATGTTTGCCATCTGTTTTTTTGGGGTTTGGGTTTTCTGTTTGTGTATTTATAAACACATTTGCGAAATGCAAATGTATTCCCCAAGTTTCTGCCAAAACAGCTGGTTTGGTGTTTAGCTGTCATTGAACTGCTCTAAAGAACATCTGTAATAATGATTGAATTGGGAGGAATGACCGTGGGCAATATATTTTGCAACTTTTAAATCAAATCCAAAACATTTTTATGGTTTTTAGTGTAATTCCTCATAATTTCAAGCATTGTGAGGAGAGGTTGCATCATGGGACCTCCAGAAGGAGAACGGGATCTAATTGCTGGATTCCATGAGGCCATTAGAACAAGATGCAAAGAAAAGTTGGTTGTTTTTTTTTAAATTAGAGGAGGTTTCGTGATTGTGCCCTTAAATTAGGGCTGAGCAGCAGTTGATTAATAATTAGCTAGTTTTTAACTGGGGGACATGTTGAATTCTGAAGAGTTAAAAAGAACTTGAGGTGTCTTTTCACATTCAAATACTGATGTTGTCATTAAGGTCTATCAACAGTGGATGTCCAGGAGCTTTCTCTTTCCAGTAATTTTAAGGAAAACTCTATTTACTTCTTACTTCATACAAACTCTATTTACTTCATACTTCATATAAACTCTATTTACTTCTTACTTCACTCTCCCATGGGATATTGCTGTATTAAAATAACCCAAACAAACCAACAAGCACCCACTTCTTTACCATATTTGAGATAATCTTGTGCCTAAGCAGTTAAGAAAGTTTTCCTTTGTTTTAATGGAATTTAGGGGGAATACAGAGAATTTCTGTTTCAATTCAGGCAGTTACCACTCTGTTGACTCCAAAATTGCTGACAATAAATCTGAAATACAATGACTTTCAAAGTAGTGACTGAGTAAAACCACCCTCACTTTCAGAGGGGAGGATGCAGGTTCTTCCAGACTAATCCTCCTGCAGGAAGGAGTGTTATGAACTGCAATTTTGGAGCTATCTAGAATACACCATCCTGATCCATTCAGATTCTACTCTTGTGAAATTATATGGGAAGAAAATGTTAAACCCCCCCTGCAGTGTGAATGACTGGGTGTTGTTTGGAAGAAAACCTCATTAGATACTTGAAAAAAGGATGCTTCTCCACATGGAAAAGCTCATTTTAATGTTTTAAAAAAGCCAATTAAGAGAAATGGAAATGGCAATACAAACAAAAGAATACATAATAAATAAAAGGAAGAAGATAACTGGTAGGAATTAACATTTATGAGTAGAAATCTGAAAGCTAAATAAATCTACAGAGGAAAACTAATCTTTTGGTGTGGTGGATAAAGACAATAAGAATTGTTTGAGGAAGAAAAACATCCCCAAGCCCATTGGAGTGGTGTAGATCTTGTAATATTTAAGGCTGGGAATCTATGAAGTGGCTTTTCCTGGAAAAAAATGAAACCCTTAAAAGGGCAAGAAGCTGAATCAGCATTTGAAGAGTGGAAGTAGATGTTTCAGATGGTGGGAGGCAGATCAGCATCACGCTAATCCAAAGACAGATTCTGGGGAGGACCCATAACTGGAGGTGATCAAAGTGCGTGATACTTTGGGGATTAATTAACAAGAAATTAGCTAACAAGAAATCCAATGCTGGAAAATAGTTTCGTGGCACAACTGTGATAAAATGTTTTAACAAAGTTGACATATTTAGTGCTCTGAATTATTTACCTTACTTTGATCAATGTAACCTCGTTAA
The DNA here is from genome assembly GCA_013400375.1 of Thinocorus orbignyianus. NCBI lineage: Eukaryota > Metazoa > Chordata > Aves > Ciconiiformes > Thinocoridae > Thinocorus > Thinocorus orbignyianus. Next base: position 4,348 of record VXBW01003693.1, read on the forward strand.
AATTAGTGTTTTGCAAAGACCAGCGTATCACAGATTTAATGATAACTGATACCCCCCAGGAACTGTAAACAGAAAATCAGGTAATGGGATTATAACCAGGTCCAGAAGATTTTTTTTTCTTATCCTGAGGCTGTTTATCATCATTATAACACACCTGCCCAGAAACCTGATGTTTTTTACTAGTAAAATACTATAGATGTCACGAACGTTGGCTGAGCAACTGTTAAAATAACCCAAATCAGGTGGAGTTTTACAGCACGGTATAGATTGCACAGCAGCAGCATCTTGAACAGGGTATATATTTGTGAACAAATGGTATCAATAATACCTGGGTACGTAGTCCCTGTATCATAGAATCACAGAATGGTCAGAGTGGGAAGGGACCTTAAAGATCATCAAGTTCCATCCCCCCTGCCCTGGGCAGGGACACCTCTCCCTAGAGCAGGTTGCTCCAAGCCCCATCCAGCCTGCCCTTAAACACTTCCAGGGATGGGGCATCAACAGCTTCCCTGGGCAACCTGTTCCAGTGCCTCCCCACCCTCACACCAAAGAACTTCTTCCTAAGATCTCATCTAAATCTCTCCTCTTCCAATTTAAAACCATTACCCCTCGTCCTATCACTAGACTTCCTGACCAAGAGTCCCTCCCCAGCTCTCCTGGAGCTCCCTTCAGATCCTGGAAGGCTGCTCTCAGGTCTCCCCGGAGCCTTCTCTTCTCCAGGCTGAACAGCCCCAGCTCTCTCAGCCTGCCCTCATAGGAGAGGACAAAATCTATTAGCTCTGAGGAGAGAACCAAAAGATAATTCCAAGAGGGGTGTTTTTACCATAATTTAAATGCTAATTTCCTACTTAGTCTTTATGGGATTCTTGGATCTTTTAAAGTGTTTTTTATTCTGTACTAGATATATTCTTGGTTTATTTATGAAAATAATCTTACTGCCCCTTCAGATTTTTTTAATGAAGACATGTTAAAGAAGATCTTGTGATAATTTGTGTCATCGGAGCAGAATTTATAGGGAATATTCAATTCTGCAAAGTTTTCCCTAAGAAAAACAGAAACGAATACATTTCAAGTCAGAAAAATTTCAGCCAGACTGTTTTTGTTTGTGAAAGTTTGATACGAATTTAGGATTTGTTTGTCTAAGTCAAGCATGTTGGAATTTGAAAGTGCTATCTTCAGAAAAACCTTTGAGCTTTTTTCAAGTTAAGCTGTCAAAATAATTTAAAAGGAATCTCATTTTCTTCCCGTGATGTTTGTAGAACACAAAATTTCAGTAGGAGAGATGATCATGATGGGTGAAGAATAGGGACCAAAGGAAGCTGGATGAAGCTGGTGCCTCTGTGGTCGAGATCTATTACGAGGGTGCTTTTGTGGGATTTGACCTGCTGCACAATACCACGCCAAAAGTTCTTGGAAGCAGGAGCCTAAGTTGAATTGCCTCAAACTTAGAGCTTGTATAAAAGCACTAGTGATTTGTGTTGCAGCTGGAAGATGGTGAAGCTGTCAGTCAGCTGTTGTTTAACAATTTCTTCTGAATTATTTATTATTCTGACATCTCTGTTCTTTTCCTGATATACAAGAAAATTGCTGGTGAAATGCAAGTGGATTTATGCAAATAGAGACTTGAGTTAGATTAACTCAGTGGGATATGTATTCTGTAACAATAGCGTGTTGTGTGGGTTTGGGTTTTGCTGTAAGACAGAACTTAATAGATTTTTTCCTGAATTCCCTTGTTTATGTTCAGCACGGCAGGCAGACAGTTACAAGGAGGATATCTGTGGTCTTCTGTGAGATGCATGAGGCAGTAAACTAGACAAAGAGAGATTTCTGTGATCTTTCTATGTTCTTCTTAAGGATTTTTTCTTTTTTTTCCCCCTAACTCTAGAGAAACTGCTGAATTTTTCAGCCTGGCTTCTTCATTTATCCCAGTTCCTGTTTTTGGATAAGTTATACAAGGTCAAGCAAAGCGTTTTCTGTTTAATTAAAATAGTTGCAAATCTACCTGTTGCTGTGGGATGAGAGTATTCCTCTCATGTGAGGATGAAGGGCTCCACCTTCTCTCCCAAATGCACTCTGGACAGCCCATTCCTTTGGTTAGGACATAAGAGAACAGCTGAGGATGTGAGGGAATGGCTTAAAGCTGCATCAGGAGAAGTTCAGATTGGATATTAGGGAAGAATTCTTCATGGAGAGGGTGGTCAAGCTGTGGAACAACCTTCCCGGGATAGTGGTCATGGTCCTAAACCATGTGTTTGGCCAATGCTCTTGGATACATGGTTTAACTTTTAGGTTGAGACTTGGTGACCCTTGTTGGGTTCTTTCCAACTCAGGATACTCTGCTATTTGCTTATGGGTTGGAGTACTTTGTACCTTTTAATTGGATTCTTCCCAACCTATTTTCCTTTCGGTTGTATTTGACCAATGCTCTTGGATACATGGTTGAACTTTTAGGTTGAGACTTGATGATCCTTGTTGGGTTCTTTCCAACTCAGGATACTCTGCTATTTGCTTATGGGTTGGAGTACTTTGTACCTTTTAATTGGATGCTTCCCAACCTGTTTTCCTTTTTGGTTGTTCCCTCTGGTTGTCCAGGTGTCACACCGAAACTACACACAGCCTCTCTCCCTCCTTTATTCTCACTCTTCCTCCTTACTTGATGCAGAAGTGTAGTGTTTAACTAGTTCTTGATTGATTGCATAATTTGGCTGTTGGCTGTTTCTCATCTAAAAGGTGGAAAAGAAGTGTCATTCACATAATTTCTGTTTGAAGTTCCTGCCCTACCTGGCAGGGTTTTATTTTTTTGGAAGCCAGAATTCTGTATTTCATAGGATACAACCAAAGGAACAATAATTTGGTGTTGCATCTGGTAATGTTACAGAAGCTCTCTCGTCCCCAGTAACTGCTGAAATCCAAACACGATGCATAAATACCATAAAGAACAAGATTAGGAATTTCTATGTGCATGAAATTGCCACTGTTAGTCACAATGTGGAAGCTGGGAAACATTGCAGGAGTGCAGAGCACCGCATGGAGAATAACTACTGATTGCTGTCAGACTAGGCTTGGAACAAAAAAATAAGAATCTTCCAAAAATCTGTTGAAGGATGGGGAAGGAGATGCTCCTCGGCTCATTGTCTGAGCTCTTAAAAAAAGTGATCCAGTGAGGCACTGGAACAGGTTGCCCAGGGAAGTTGTTAATGCCCCATCCCTGGAAGTGCTTAAGACCAGGTTGGATGGGGCTTGGAGCAACCTGCTGTAGGGAGAGGTGTCCCTGCCCATGGCAGGGGGGTTGGAACTGGATGATCTTGAAGGTCCCTTCCAACTCTGACCATTCTATGATTCTATGATCTAATCTTAGAATGGTTGTGTTAAAATCTCTTCTTTCAACTGTAGTTTAGGGAAGATCTAGACGGTGAGATGGCCGGAATGTGTGAGTACATCCAGCTTCTCTACGCCAAGTCTCAAAATGTTATTTATGCTTTGAATTTTGCAGAACCCATGTCAATTATGAAATTGTTGTCTTTAGATGCAATAGTTGAAGTCTGCAAGAGGAGTTAAATGACTTGGTTAGTTTTGAAGATCATACTTTGTCATTTGTTCAAGGCCACACAATGAATCACTGAAGATTAAAGGCTAAAACTGCTTCTTTTTGAGTATTTGGTGCCCGCTTTGTCAACGGGATGGGATTTGCAAGGAGGTATTGATAGAAGTATTTTAATCTGTTGGCAGAACATACCGAATAAATCAAGTGATGATGATTATGACACAATAATATCTGTTCAAAGCCTTGGTAAAGCAGCCACTTCATGTCACTTCCACACTTCAGCAGGCTCCTAATACTCCATATTTAATCCACGGATGGTTTCAGTGTGGCTGAGATGTCTGCAGAGCATTAACAGGCGTTGGCTTAAAGACAAGAATAAAAATAACAGTTAAATGATCGTATTTTCATAGAATCATAGAATGGTCAGAGTTGGAAGGGACCTTCAAGACCATCAAGTTCCAACCCCCCTGCCCTGGGCAGGGACACTTCTCCCTAGAGCAGGTTACTCAAAGCCCCATCCAGCCTGGCCTTGAACNGTTGAAATGCTATCAGTATGAGGCAAAGTTCATCATTACAGCATCGAATCTGAACAGACAGACCACAGTCCACTGGGGTGATTTAAGTTCAACATCCTCTTAGTTTGATTTAGGTAAAACCCAAGTATTTACGGTCTTCAGAGGGGGGTCAGAAAAGGGAAAGAACAAAGAAAAAATAGCATTCTTCAGTTTAACATTTTGTGTGTGTGCTCTGAGGACTTCAGATCACAAATTGCTAAATTCAAAGTGATTTTGTTCAGCTTTTTTAATATTTTTTTCTATTTAGTTCAGAATTTATAGATAATTGACAGTTATACATGAATTAATTGTATACCAATTAATATTTCCCTGTAATGTAAACAAATGCCCCTTGAAAATCCTTCTTGAAATTCCCTTCTAAAGCGGAATATGTCAAATCCAAGCTCTTACTAGAGTCACGAAATTGTATGTGACACCCAATTACAATAAATAAGGATCATTAAATACAAATATGAATCTTCAGAACATTTGCATCAGCCTGATCGGGTAACGGCTTGCTATGAATTCCTCTTAAGTATTTTGGAAGTATTCAGATGGAGTTTTCCTGTGCTGTATAGCACATAACAGTTGTATATTCACTCTGTAGTCTTTATTTTAGTGTCTCCATTGTCTCTTTCTGCCACCAACGCCCCCCTCCCCAAGTACAGAATGTGTAGGGCTGCAAACTGGAGCATCTGAAAGCCTGAAAATTAAGATTTTTGGAAAAAAGGCTATGAAATAACTTCTCTCATCTGTTTGCAATACAGTCTTTAGTTTCTGGGTCACATCCTGTTTGGTTCTTATTATGGGGCGTTACGAAAGTGTAAGATTTTTCCAGGCTTCTTTTAATCCTCAGATGTGGTCTTTTGTCTTTCTTTTTGCTTTCCGTTTGTACCCTGTCTCAAACACAAAATGACTGATTTCCTTCTGAATGTTTTTGTGTCCTTTTAGAAAGAAAGTCTATGACTGTGTTTAATATTTCAATAGTTCTACAGTATTAGGTAATTAAAGCAAGAATCCACTATCAAGTCAGGCAAAGGAAGGTACTACCTGCGCTTGTGAGACCCCACCTGGAGTCCTGTGTCCAGCTCGGGAGTCCTCAACACACAAAGGACATGGAACTGTTGGAACAGGTCCAGCGCAGGGCCACCAAGATGCTCAGAGGGCTGGAGCAGCTCTGCTGTGAGGACAGGCTGAGAGAGCTGGGGCTGTTCAGCCTGGAGAAGAGAAGGCTCCGGGGAGACCTTGGAGCAGCCTTCCAGGATCTGAAGGGAGCTCCAGGAGAGCTGGGGAGGGACTCTTGGTCAGGAAGTCTAGTGACAGGACGAGGGGGAATGGTTTTAAATTGGAAGAGGAGAGATTTAGATGAGATCTTAGGAAGAAGTTCTTTGGTGTGAGGGTGGTGAGGCACTGGAACAGATTGCCCAGGGAAGTTGTTGATGCCCCATCCCTGGAAGTGTTTAAGGCCAGGCTGGATGGGGCTTGGAGCAACCTGGTGTGGTCGGAGGTGTCCCTGCCCATGGCAGGGGGGTTGGAACTTGATGATCTTGAATGTCCCTTCCAACTCTGACCATTCTATGATACATACTACTTGTGTAAACCTCTACTTTGTAGCAAGTAGATGGAGTTAAAAAGAGATTTTAAGTAAAAATTTCCCATTAACACTCAGTGAGACATTGGGAACAGAATCTTATCTCTGAGTACAGGAAACCCCAGCTGGAATCTTCAGAAAATTTTACTGCCAAATTGTAACCACTCTCTTTTCTGTGCAAGTAAAGTACAGGTGAAGAAGGTGATAGCTGATTATCTCTTCAGTAGGGCATCAAAGGCCTGTCCTTTACAGCAAGTTTGCTCTAAAGAAGTGAGTCTTTAGAACTCTCTTTTGGGAAAGTTACCATTAACACTGACAAAACAGTTTATCTTCACTGAGTTTGTGTTCAGTATCCAGAGAACTGTTCTGAGCTGCAGAAATTTTGATTAATATTTTATTCCAAGGCATAAAAGATTCGATACAATAAAAAGTGATATAATGAGAAAGTTTAATTAAATAGTATCACTTGGCTTCTTATTGATGTGTGTTTACTTTTGGTCTTTTATAGATTTTTCTTTTTCTTTTGTAGACTTTCTCAGATCATTGTCCTAACTGAATGGATGATGTCAAAAAACTACTGTAAAGTTCTCTTCTTTTTGTAGAACCCTTGTAGGCATCTGAAGATTCCTTCTGGTTCAACCAGAATATCCTGAGTTCTTCTGCTTGGCATTATATGAACTTCTGACCATTTCTTTTGCTCCCTGAAACCCAGGTCTTTTACAAATTGCAATGTCAAAATTAAACTATTGCCCAGGTGTTGTCTTGATAATCTTTTCCAATCTTTCAAGTTTTGACTGCTCTAGCTTCCAGTACCGTAAAAGTTCTCAGGTGAATTACTGAGACCTAAAAGCTGGACATAGTGTATCTCTGATCAGATGCCACAGAATGATGATCACCCTTCTTGTAACTCTGGGTATTCCTGCTCCGAGATCCATGGCAGCTCCTCTGTGGTTTCTCCAGACCGGTTGGTCAGTAATTCCTCCCATTTCTGTGCTTGTGGAGCCGATTAATCCTGGCACAAATTTTGAAATCTGCTGGATTTCAAGTTGTGCTTTTCAGGATTCTTCTTTAGCAGCTGGAGAATGTCTAATCCTGTTTCCCAGAGTGTGCCACTGTAATAAGCATACTCTTTGTTCTCTTTGTATAATTCATGAACATGTTAAATATGTGGAATGGAATTTGCAGAATGAAATTACTGAATTTATGGACTGAATTGAGAGAATTTCCATGCCAAATACAGATAATTGGTCTGCAAGTTTCATATTTAGAAAAACTTGTTAACCTGACCTAGCCTTTGTGTAAAAATAGGGAAGATTTGTAATTTATAATTTACAGACTTGGCATAAAAACCATTTTGTTTAGATTTTATAGTACTACTTTGGCTATGGCTGCCTTTAGCATATACTGGTGGGGTAGAGCCACCCAGCTCTTCCCTTGCCATTTCCAAGGCTTCCCTTTGGATGAGTTACATCTCTGAATAAGTTTTGGATTAGCTCCACTATCTCTGTGGAGATACTTAAGTCTTAGAGCTCGCTCTTCCTTCGTATTCACCCTCCCTAAATGTTTTGTACGGCTCTACTCTGCGCTTGTGAGACCCCACCTGGAGTCCTGTGCCCAGCTCTGGAGTCCTCAACAGAGAAAGGACATGGAACTGTTGGAACAGGTNAACACTTCCCAAAAAAGCTGTAGAGGTATCTGACTGTTGAGATATTACAGAGATTATTTATAATCTTGGGTATGAGAAACTGAGAACCTTAGAGCTTGATGAAAGACAAGAAGATTCTTTTCCTGAGAAAAATGTAATGCTTGCAGAGATGAAGCAGGACTAAAAAAAGAATGCTCTTCCAAGCCCTCTGTATTTTGATAGCCTCTACGAGGTTCAGCAGGGGTTCAGCCAGTTAATGTGGGCATTGTTTTAAAAAAGGAAACATTTTCAAAAATTATTCTGTGCCACTAATAATTTAAGATGTTCTTACTGTGCATAAACCAAAATGTTTGTTTCTGAATGAAATCTCTGATCCCTAATTTGTGGTTCTTATGCCAGGTGATGGTGTCAGCATATTTTCTTTGTTTAGGTAATTACCAGCTTTCGTTTTATTTCTGTGCTGAATTTGGAGGTCTCTCGTCCCAGGAACATTGTAAAAAAGTGCTTTTGGGGCAAGAAGCTTCTGTTCAAATGAGCTATGTTAGAGTTCAAGTGATCCTGACATCAGATGAACATGCCAAAGAATTAGATTCACTACAAAAGTAAGACTTAGCATTTCTTTAATTGGCCCAAAATAATAACAGCTGTTTTATTCTACCAGAGAAGTTGAAACTGGTTTAGTTTGGATTTTTTTTTTATAGTAATTTTAGTATTTAGCTTGAATTTGTCCAACTTGTGTTAAGGAAAGCCTCTTCTGTCCTTTTTTTTATTTATTTTTTTCCCTCATAAATCCCCAGAGATGTGGATTGTCACCTATTTTGTTTCTTATTTTGCTTAGTTCCACGTTAGTTGAAGTTTTTATTCAGATACTGATCCAATCACTGCTGTGATTTCAGTCCCATTTCATGGTTGTATCCAAGTGTAAGCTTCAACACAGACCTAGTTTCGTTCCCTTCAGTGATGCTGAAGCAAACATTGAGTGTTCTTTGGATTTAAAGTCTTTTAAATGCTTCCTGTACATTGCTGATAAAGTACAGGAGGAAAAATGTGGCTGTGGAAGTGCCATAAGCCAGATACAACTGGGTTGGTGTCCGTTGTGCTGTATCAGGGATTCATTTAGTTTCCAGCCTCACTGGAAACCACAGTCATGGGTTTGGGGCTACTTTTTCCTTCTTAATTCTGTTTGTAGAAGGTAGCTAAATGAGTCTGGTGAGTCTGAAATACCCTCAAGCTGTACCCGAGCCAGTGTCCAGCTGTGTTCCCTCCTGCACGGAGGCTTCTTCCTCTCGTTCAGCTCCAGAAACACAAATCATAGAATCACAGAATGGTTAGAGTTGGAAGGGACCTGAAAGATCATCAAGTTCCAACCCCCCTGTCCTGGGCAGGGACACCTCTTCCTAGAGCAGGTTGCTCCAAGCCCCATCCAGCCTGGCCTTGAACACTTCCAGGGATGGGGCATCAACAACTTCCCTGGGCAACCTGTTCCAGTGCCTCACCACCCTCACACCAAAGAACTTCTTCCTAATATAATACATAAGAAAGAAATTCTGATTTTTGACTGCAGGTGAACTGACAAATACTGGTCTTGTGAAAACCATTACTGTCCCCTGGTTCCTCTTTTTGCCTAGCAAATTAGTAAGTTTTAATTGCTTATTATAAACATAAAAAAGAAAAGAACATTAAAGGGTAAAGCTGACATTCTGTAGTAGAATCTGTTCTCCCTCTGTCTCATAAAGCAGTCACACCAAACTTATTTTTTCAGCTTCTTGTATCCACAATTGCTTTATCTCAAGATAAAATTCTGCCCAGTGACCAATTAGACACAACCATGTTTCTGTAGGCAATAAAACAGGCTTATATTGTGATATTCTGGTTTTAAACTTGGATTTCAAATAGCATATAAGAGGTAAACACAGATATTCATATCATGTGTTTCTTGTGAGAAGAGAAGGCTCCGGGGAGACCTTGGAGCAGCCTTCCAGGATCTGAAGGGAGCTCCAGGAGAGCTGGGGAGGGACTCTTGGTCAGGAAGTCTAGTGACAGGACGAGGGGGAATGGTTTTAAATTGGAAGAGGGGAGATTTAGATGAGATCTTAGGAAGAAGTTCTCTGCTGTGAGGGTGGTGAGGCACTGGAACAGGTTGCCCAGGGAAGCTGTTGATGCCCCATCCCTGGAAGTGTTTAAGGCCAGGCTGGATGGGGCTTGGAGCAACCTGCTTTAGGGAGAGGTGTCCCTGCCTGTGGCAGGGGAGTTGGAACTGGATGATCTTGAAGGTCCCTTCCAACTCTGACCATTCTGTGATTCTATGATTATCGGCTACGGTCTCAATCTGAAATTTAGTTTAAAGGTGATGAGTTCCTGTCTTTTTAAAATCGCTTCCAGTGTCAGTTGCTTTACTATTATTTTTTCTTTTCTTACCATTTTGTGATTCTCCTAATACAGTGCATTACTTGTCTCTACAGGAAACACTTTGTGCAATTAAAAGTCCATTTTTAGCCACAGTTAAGCTACTCTTTGTTTATCTGTTCCACTACTGTATATGCTAAAAGTACGTTATATAGCTTTCAGTAGGGTTTTTTTGGTACAGTTTGTTTCCAAAAGGTTTCTTAATGCATGTTTAAGGTTTCAGAAGCACTAAAAAGTCTGTAGTGTGAATGGGCTGGAGTCCTGTTATACCCAGTGCCTGTCCCACAAGCAGTAGCTATCTCATTTCTGCCTTAAGATTTCAGTCTCAGAAAATTTGGGGAGGCAAAAGCTAACCCTGACATTCAGTCAAAGATTTCTACAGGTTTCTTTTAGGCTCATGGCTGCATAAATAAATAAAAATGTTCCCTTAATTATGTATTAATCTTTCCTGATTTACAATTCTAACAAATATGAGGTGTTACTATTACTAAGGTCATGGAATGGTTAGATTTGGAAGGGACCCTGAAGACTATCAAGTTCCAGCTCCCCTGCCCTGGACAGGGACACCTCAAGACACACCAGGTTGCTCCAAGCCCCATCCAGCCTGGCCTTGAACCCCTCCAGGGATGGGGCAGCCACAAGGTAAACTTACCTTTCACTTCTGACAGAAACTTTACAGGGAAGTGGTATCAGAAATCCCTGATGGCATCGCCTCACTTTAGGGCATCCCCTCCTTCCAGGATCTGAAGGGAGCTCCAGGAGAGCTGGAGAGGGACTCTTGGTCAGGAAATCTAGTGACAGGACGAGGGGGAATGGTTTTAAATTGGAAGAGGGGAGATTTAGATTAGATATTAGGAAGTTCTTTGCTGTGAGGGTGGTGAGGCACTGGAACAGGTTGCCCAGGGAAGTTGTTGATGCCCCATCCCTGGAGGGGTTCAAGGCCAGGCTGGATGGGGCTTGGAGCAACCTGGTGTGGTGGGAGGTGTCCCTGCCCAGGGCAGAGGCTTGGAACTTAATGATCTTGAAGGTCCCTTCCACCTCTAACCATTCTGTGGTTCTGTGATTCTAAACAGCTGTTTAACGTTGAGATAACCAACCAGCCTGGCTGTGGGCAGCAACCTTTGCAGGCTATAAGCAAACTTGGTACAACTGCACTCCTACTACTAACAGAGGTTGAAGCAGGACTAGCTCTGGTTGTCTTCTCTCATGCAGGCATTCTAGAAATTACCTCACACTTTGTTTTTATTTTCCTTGATTGAAATTCAAGAGCAGAGATGCTCTTCCCTTACTGCAAAGAACAGCCGAAGTTAAGGCCGTGAGTCCCGCTGATATATGCAAGGTGTTTTGTGACTTTGAGCATATAAATTATATGAAGGGCAAGCAATTCATCCTGGCAGTTTCTTTTGGCCTTGGTGTATTTATAGAGGCTCCCTATGGAGCTGCACCGTCAGGCATCCCCCAGCTGGGGAACAGCTTCTGGAAGGATCTCTGGGGAATACATATACACACTGAAAACTCATTAAGAGTCACACACAGTCCTACAAGCAAGATTATTCCCGTGGCCCTTCTTTATCTGAAAAGAATCTTTGGGTTTGTTTTCTTTAACTGCAGCATTTCCTTCTTTGAAGTATTTTTTGTTAATGCTCAAGGTTGGCTTCAAGATAGACTAAATGTTGTAGAGCTCACTTATTTATTGTAATGGCTAACAACATTCTTGGCTCAAAATAGGTGTTCGGGGTCAGTCCTGCAGTAGATACCCAGCTGTTCAAAGGTTTGGTGGTACAGAATCCAAACCCACCTGGATGTGTGGAGAACAGAACCATAAACAGGAAACGTGGAAGACTGAAATTTGAAATTCTGTGGAAAGGTTTGGAATGGAGAGTCAGTAATGGGATAGAATGATGTGAATTAGAATCATAGAATCATAGAATCATAGAATGGTCAGAGTTGAAAGGGACCTTCAAGATCATCCAGTTCCAGCCCCCCTGCCCTGGGCAGGGACACCTCTCCCTAGAGCAGGTTGCTCCAAGCCCCATCCAGCCTGGCCTTGAACCCCTTCAGGGATGGGGCAGCCACAGCTTCTCTGGGCAACCTGTTCCAGTGCCTCACCACCCTCACAGCAAAGAATTTCTTCCTGAGATCTCATCTCAATGTCCCCTCTTTTAGTGTCAAACCCTTTCCCCTCATCCTATGACTCCCCTGCCTGACCAAGAGTCCCTCCCCATCTCTCCTGGAGTCCCTTTAGGGACTGGAAGGGGCTCTAAAGTCCTCCCAGGAACCTTCCCTTCTCCAGTCTGAAGAACTCTGTCATCCTGAAGGATCTTCACATAAGGTGAAATGAAGTAATAAGTTCTGCAGATTCCGAGGGGGAATGAGTACTAAACCAACCACGAAGATCTCTGTAGAAGCAGAGGTCCCGTGGGAGGTGAACTTTTTCAAAGAACACATTAACTCACTTCTTGTGAGAGGAAGTTGCATTAGAAGGTCGTGTTCCAGCCGGCTCGACAGGCAGCATCTGGGCTCTGGGGGTGGCAGAACAGAAGAGGTTTTATGTTTTGCTCTGTTAGGAGTCATTGAGGAGCAGTTCTTGTGTCACTGGAGCAGGTGAAGAATTCCTGCTCCTCGTTTTCCCGAGCAGGGAATGCTGCTCCCGGTGCTTCCACTCTTCCTCCTGCTGCCTGGGGGGTGGTGGTTGTGGTGGTTGTTCCTGGGAGGGGATTCTCCCCCTCTACTCTGCGCTTGTGAGACCCCACCTGGAGTCCTGTGTCCAGCTCTGGAGTCCTCANGTTGGAACTTGATGATCTTTAAGGTCCCTTCCAACTCTAACAATTCTATGATTCTGTGATTCCTGAGGTTCAACTTTCCTCCGAGCTGTAGATTTGAGCAAGGAGTCTTTTTGTTAATTACCTTCTGGCTTTTGACTCTCTGTGTGGTGTTTCCTTAGTCTTTCCATTTTCCAGTACAAACCTTAGAATATCAACAAGAAACAAAAATAACAAAATGAAAAGCAACCTGGCTGGCCTTCCGGGGAATAACTGGTCATTTTCTTGATCAAAGTGTGAGTTATACAAGAAATTATGAACTCTAGGAGTTATTACCAGTCCACTCGCACGTGTTATAATTCATAAAATAGTTATTTGAATGTGAGTTTGTGTTTCCATTTGTTTTTTACCTTTTATTGTTTTTTTAAGTTTGAATAACTACATCCTGTCGTATCCCATTTTCCAGGAGGAGGTCACAGGGAAGGGTAGCAGTAATTCCCGTCACTACTCTCTATCACAATGAATTAATTTGGAAAAAAAGAAAAAGAGAAAATGAATTTCCAACATTTCATTTTCAAATATTGGTCTGGAAAGTGCAGCTGATGTTTTGTTGGTGACCCCCATGCGGTGGTGAATGCTCCTGGGGTTTCTCTCTGAGCCTGCAGACTGAAGGAGCATTGTTACACCAAAACACCTGGATTTTGGATGAAATTCTCCAATTGGAGGTTTCTTGACTTTCTTTTCCTGATAGGACCTTATCTCATGGGACAGCGGGTTGTGTTAGGTGAAAGGTAGGAAGCATATGTTTCTTGAGCTTTGCAATAGATCTGGTAAAGGCATTACACGTGTAGGGGGGGGAAAAAAATAAGCTTCTTTATACTCCATGCCAAAAATGAGAGAAATAATCAGATTTTGTGTAAACAGGACTAGGGCCATCTGCGGGATCACTCGCTGGTTATTGCACATGTGCCTTGTTTGAGACAGTGGCTTCGCTCTTCCTGTTTTAGAAAAAACATTCTCTTTGGATGTTTAATTATCTCTAAAGTTGTTAAACCAAATTTCCATCCACCTGCAAGACCACTTCTAGCGCGGGGGTTGCAGCGTGTGTTGTTTCTAGGGCTCCAAGGATGCGAGTGTGAAAGAGGAATTCAGTCTTGAAAGATTTGGGAGGATTTTTTTGTTTGTTTGGTTGGTTGGTTTTGTAATTAAGTGAAAGATTTTAAACTGATGGCTTTGGTAACTGATTGCTACAGACTGAGACTGATCCAAAGGCTGTCATGGCTTTAGAGGAGCTTTGAGATTAGGTTTTACGACACCTATTCAGGTCATCCTCTCTGCTGATCTCACTTAATGCATTTTGGTTGCAGGGATTATTAAAAAAAATAATAATAAATACTTTTTTTTTGGTGCATTTCACTCATGTTTCCCAAATAGATTGGGCAATACTACGAGAGTTAAAATTCTGTGGAGGAGAATTGAAATTTTGTGCTGAGGATGGTGGTGGTGGTGGTGGGGAAATCAAAGTATTGAAGAATGAATGAGAGAAGCAAGTTCCTGTGTCAACAGGGATGAATTCTTCAGCTTTGGGTCATTGCTGTGGCTGAGCTAACCACCAGGCTGGCATCTTCAGCAGATACTGGGTCAGTGACTGGTTTTGTCCACTGGCTCTAAAGAGAACTGGGATCTAAAAGCTATGGCTGGAATCACCCGTTACTTATTTGAATTCAAAACCCAGGGTATATTTCAATTTTTATGTTGGCAGTGTGAGTAAGTGCCTGTGTCAATGAGGAAGGTTAGCCTGAGGGCAAAGCAGAAATGATTAGGATAATGTGACTCTGACTCTCTGACTTGAGAAATTGTGTCCATGTTGGTCATTTGTTCAGTTTTCCTGTCCATTTTCCTATGAGTTGAGCAATCTGCAGGGACAGTGTCAAGCTGAAAGACAAAAGATTAAGTTCTGCTTCATTTTTTTAATTTCATAGAATCATAGAATGGTCAGAGTTGGAAGGGACCTTCAAGATCATCAAGTTCCAACCCCCCTGCCCTGGGCAGGGACACCTCTCCCTAGAGCAGGTTGCTCCAAGCCCCATCCAGCCTGGCCTTAAACACTTCCAGGGGTTCCCAGTACCCATTTGTAATCAAAGAAGAAAATCATGTCCTTCAATCCCAGCATGGAATCCCCAGTTTGTTTTCATGTACTTTCTGAAAAGAAAAGAATTTGGTTTCTGTACTTGTTGCATTCAGAACACTCGGTGCTGGGGCACACGGTGGGTTTTCAGTTTGATCCGGAGCACCAGCAACTGTTGGAGGGGAGCTTGAAAACTGAGTGTTCTTGGAAGTTACTCGGTCACTCAGTGTGAAATATTTTGCCTCTGTTGAAACTTTACTGTGTTCTTCATTTCAGTTCTTTGGATGCTCTTTTGAATATTGAAGGTTATTTTGAGTTCAGTAAATGATGCTGTGATCTAATTCTGGTGTCTGTTACTACTAGAGGTAAGAATTCACATCTGAACAATCACAGCTTCTCACTGAATAGATGATGGAACACAGATTTGAGCTATGGCCATACAACAAACCTTATTTTTCATGCAGAAAGAAGCTAAATCGTTAGAAGCCATTGAGTCCTCAACATAGAAAGGACAGACATGAAACTGTTGGAACAGGTCCAGTGGAGGCCACCAAGATGCTCAGAGGGCTGGAGNTGACTCCAACCGGTGGCATATTCCATCCACAGACAGATGTTTGAGTTTTGTGTTGCCTTCTGGTTTTCCTCAGGGCTGTAGCTGGGAGCCCCCGTGTTGCTGTTACAGACCATAAATTGCTTTCCTGAACTTTGGGAATCGCTTTAGTTACAGTTTGAAGCACTACAGGATTTCAAATGTAAAAGTATTAATATTTCACCGTTGTTGAGGAGCTGTCTCGCCGGCTCATCTGTGTAGCATATTCTACAAATTAATTACTTGGCAGGTCTGAAATACCTGTTTTTATTAGGCATTCAAAGACAGAATATCACATTTGATTCTTTTGAAGTAAATCACAGAGCACTACCCTGGAAGTATCTTACTGCTCATTCCTCCCTCCCCACCCCCATTTGTTCATAACCCATTTCATCCTTTTTTTTGATTTATGTCTGTTACGTGTGTATGGCCGTGAATACAAAACCTATCCCTGGGAACGGAAATAGGTCAGTTGCTTGTGCAGATTTTGGGGGGGAAAAAAGAGAAAAGGTACCTTTCAAGATTCTCACCTGAAGAATTCAAACATAAAATATAGATCAACCAAAACTGACAGTATTGCCACCAGATGGAATGCCCTGAATGACTCAGCCCTTGGTCAGGACAAAGTCCTTTCTCCTGAGAGTTGTATTTTAAAGACACCTGAGGTGGTGAACACATAATGCTCATTCTTTTGCACTGAAGTAAATCCACACATACTCAATATTCTCCTTCCTAGGTGTTCTGAGCCTGTGTGGATGTGGCTTCCTTTACTGTTTCATAACATTTCAGTTTTGATTACAGAAACTCAAATAGCTTCCCAATAATTTCCTTGACTGCTGTTAGTAAGTGAATTTCCAGTTGAAGCTGTGTCACTTGCCTAGAAATATTCTGGTGTAACTCTAATACCTAAAAAACCCTAAAATCTGCATGAGAAATAAAGTTAGAGATTCATATTGCAGGAGGTCGTTATGGCATAAGATGAAATAGTCTTGCGTTCTTGAAAAGAGGGTGGATGTAAGCAGTGGCAGAATCCTTCTTTTCATATAATCAGACAGCTCAAATTAATTAACCTCCGTGTTCAAGGCTCTAAGTGCTGTGTGATTGGAATGTTCAGAGGTGGCAGCTCTTGAAGCAGTGGGGCTCAGAAATGTCTTGCTTTGATCTGTCGCAGGTGACTGCAGTGATTAAGATTTTGGATAACATGAAATAACATTTCAAGATGATGTGTTTTTGAAGAAGCCTTCCTCTAAAGAGACAGCTGGACTCAGGGAAGGCATAATTCATCTTCAGCTCAGGAATCTGTTTGATATTAGATGTTTGTCCGATAGGATTTGAAGGTTTCTGACATTGAGAGGTGATTCCCAAAGGAATTGGATGTAACTGGTTCTTATACCTCCTGGCCGTTGTGTTTCTGCAGGCTGGGTGGGTAATGTCTCCCCACTGGGTTGTAGTCCTGACATTCTGGATGTCTCTAAAGGTCCCAAACTGGTTTGTAATCTGAGATCAATGGAAACTCTGCGTCTGGTAAATGGATCCTCTGGGTTTTTTTTGGAACTGTATAAATACAGAAGGTGGGATTCACCTGGTGAGTTGACACCTGGGATGAGGTATGTCAGGGTCTGTAAATGCACCATGTGAACTTGCTGTAACCCTTGAGCCTTCAAAGAATCCTTGCTGGTTCCTACCTTTCCAGGAGCTGGGTGACTAAGCTTCTACTGGGACAGTTCTGCACCAGGCATTAGGTTTGGAGAAACTGGGCTGTTTGGAGGGCAGTTCCCTGATGTCTCCGTTGCACCACGAGTTTTGTTCTCAAAGCAGTTTGCTTGCTAAACTCAAAGCTCTTCCCTAAATCTGTTCCAGCTCCATTAAGGTCTGAATCGAGGAGTGGACAGCACAATTACAAGGTTCTCTGGTCCAAACATCTAACTTTAATTGGTGAAGGCTTCTGCAGGGCTTCACTCTGAAGCAGAATCACGTAGCTAAGTGGTGTTCATACTTTTCAGACTAGCAACCCTCAACTTTTTGCACCTCCTGCTTGTTCTTTGTTCTTCTTTGATTGGAAATTCCTTTCCTTCTTGGGAATCCTACCCTACCTTCTGCTGTCGTGCTGAATTCCATGGTTTCTCTTCTGGTTTTGATGACTTTGATTTCAGTCTCTTAAAAAAAATCAGGTGAAATGCGAAGTGAGGCCTGGAGGAAGTTCCAGTGGTGAAAAATCTATGTCATCTCTTTGGTTCCAGAATAATCAGAGTATCAGGATGTTTCTAAACTTCTGGGAGCTGCTGTGTAAGAACAAACTAGCAAAAGGTGAAGCATAAAATTCAAGATGATGAAGATAACTCCATACGGAGTGTTGCAGAGTAGACACTTCCAAGTAGGAAGAGTTTTAAGAGATCTTGGGGTAGGAACACACCCTTGAACTTGTTGCTTATTTGGAATAACATGTAGTGGATATTGTGTGAGGTTATGAAGGTTTCTGAAGCTTTATGGTTCTACTCTGTGGTCTCCAACCTCACCTCTCACAGGACACCACTGTGAGGGCATATTATAAGACATACTTTTGACCCCTTATCCATCCTGGTAGGTGCCCACCCTTTACAGCATTCCTTAATTTTTGTTCCGTTGGACACATCCTCTAAATGTGGATGCCTTTCACTTTAACATCCTGTGGGAATATTTTGGTAGAGGGGAATCTGGATGTTTTGGGATACACTGGTGTGAAGAAGAGAAGGTTGGCAGTTGATGGAGCGTCCTGCTGCTTCTTTGAAAGTTAGAAGGGAAGTTTTCCTTTGGTACCAATCTGAGGAAGGGGCCTGGTGGAAATATTGGGGAATGGCAACAGACCTTTCAGAGATGACTTAATTGAAGAGTTGGGTTCATCATTTCCAGCTGCTGAGCTGAACCCTGAGGCCATGAGAACAAGGACACTTGTATTTAAAATAATCCAGCCTTTCCTAAAATACACAGATTTCTCTTCCTCTCAGCAGGGTGGCACCAGGCTCCTGATGATTTACTCCCAGAATTATTTCAGGAAATATTCTTTAACATAGTGTGTATGTTATGAAAGGCAAACAAATGGGAAAAAATCCTGGCATCTGTGCTGTCAGTGGGAAATTGATTTCAAAGGAGTCCAAGTTCATGAGGGTCGCAATCCTAAGGTAAGCAGGGAGGTGAGCATCTCAATTAACAATCATTTCTTAATGAGTTTATCTGAATTTGATCACAGTGCTTCAAAAGGTGCTGCTGTATTTCTGTGAGCATAAATAACTGCAATTGCTGTCATTCCCTCCCTATTGCTTTTGAAAAGTCTTTTTCCCTTTACTTTCTTCCACGCATTTATAGAAGCTCAGATTCCCGTGGTGCTGCCAGGTCTGGTTGGAAATTGAGCCAAAACCGTCTCATGATTGACTTTTCTGACTCAAAATGAGAGATTTTCCAGGATCTGAAGGGAGCTCCAGGAGAGCTGGGGAAGGGACTCTTGGTCAGGAAGTCTAGTGACAGGACGAGGGGGAATGGTTTTAAATTGGAAGAGGGGAGATTTAGATGAGATCTTAGGAAGAAGTTCTTTGGTGTGAGGGTGGTGAGGCACTGGAACAGGTTGCCCAGGGAAGTTGTTGATGCCCCATCCCTGGAAGTGTTTAAGGCCAGGCTGGATGGGGCTTGGAGCAACCTGCTCTAGGGAGAGGTGTCCCTGCCCATGGCAGGGGGGTTGGAACTTGATGATCTTGAAGGTCCCTTCCAACTCTGACCATTCTGTGATTCTATGATTTTAATTATTTTTATTTGCTTTTTAAAAAATAAATTCTTGGGTACATACTGTTCAGTCTTGATTTTTTTTTTTTTTCTATTTAAAACTCTCTCTAAAATTGAGATACTTGACCACCTTTAAAAGTTAATTTTTTAGGCAGATCCCAAATGCTGCAAAGCCTCTGGACACAGTCTTCAGAGCGTATCGACTTTATCTGTGGATTTTGATGTAAATATTTTTTGTGATAGAAGTTCTGGTACTTTTGCTTCAGTAAAAATCTTCTTGAAGAATCATAGAAAGGTGCTATATTAGTATAGCTGTTTATTTCAAACATTAAATGGGATAATCATAGTCAGGTTATTAGGCTTATCTTGAATACCTTGGTGTTTGTCAGCACAGAAGAACTTTGTTTCAGTCTTGGTGAAAGAGAACATACCTTCATTCAGAACAAAACCACCTCCTTCCTCTCAACATCCCAACAATTCGTAATTCTTTATGGTTCTTAAAATCATGCCCCATCCCTGGAAGTGTTCAAGGCCAGGCTGGATAGGGCTTGGAGCAACCTGCTCTAGGGAGAGGTGTCCCTGCCCAGGGCAGGGGGGTTGGAACTTGATGATCTTGAAGGTCCCTTCCAACTCTGACCATTCTGTGATTCTATGAAAATCAAGTTTAATATATGACTTTTTTAATTTTAAAAGGTGCCTGCTTACCAGATCTTGAAAAACTATCAATGCTCAGAAATCCAGTAGTGCTGAAGCTTGAATGTATGCATAATATATGTAACTTTTATTGTATTTTAACTTGAAAACAGTGACAACAGCTATCAGAAACAAACAAGAATAACTAGAAATACAGTTCCCTACAGGTTCCTACTTTTCTTTAGAGCTCTGTAATATCTTCCTTATCAGATCACTTCTTTCAGTGAGACATTGAAGGAGTTCGGTTGTGGGTGAGAGTTTTCTGCTTCTGGTAAAGGCCACAGGAACCCGAGCCCAGGAGAAGGGATGCATCTTGCTGGTGGTTGTCACCTTGGTTGTTGCTAAGTCTTTCAAAGTGGGGACGTGAGATTTCTCATGGGCTGTGCACAATCCTGACTCCATTAGATACTGGAGTAGAAGGGAACAACCCCAGGCATTGCTCCAGGCTTAGGGAAGTGTGGCTGGAGAGCTGAGGACCTGGGGGTTCTGGTTGACAAGGGGCAGTGTGCCCAGGTGGCCAAGAAAGCCAACGGAATCCTGGCTTGTATGAGAAATGGTGTGACCAGCAGAAGAGGGAGGTGATTGTCCCCATGGATTCACCCTGAGTGTTGTGTCCAGTTCTGGGCACCTCAACACAAGAGAGATCTGGAGGGGCTGGAGTGAGTGCAGAGGAGGCAACGGAGTTGGGGAAGCGCCTGGAGAATAACTCTGATGAAGGAGCTTGGATTGTTTAGTTTGAGGAAGAGGAGGCTGAGGGGAGACCTCATCACTGTCTATGACTACTTGAAAAGACATTGTAGAGAGGTCAATGCTGGTCTCTTCTCACAGGTAATTAGGGATAGAACAAGAGGGAATGGCTTCAAGCAAGGGTAGGTTTAGGCTGAACATTATGAAAGAATGCTTCCCAGAAAGAATGGTCAGACACTGGAACAGGCTGCCCAGGGAGGTGGTTGAGTCCCAATCCCTGGATGTGTTTCAGAGTGGTTGAGATGTGGTGTTGGGGGATCTGGTGTAGGGGAGAACTTTGTAGAGTGGGGCTGATGGTTGGACTCGATGATCCCAAGGGTCTCTTCCAACCTGAATGATTCGATGATTCTATGATTCTGTATGTATCACCATCAGGGTACTAATTCATTTAATTGATGATTATGAAACCATTTTGCATCCTCAAAATGAAACGTTACTGCCTTTTCTGCTTTAAGATGTGCTGTTAAACCAAATTTAAGTGGAAAAAAGCCAAGCAGTTTGAGGGAATCCAATACCCTTGAATTTCTCTTTTTGAAAAGCATTGCCTAGTTTAAGAGTGTAGAGCTCGCAACAGGGTGTAAAATCTTAAATTTCCAGCATTTCACAAAATTGTTTTGTCTTCAGAAAAAAGCAGCTGTACTGGGGAAGATATTTTTTTTCGTCTGAGAACTGTTTGTAGTTTGAATATGTAGATGGAGAAGTGAGGATAAAGTTAAACACTTCAGAAACTCTGGGTGTGTTCTAGTACAGCAAGATACACCTGACATTTTCTTCTTCTGTCTTTGCATTTCATAACAGAGCAGTGCTGCCAGGGAAGGGTACTTTATTCATTCATTTAATAACTTCCTTCCCTCCCTTAATTACTCTTCTGAAATATTACCCCCTTAATAATGAAAACATGCCCCCAAACGTGTGGACCGTTGCCGTTGATTTAAAAGAACCAAGTTCAAAGATTAATTGCTTATAGAAATTTACATTTTACAGTGTGGTCGGAGCTGTGTGGCTGATTACAGCCTGCAAAAAGCACATTATCCAAATACTTGTGCTGAAATAGATTCGAGAAAATTTAGCAGAATGTAGCTCAGTCCAGGCTGATAAAAGGAGAGAGAAAATACATCTGAGTATACTCAATTTTTCCTCGGCCAAACAGCTTTTATTTATTCCCTTATTGGAGCACCTCTCCTATGAGGACAGGCTGAGAGAGCTGGGGCTGTTCAGCCTGGAGAAGAGAAGGCTCCGGGGAGACCTGAGAGCAGCCTTCCAGGATCTGAAGGGAGCTCCAGGAGAGCTGGAGAGGGACTCTTGGTCAGGAAGTCTAGTGACAGGATGAAGGGGAATGGTTTTAAATTGGAAGAGGGGAGATTTAGATGAGATCTTAGGAAGAAGTTCTTTGGTGTGAGGGTGGTGAGGCACTGGAACAGGTTGCCCAGGGAAGTTGTTGATGCCCCATCCCTGGAAGTGTTTAAGGCCAGGCTGGATGGGGCTTGGAGCAACCTGCTCTAGTGAGAGGTGTCCCTGCCCATGGCAGGGGGGTTGGAACTTGATGATCTTTAAGGTCCCTTCCAACTCTGACCATTCTATGATTCTATGATTCTATGTTTTGCATCCAAAAAGAGATGAAATCAACAGCTCATTATTGACCAGAGTTCTGAAAGTTGTACATCAAACCTTTGTTATTCTAAATTTTTGTTTCCTCCCCCTGAAGATGAAGTATTACCTCAGGCATTACAAACGAGAAAGGTTTTTAAGACATCTGCATTGAGGCGCTCATAAATACCATGTATTGTGTTGAGACTGGTGGCTCTGACAACCCTCAGAAGCAGATTCCTTGCCTCAGAGGCCAGACTCCAGCCTTTGTGGGGTGTGTGTGTGTCTCTGCAATGGGAGAAACTGGCATTTGGGAAGAGCGGGATGCTCTCCAGGCTCCTTCCCGAGAATTTTGGTGGGCAGAGAGACCCACAGCTGCCGGAGTAAAAATTCCATGGCGGTGGAAATAATTGTGGAATCTGAGAAAATAGTTCTGCTTGCCATTCATGTCTGCTGTTTACTTCCCATCTGCCACAAAGAAAGCACCAAGTAAAGGACAGGACATGGGATTTTTGCTTTTCCTCTGAAATAAGAGGGGGGAAGACTCCTCGCATCTGCGATGTGCTTTGAGTGTCCAACACACCACTGCGCAAATAGAAGGTCTAGCTCTCCATTACAGTTTTCCTAGAATCATAGTATGGTCAGAATTGGAAGGGACCTTAAAGATCATCCACTTCCAATCCCCTGCCCTGGGCAGGGACACCTCCCACCATACCAGGTGGCTCCAAGCCCCATCCAGCCTGGCCTTGAACCCCTCCAGGGATGGGGCAGCCACAGCTTCTCTGGGCAACGTGTTCCAGTGCCTCACCACCCTCACACCAAAGAACTTCTTCCTAATATCTCATCTAAATCTCCCCTCTTCCAATTTAAAACCATTCCCCCTCGTCCTGTCACTAGACTCCCTGACCAAGAGTCCCTCCCCAGCTCTCCTGGAGCTCCCTTCAGATCCTGGAAGGCTGCTCCAAGGTCTCCCCGGAGCCTTCTCTTCTCCAGGCTGAACAGCCCCAGCTCTCTCAGCCTGTCCTCACAGCAGAGGTGCTCCAGCCCTCCCAGCATCTTGGTGGCCCTCTCCTGGACCCTTTCCAACAGGTTTTGTGTAACACCATCAGTTTATGTAGACAAATTTGCACAGTTTTGTCTTTGAATATCAGTCATCTAAGAAAACTTGTCCTTGGGCAGGATCCGTACCCATTCGTTCTTCTCCTTTAACGTGAGCAGGTAAGATTGGCAGTGAAATTGGCTGTGATAATTAGTTGATATATTTTTTTTGTCATCTAGAGGACAGAATGATGGAATTCATTTGTAATGTCTTACAGTATGTGGGTTTTATTCACCTCTTAGCAGGCAGTGACAACGTTGTCAGGTCTCATGGAGAATTCTGAAGCTACTTAAAACAAATTTTGTAGAAACTTTTGTCAGGAATCCAAACTTTTTTATAGAAGGAAAAGGTATAAGTGTCAAGCAGGAATATGCAAGGTGGTTGAGGACTGAAATGAAAGGTTTTAAACTGGAAGAGGGGATATTTAGATGAGATATTAGGAAGAAGTTCTTTGCTGTGAGGGTGGTGAGGCACTGGAACAGGTTGCCCAGGGAAGTTGTTGATGCCCCATCCCTGGAGGGCTTCAAGGCCAGGTTGGATGGGGCTTGGAGCAACCTGCTCTAGGGAGAGGTGTCCCTGCCCATGGCAGGGGGGTTGGAACTGGATGATCTTGAAGGTCCCTTCCAACTCTGACCGTTCTATGATTCTATGATTCTGTGATTGCCTGCTTAGATTTCTTATTTCTTGCACTGTTTAAGGAGCATCTTTGTCACCTGAAATGTTGGTATTTGTCTTATTGGGAAACCATCTGCTGTGGAGGAGCAGGAACGCTCTGCTGCTGTCATCAGACAGGAGTGGAGGTGCTTAGGTACCTTCCACTTACATTATTAATGGGATTTTGGCTATTTATGACAAATGATATTGAAGATAAAAGGCAAAATGGTCAATTTTCTTCAAATCATCTGAAGCAATCCCCAGTACTGTCAGTTTATTAATTAAATGTTTCCTATAATCAAACCAGTGCTGTGCAGCCCTGCGTTACCACACTGGAGCTCTCATGCCTGGTCTGTGCCATGGTCTGTCATCAGGTGCTACATGTCTCCTCCCCTGAAAAACTAGAAATTCCACAGAGCTGGTTGCATTCCTGTCTTCAGGTGACATGGGAAGGAGGATCTAGGAAATTACAGGCTGCTGACTCACACCTTGATCCCTGGGAAGGTGATGGATAAACTATTTCCTATCCTAGAAGTCATTTCCAGACATATAAAAGACAAGAAGATGTTTGGAAGTAGTCAGTGTGGATTTGGGAAGGGAGGAGATTCTCTGGGATGTATTTTGGTAATATTTTTCCCATCTAGCTGTGGCAAGAATTAGGTATCTCTGTAGGACAATTGAGCCTGCTTGTGTTAGCTACCTAGGAGGTATCTCTTGAGGAGCAAGACCAAGAGTCCCTCTCCAGCTCTCCTGGAGCTCCCTTCAGATCCTGGAAGGCTGCTCCAAGGTCTTCCCGGAGCCTTCTCTTCTCCAGGCTGAACAGCCCCAACTCTCTCAGCCTGTCTTCATAGGAGAGGTCGTGTAATTCTGATTTCAGGACAATATGCAACTTTAAGAAATGATTATTTTTTTTTCTCTTCTTACTGAATTAGAATAATTAAAACAATTTTAAAATGAAGTTCAGAGAAGGTTTAACTACATCAGTTTTGAATTATGAGGTGTTTAATATTTTAGGGTTTTTTAGAAACGTTGTCATTATTTCCGTGGACTTTGGTTTCCCAGTGTCTGTCAGTGCAGCACAAGGAGAGCCTTGAAGCACAAAGAGTTAACGTAGGAAAAAGTGATTTTAAAGGCAAGTTAAAACTCATTTGTAGCATGATTTGGATTGAAAGTGAATGTGCTGTAGAAATTAATGAAACTCGAGATTTTTCAGAAAATTTTGCATGTTCTATGTTCATCTCACTGCCCATAGGTTGGGTTGAGGACCTCTCCTGTAGCTTCCCTTCGAATCTCCTAAAACGTGTAATTATGGCAGGATGTTGTTGTGATGTGGGCACCACAAACCGGGGCAGATGTGCTTTCTTCATTACACACTCAGGTTTTGTCTCCCACCTAAGTTTCTGCAGGAAATTAAAAGTAATATTAAACTTGCAGCAGTTGTTCTGCTTTGCCTGATTGTAACAGTAAAGGAGAAAAAAAATTGATTCCAGTTTATGGGAGGAGTGTTATCCAGCAGCACCTGTTGGCTGACAGCTGTTGGGGATTATTGCAGGTTTATTAGTCATGAACAGGGTAGCAACAACAGTAAATAAGATTTAAGCTATCTCCTGAAGGATTTTGTCTAAAAAGATGTAGGTCTTTTTATAACTGGCTAATTTTTAGTGTTAAATTGGAAACAGTGTACATCCGTGGACTTAAAAATCTAGGGAAATACACGTAGTCTTCATACATACTCCAAAATCTAACATCTTCTAGACCATATCATGTGGGGCTGAGAGAAAAATCAGAATGAAAATCATAGAATCAAATAAAGCTATGGGGTTGGAAGGGACCTCTGGAGATCATCCAGTCCAACCACCTGGCAGAGAAGGGTCACCCAGAACAAATTGCACACAAACTTGTTGAGCTGGGTTGGAATGTCTCCAGAGATGTCACCACCTCTCTGGGCAGCCTCTTCAGGGCTCTGCCAGCCTCAAAGTGAAGAAGATTCTCCTCATGTTGAGATGGGAGATCTTATGGTCAAGTTTGTGCCTGTAACCTTTTGTCCTGTCCCTGGGCACCGCTCCAAAAAGCCTGGCCCCATCCTCCTNATCAATCAAGAAATAAGTTTTTGACCTTTAAGTTCTCAGTCCAGATGAAGTGAACAGGTATTGCTTTGTGTAATTCCTTACCAGATGCATGCCTGGAATGTTTAAGGATTGTATTTAATCAAATCATTTCTATATCACAGTTACTCTTTGAAATTTCTGAGAGTTTTCAGAAGCTTGGAGGGTAACAAGGGATCATATCTGTCTTTTTGATCTTGAATATGAGTGGTATTGCCAGAAGGTCACAAAATCAAAACAGTCATGGTTCTGTTGGAGTCTTTTGAGTATTTGCAGGAACTGGAAAAGAAATGTTGAGTAAGAGCTTGTTTTGCTGCATTGTTTAAAGAAACAAAACCCAACCCCTTTGGCTGGGAGAAACCTCCAAAGACCCATCTCACGCTGTGCTTTTTGGAGAAGCTGGTAGTCATATGTTTGTAAAGTGCAAAAAAAGCCCAACGTCTCATGACTCAACAGAAAATTGTAGTGGGTTTTCTCTTTTATTAACTTAGTTTTGTAGGAAGGGGTGATATTTTGTACCAGTATAGGTCCAGAAGTGCCCGTTTGGCTTTCTGTGAGGCCACATCTGCTCTTGCTCATTTTATGTCCTTCCTGAATAGCTATTGTTCTGCCACTTAATTGTTCTCTTTCTAGCCAAGTCTACAAATCCTAAGGCATAAAAACTCTCTTCCTTAGGAATAACTTTAACTACATTCATCGTTTTGGTGACAAACTACTCACTGAATTTCTTGTTACTTATTTAAAGGTCTTCACTCTTGCCACTTGCCTACAGGAATGTTTGAAAAGAGCTCAGATGTGGAAAATAGTCCTTGAATTTGTTATATTTCAGTTGCCTTCCATTCCCACGCCCCTTTTGTGTGTCTCCAAAGTCATTTTATCTTTTCACTCTTGTGACTTAACCAGCTTTTATATGATTAGTCTTTATTTGGTAGCCATTCTGCATGGAAATGAGAAAAAGCTCTTTTGGGCTGTGTCCAGTTCACCATTCAGTCTCTTAAAGAATTTCTACCACTTTTGAGCAAGCAAAAACTGTCACTAGGAATCAAGATAATGTTCTTCAGCTTTTAGAGCTTCAGTTTTAACTAAATTCTTGTTTATGGGGATGAATATTATCAAGATTACCAGAGAACTGGGGAAGCTGGAGGTAGGGGTCTTCGGGTAGAGGTGTATCAGCCGGTGTAGAGAGTGTACTCTTCTGTTTGGGACCAGTTGGTCAGACTGAAATTGCAGCTTAATTTTAAGACTGGTCTTAATTTTAAGGCAGTTATCTCAGTGTTTTTTAAAAAAATCTGTCATAGATTGAATTCCGAGGGCTATAATCACAGAAGGAAGAAGGAAGAGTGGAAGCCTACACCCACCTGAGGTAAATGACATCCCATCCTGCTGGCAGGAGGGTTCATCTCTAATGAAGTTCCAAAAGGAGTGTGCTTATGCATAGATGGGAATCACCAGACTGAATTCAGTAGCTTTTCAAATTGTGGGCTTAAAACACCTGGAGATCTGCTGGTTGCATTTTTGTGACAGAAACTTGGTGAGTGACCAAGAGTGGGTTTGTGACTCTTACTTTTTCGTGACTATATCAACACGTAGATAAATGGACACAACATGTGGCTTCACAGCTGGCCTTTAACACTGTGTGGTTGCAAAAAGGGGAGAACCAACCCCTATTCCCTCCTCTTCCCACAAGAGTTTGTCCCTATCTCTTCCCTGTGGGTGTTACACGTTTCGTGGCCGTATCATGAGTTAGGTCACTATCCTGGTCAGATACTTGATTTTTTTTTTTTGGTTTTTTCCTCAGGTGCATGTGTAATTCCAATGTACTGCAGCCAAATGGTTGCCACAATTGACAAAAATATGGTGAAAATGTGTGGATGTGGGCAGAAGGGCAATCTGCTGCTTTGATTTGTTTTGATCAGAGGGCTGGAGCAGCTCTGCTGTGAGGACAGGCTGAGAGAGCTGGGGCTGTTCAGCCTGGAGAAGAGAAGGCTCCAGGGAGGCCTTGGAGCAGCCTTCCAGGATCTGAAGGGAGCTCCAGGAGAGCTGGNGGATTGCCACGTCCCAGCTGTAGGACCCTGCACTTGGCTTGGTTGAACTTCATGCCATTTGCATTAGCCCACCTCTCCAGCCTGTCCAGGTCCCTCTGGATCTATGATTCTATGATTCTATTAGAATATCACAGTTTTGGCTGTGACTGTGTAGCCAAATCTTAAAACCAGCCTAGGACAGGGATTTAGAGCGGCTTTTCCTGGTCTCCACGTTTTCTGCTAAAGACTTCTTTCTTTTTTTTTTATATTTTATTTATTTTATTCAAAGAAGGATCCAACTCTTCCAGCTTTAATGCAAATGTCTGCGTTTCACATCATTCAAACTGTCGGGAGTTTCCATTTGATCCAAATAAATAGCAGAGCTGCTAATAAACTGTCAGCTTAGGCTGGGTTTACATCTGGAGTGTTTAGTAGATGTGCTGGTCTGTACTGTTAGCAACAACCCTGTTTTCAAATTAATGTTATCATTTATAATTAACTATATTTTAATATAACTGTGTCTATATTAGCTACTGCCTCGATATTAACTATATGAATTCTATACAACTATATTAACTGCATAAATATTAACTGTATTTTTATCTAACTAATTTCTAATACAAATACTATGTTGTTTTCCATTAGTGGACCAAACATATTGTTCTAATTATGTATTGACAAAGCTTTTGAAATTCTCCCTTAGCTCGTTTGAAGTTCATCTTGACGGGCTCCTCTGTAGATTCTGAAACCCTTTACATCACAGCTGGTTTGCAGTGTCTTTCTGTAACTCATTATCTAATCTCACTCTAATTACATCATCTATAGTCTGCGTTTTTTGGGGGTTTAGTTCCAGTCTTGACTTGTCATAGAATCATAGAATGGTCAGAGTTGGAAGGGACCTTCAAGATCATCAAGTTCCAACCCCCCTGCCATGGGCAGGGACACCTCTCCCTAGAGCGGGTTGCTCCAAGCCCCATCCAACCTGGCCTTAAACACTTCCAGGGATTGTCCACGCAAATGGCACAAAGCAGCCTCAGAGAACGTCTTTGAGTAGAAGGTGGTGGGATTTAGCACTTTGCTGAGAAAAAATTACCTCATTAGGAGGAAAAAATTACTTCTTTAGTCAGATAACAGCCCTCAGCTGCAGAAATGCTTATGTCAGCAAAATATACAGAGCTGTATAATAAGAGTATAACTAAGGGCTGGGAAGTCAGCAGAGAAGCAGCGATGACTTTAGCCAAGGCCATTACAAAAAGGTTGACTAATTATGCCCTCAGTGTGTGTGCTGCAGAAGCAGAGAAAAGTTCTTGCAGAAAGAGGCTGTGGCAAGACAGTGGTTAGACTGTTCACTTCTCATCAAATGAAGAAACAAATGTATGTGTGGCATCAGTCAGGCTTTGACTTCATCCTACTTCTGGTGACTGGCACTAGAAGATTTTTGACCCCAAGATGTGAAGGGTTCAGATCCTGCCTTAGAATTATGCCGGTTTTAAACAAGGCCTGGTTAAGCCTAAATTCTGTCTTATAGAACCAAAATTTTGACCAAATTTTCTGTTTTAGCTGAATTTTGTTTCTATCACGTTCTTCAGCTTCCTGGAGCAATGGTGTGTCCATTTACACACAGTTTGAATTCCATGTGGTACTCGTGATCTCCTCAGAGACCATTGTTTCTCTGTCATGAGAACCACTCTTAATGGTTAGACTGTAGAATTCAGTAAAATTTGTATACACAGTCTTGCTACTTAACTGTGGTGGGTAAACTTGGAGTCCCCAGCCCTGTTGGTGTACCAGAGCTCGGCTTCGTTATCTGACACTTGGAATTAGTAACTTTATTTGACTGTTCTAAGTCGCTGAGGCTTTCCACACACACAGAGCATAACTTATATCAAAATATATTGTGGCTTTATGTAGAATCATAGAATTCTCTGGGTTGGAAGGGACCTTGAAGATCATCTAGTCCAACCATCAGCCCAACTCTGATAAAAACCATCACTAACCCATGTCGCTGAGCACTGTGTCAACCCAACTTTTCAATCCCTCCAGGGATGGTGCCTCAACCACTGCCCTGGGCAGCCCATTCCAAGGCTTCATAACCCTTTCAGTGTAGAAATTGTTCCTGATATCCAATCTGAACCTCCCCTGGTGCAACTTGAGGCCGTTTCCTCTTCTCCCATTGCCTGTTCCTTGGGAGAAGAGACCAACCTCCCCTGGCTACACCCTCCTTTCAGGGATTTGTAGAGAGCGAGAAGGTCTTCCCTCAGCCTCTTCTTCTCCAGGCTGAACACCCCCAGCTCCCTCAGCTGCTCCTCACAGGACTTGTTCTCCAGACCCCTCACCAGCTCCATTGCCCTTCTCTGGACCTGCTCCAGCAGCTCAGTGTCTTTCCTGTCATGAGGGTCCCAAAACTGGACCCAGCCCTTGATTTGGGGCAGATTTAAGTTGGTGTAGATGTGTAGAATTATCTTGGTTGTGTGTTGGGTGCTGAAAGAGACGTCGTGTCCCTGTTAACTCAACAGAAAAGCTGTGTGAGAGATTGCAGAACCGTTCAAGAGCATCCTGTTGGTTTTCTTAATGTCTTAATTCAGCACAGTTTGTACTTAAATTTTCTAGTCATTTTTTCCGCGCTCAGCACCATGATATCTGAGTGTCAATTAAACATTAACTGCTGGTGTGGGAATTTCCCCCAAAAAGGGAATTCAAGGGAATTGTAAAATACTTAATAAATCAATCTGTAGATCTCAAAGTTCTTCCACAAAGGGAATTGGAATCAATATTAGCTTTTTTAAGTGATAGTGCAGGGGACACAGGGAGAGGATTTCCTGTGCTTAAGAAGAAAATGAAGGAATTTGTGGGGTTTAAGTCATTAGGAATCTTAAAATAATGCATTGTGAGAGGTAACTTGGGATGGTCTTACCCTTATTTCCTTCTGTGTGTGTGTCTGTGTCTGCTTGCTCTCCCCTACCCAGATACGTGGTGTGTTTCCAGAATAACAGCTGCCCCTTTGACCCCCCTCTATCTCCCTCATCAAGAAAAGAAAGGTAGATTTTTGCTCTATTTATTAGAAGTACTAAGAGATACCTTTAGGTACTGCCACACCAGGAAAAAAATACGTATGTAAATATATTTAATTTATTTTTTTTTGCCTCTAGATTTCTTCTTCCAACATCATTTCCATATTATTTTATAAAGCAGGGCAGGTATTATCTCCCTTTTACAGATGTAGAAAACGAGGTTTAATGTGGGTCTTGCAATAAACCAGTAATAGAGTTGGGAGCAGAACTTTGATATTTTGCCTTCCAGACATTAATGTCATTGATTCCTATCTGTACGCTTTGTGGCAGAGGAATTTTTAAAAGCTGGTTCTGTTTCTTTTAACTTCAACCCCACAAAAGAGACAGAAACTGAGGGAAGCAAATCCCATTCTTTATGGAACTCCACATGAAAGAAATTCACAGGGTTTGTTTTGGTTTTGCTTGCAAGCACGATGCCCTAATGGGGAAAAAAAAAAAGTTATGCTCATAAAAGCAGGTTTAGAGTAAATTTTTGTATGAAAATTGTGTAAGAAAAATTTATGTAAAGTTTTGGGGTTATGTTGGCAGCACTGTGTGTTATCTACACGCTGTAGATGTGAGTGCCTCCAGTTATAACCAAGGCATCTTCTTAACTTGCATGAACCCCCTTCAGACTCCCTTTCCTCAAAGTCTCTTTCTCTAGGTATTGGGAATTCAGAGATTTACCTTACAGATTGTTGGCTTATATATATACTTTATATTTCTTCATAATTGCAGAGTCCCATTTTCATAAATCACAAAAAATTCTTACCTCTTCTTATATGTAAGGCCTTTGCTAAATAGTTCATTTTCTGCTTTTTTTGTGCATGGGAAGGTCTTCTGGTCATTTGGATGTGTCAGTTTTTAGAAGCAAGAAGACAGTTTGGAGCATTAAAAAAAGAAAAGAAAGGATTAAATTGCAACATTCAAAGGAATTCCCACATGTAGTCTGGTAAGAATGGCACAAAAGCTTAGGGAAATGGTTCTTGAGACCTGGATGGCAGAGGAAATTGTTCTGAAAACAGACTGTTCTGGTTCTACTTCCCCTTCTATTGCAGAGGGGGTTTATCCTCAGAAGCTTCCCTTGGCCACTGGAGCCCCAGTAGGATGCACAGCAGCAGGGAATGGGAAGAAGGTTCTGTGGCCAGGACCTGAGCCTCACGGGCAAGGAATGGGATTGTGGGTACAGTCAGGGATGGATTGTAATCCTTGTGTTAGGATTTTCAAAATACACTGCTGGGAACTTTTGTGGTTGCCAAGTTCTTCAGTAACACCGCCTTTGATTTTACTTTATCCATAGTTGTCCATCCTAATATCCCAATTTAATGATCATCTGAAATCAGAACCTTTAAGTTAAATTGTGGTGGTCTGTGATGTACACACCAGAAATAAGTGTGTGCATTGCACCAACTTCAGTGCCCTTCCGTGTGTGCCTCAAGGGGAATGTAGTAGGAGCAAACTTTCCGTGCCTTGGTCTTATGAGCAAGGAATCTCTTACCTGAGAATAATTGCCCTAAACAGCAAACAACTGTTTGGTTGGTTTGGTTTTTTTTTTTGTGTTTTGGTTTGATTTTGGCTAGAAAGATGTGCCTTTCAGTCATCTGTGAGTGCAGATTTTGTCACGTAGGAGTTAAGTCTAGATTTGACTTGGGTGGAATGAGCTCCAGAGACTGGGAGATACCCAAGTTAGAGACATGGACAGTGTGTACCTGGAACCTCCACGGCAGCAGTTTGTGCATGAATTTGTCCATCTTGAACATGCCAGCTTGCTACCTGCCACATCCGCTTCTCTTCTTAAAGTTCATAGAATCATAGATTGTCTAGCTTGGAAGGGACCTTTGAGATCATAGAATCATAGAATGGTCAGAGTTGGAAGGGTCCTTCAAGATNTAATTTAGTCTGTGTATTAACTTCATTTGTAAACATCAAACACTGTCTTTTCCATGGAACTATGATTCTTTCAGGGCTGCAGGCAGCTCCGCTCAGCATTACCTAGCACAGAATACAACTGGTTTTCTATTCCATACGTATCAACAGCTCGTTTGACACCTTTGCAGCACGTTCAGCTGTTCCTAGAGCAGGACCAAGGCAGTTCTCGGGCAGAAATCAGCACAGCAGCAGGAACCCTGGGGACTTGGTATCACAGTAGGGAGCACCCCAATACTTTCCACCCCATAAATCTTCCATCCCTGCCTAGAAGTGTCCCCATTTATGAGTTTTCATCCATAGGCTGAAAAAAATTAAAGCTCATATACCAGACAATTTTTAAATTTGTAAGACGGTGGAGATCAGTTTAATATCCCCTAACAGGAAATTTTCTTTCATTAGAAACAGAGAAGCTATCTAGTTATTGGAAAGATAACAGAAATACACATTTCAATTATTTCTTCATATTATAACAGAACCCCTTGGGTCATCTTCAGGCAACTACTCAACTCCAATTAGAACTCTCACCAATATTCCTCACAGATCTCTGCTCCCCCAGACGCGGTATCTGAGGGACACAGCACACAGGGGCAGGTGGAAGGGTTTGCTGGGGTCACAGTTTCCCTCTGTACGATGACATTGCTGCTCTAAAATAGTGGTTTGATTGTCCTGTCAATACAGCTGGGATCAAAGAAAAGTTCTCCTGCTGTCACGTAGTAGAATTTTATTTGCTTTTTATTTTTGGAGGGTGCTTGTACTCCATCCATCTCACTCCAAGGCTTGGCTAAAACATGGAATGTATTACAGCAAATTCCAGTTTTCTAGTTTCTCTCCTTTTAGCCTATCTGTGTTTTAACACAGGAAACTCATATTTAAATGTTGATTAAAATTAGTATATACTTACAGTATTAGTTCTCCTCTTTAACAACACTTTCTATTAGTCTTGTCATTGTGAAAAAGGTTCCATATTGAAAAGATTTTCAAACACAAATCTTTCAGTAGGAATTAGTTTGTATATTCTTCACAGAATCTTCCTTCAACTCCTTTATGTAACACCTCAATGAATGCAAGGACTAATTACTAATTATCTTCAGTGCTAGATTGCATGAGGTTTCAAATACAGTATTGGCATTCTTAGGATATCTTAGAAGGAGGAAGGTGCTTTTTAAGAATTTCAGACTGGGGGTTTGTGGTGGCAATGTCCAAAAAGTTCTCTTAGGCTTGGAATTAGGCGTGGGATTTTAAGGAGAGGATACACCATATTCCTGCCTAACAGAAGCCGAGATGTGTTTGTCAATACAACTGATTTTCAAAAGAATAGTTTTGGGAAAAGGAACTATTTTGGTGGATTCTCTTTGGTAGAGGATACAGACAACATTTTAAACCGAAAGCTTTCAGGTGGAGAGATGCAGCTTCAGACTTCTTGCTCATTGCTGATTCTGTGGTGGCTGGTGCACAGCTGGAGGCTTTTCCACAGAAAATTACCCTGCAGGAAATCCTCAGTCTGTCCCATTGCCCCTGTAGAAATTGTACTAGGTCTACCTTGCAATTTTGTGTTCTGACACTGGAGCGATGCCTTCTGTTGTCCTTCATAGAAGGAGACTTTTTATTTTTTTCCTGAGTGTAAGGAGAAGATTACAGGCTTTGTATCCTTAGTAACCAGAGCTTAGCGTGTGTTCCCACCTGAATTTATTGTGCAAAACTTTCCCCTCACCCTTCATCACTTTGGGAACAATTTGTGACTTATTTCTTAGGGGATTTTCTCTGTTCCTCAACTTCTTGCATCTTGTAGAGATTCTGTTCTCAGCCCATGAGATCCCTGTTGCTGCTGTTCTTACCCCATGCCCCAATGCAAGGAATAGGGCACCTCTCCAGGTGTCACTCCCCCAGATTTGGATGACCTTGTGGCTCTCCCCAGCTTCTTGCTTCCCTACATCAGGTGTGGTGGCTTTCAAAAGCAGAAGGGTCACCAAAACTGATGTTCTCTTCATCACCTTTCCCTTTGCATTTGGGGTTCACCAAATCTCTAACCATGATACATCTCAACAAGACCAAAGGGAATGGTCTGAAGTTGCAGCAGGGGAGGTTCAGATGAGATATCAGGAAGAATGACTTTACCAAGAGGGTGGTCAGGCACTGGAACAACCTGCCCAGGGAGGTGGTGGAGTCACCAACCATGGAGCTATTTAAGAAACATGTAGATGTGGCACTGTAGGGCATGCTCTAGTGGATGAGGTTGATGGGTTGGGTGATTTGTTTTGTGGGGTTGGTTTGTTGGGGTATTTTGTTTGGTTGGTTTTTCTCTTGTGTGTGTATGGTTGGACTCAGTGATCTCAGAGGTGCCTTCCAACCATGAAGATTTTGTGATCTTCTGACTGGTCTTTCATCCTTTTCCCTTACAAAAGGCTCCATCTCTTTTGTTCCTTGTAGAAACTTCCTGTTTTCACCTTTTCTCTCTTGACAAAGGTGATGTCTATTCCCTTGTTTTCAGTATCCTTAAAAGGATGTCCTCCAACTCCATCTTACGTATCAAAATCCCCCCAAATCTGCATAAAAGGAGTGTGGTATTTTATTGCTGCCTATCTACAAAATTCTTTCCTGCCTGTTTTAACTCTCAGTATGTGTTTAGATCCCTCTCTTCTTCCAATTTTTCAACGATCAAGAAATTATTCTCTTCAGTTCTATGTCTCTTAGTAACTAGACTCCATGGAATGGATGATCAGCTGTATCGCCGTTACCTGGAAGGCGTCAGGTGCCGTTATCAGCCAGCTCTGTTGGGTGTGGATTTATACAGCTACAGGCAGTTAAACCTGTCACTTTTCTAACACATCTCACTGATTTTTTTTTGTGCCTCTCCTTCCCTTCCTCTTTCCCAGGCCAGTAAATCATAGAATCAGAGAATGGTTAGAGTTGGAAGGGACCATCAAGGTCATCCAGATCCAACCCCCCTGCCCTGGGCAGGGACACTTCCCACCACACCAGGTTGCTCCAAGCCCCATCCAGCCTGGCCTTGATCCCCTCCAGGGATGGGGCATCAACAACTTCTCTGGGCAACCTGTTCCAGTGCCTCACCACCCTCACACCAAAGAATTTCTTCCTAATATCTCATCTCAATCTCCCCTCTTCCATTTTAAAACCCTTCCTCCTTGTCTTGTCCCTCCACTCCCTGACCAAGAGTCCCTCCCCAGCTCTCCTGGAGCTCCCTTCAGATCCTGGAAGGCTGCTCCAAGGTCTCCCCAGAGCCTTCTCTTCTCCAGGCTGAACAGCCCCAGCTCTCTCAGCCTGTCTTCATAGCAGAGCTGCTCCAGCCCTCTAATTATGCGGATTATCATCATCACTCTAACGATGCAGAGAAAACTACAATCGTAGAGATAGTTTTTATAATTACAGCCAATTATACGTTCAGGTATGCCCATAGATGTTACCAGCTTGGTCAGTCTACAAAGAAATTAGCTTTCAGATATTTGTTTGGTGTGGACACCAACCAGGGATGTCTTGTCAGTGCTATTTGTAAAAGTCTGATTGTGTGGTGTGGAACTGTGCGTCACCCGGAGTCACTGCAAGCACCTTCTGTTAATAAGAAAAACCCACGGAGAAAGCTGTGGGGGGAACTGAAAAACATTTTTTTCTTATTTTTTTGGCATTTTCCTAACTTTCAGAACAGTGAGAGCAGCCAAAGGAAAACCCAAGAGATGTCTGTTTGCTTCAGGTTTCTGAAAAACAAACCGTTTGTTCTCCGGCTGAGAGTCCATCGCTGAAACCTTTAATCACGCAAACAAATGTCATTCTAGTGACAGTAGTAGCACTGAAGCTCGTTAAAATCCTCCTGGAAGACCTGAAGGATGCCTTTCCTTGATGTGTCAGCCCATGCATTTTTAAAGCAACATGCAGAGATTCATCTGTGTGCGGTTCTGACTGATTTTAATGGAATGGAGAGATGTGACATCTGTGACAGCTCGGAGCCCACTTTTCCAAAGAAGCCGGGGAGGGTTTCCACTAATATACACAGGCACAGCTTTACTGAGGAGTGTTAAGAGAATCATAGAATAGTCAGAGTTGGAAGGGACCTTCAAGATCATCCAGTTCCAACCCCCCTGCCNGTCCTTTCTGTGTTGAGGACTCCAGAGCTGAGATACTGAACTGAGATACTGAGATACTGAACTGAGATACTAATATAATTTAATTTCCATGAATGATGAAGGAAATATGCACAGGGATGTTGGAGCTGGCCTATATCCTAAGCCAGATGTCTTTGGCAGTTCTGAGCAGAAGCTGGACACCAGGTTGCACGTTTTGTCCCCGATTCTAAACCCCGGTGTGCTGTCGCTGGTTCGCTCTCAGCCATCTGCTCAGGCCTCATTTGTGAGCTCCCCAGGCAGCCACGGTCCAAATTAGGGGATAAAATAGATCTAAGGGAGGGAAATATTGGGCTGCTTTTCTCACAGAGATAATAAATATTATTAAAGATGATTTAAATATTCTTTCTTCCAAAATATATATTAGAAGATGCTGAAATCATGCACAGATTCTTTTATCTTCATGAAATTGGGAGAGTTTTAGACACTTGTGCTACCTGACTGCAGACAGAGATGCATTTTCCATCTTTATATCTTATATATTTATAGATAAGAAAAATATAAATACATTATTACAGCACTTATATACAGCCAAAGTGCTCTCAGTGGGATCCAGCAGCAGGAGGTAATGGGTGCAAATAGCTCACAAGAAATTCTGCTTAAACCTGAGAAAACATTGCTTTTTAGGATGACGTGGGATCCAGAGGGGCTCTGGAACCAGCATCCTTAGAGATGCTGAAAATTCAGCTGCACACACCCGGGCAACCTGCTCCAGGGGCTCCACTTGAGCCAATTTGGGTCTAAATAAAAGGTCCCTTCCAGCCTCGATGATTCTTTAATTTTCTGAAGATGATGTTAAGAAATCCCCGTAGAAATTGCTAATTAGTGGTCTCATGTTTTACCGGAAAGTGTTAAAACTTTCAGAATTCTTCTCAGTACATGTTTGTGAAGCGTTACAGCAGAACAGCAAGAAGTAGTTCAAAGAGTGAAAATGGAACTTAGTGTTTATTCAAACTCATCAGTTGAGAGAAAGATACTTTACAATCATAGAATCGTGGAATGGTCAGAGTTGGAAGGGACTTTAAAGATCATCCAGTTCCAACCCCCCTGCCATGGGCAGGGACACCTCTCCCTAGAGCAGGTTGCTCCAAGCCCCATCCAGCCTGGCCTTAAACACTTCCAGGGATGGGGCATCAACAACTTCCCTGGGCAACCTGTTCCAGTGCCTCACCACCCTCACAGTAAAGAACTTCTTCCTAAGATCTCATCTAAATCTCCCCTCTTCCAGTTTAAAACCATTCCCCCTCGTCCTGTCACTAGACTTCCTGACCAAGAGTGCCTCTCCAGCTCTCCTGGAGCTCCCTTCAGATCCTGGAAGGCTGCTCCAAGGTCTCCCCGGAGCCTTCCCTTCTCCAGGCTGAACAGCCCCAGCTCTCTCAGCCTTTAAACTATTTTTCTCTGAATCCTCAGGGTAAAAGTAAGTGCAGGGAATCTCTTACACACGGTGTGATCACTTTTTCCCTTTGCTTTTTGGTTTCATAACGTCAGACTGGGTTTGGATTTCTTCTTTTTGTCAGTGCACATGATGATGAGTAGATGGATGACTTTTATTGGCCTCTATAACGTGTCTTTTTTCCACCTCTTGTAAAAGAGTCCAGCAAACATCTCCGTCTTTCCCTGGAAGCTGACAGTAGAGGGGACTCAGGGGCTCAGTAACTAATTCTGACTCCGTGCTGTGGTTTCAATGGATGTTCATGTGGAAGTTATTGCAGAAAGAGGAATATCCTTCATATTCTTTAGTAGCTATGGGGGTTTTTTTCATAAAACAATAGATTTCTGAAGACCAAAGTCAGCAGTAAATTGCATCTGGAGCTTCAATTTTCCCAGACTCTGTTCTACCTTTGAAAAATTCTGATTTCTTTTTTGGTTTGGTTTCGTTTTTCCATTTTTATTCAGTGTCATACTCCTTCTTTTTGTTTTTTTTTTTCCTGCTTCAGTGGGATGGAACTGGGATAGACAAATCATTCAGGTCTCTCTCTCCTTCTCTAAGGAACTGAAAGTAGGGGAATCAAAGCCATGATATCTTCTCAGTATGGAGATGCTGGTATTCAGACATGGGAGCTGAACAAAACTGGACATTTTTAGCTGTATCATGCAATTTGGGACAGTTTTATATCAATGTGTGCTGTCTAAGACCAGAAGATACATGATTTGGGAGAATTTGTTGAGAATTTGCCTGCAGTAGATTACTGTTGTCTCTCAGAGGTCCTTATACTTTTCCTCATTAGGGCTGCTTGGCTGAGCAGGCCCATCCTTCTGCATGGCAAAGGTTTTAATGAAGGTCATGTGGCTAATTAATACAAGGAAATAACTGTAAAGAGTGTTCTTGCTTCTTCATGCACAGTGCCTTCTTCCTACAGATTAAGTATTTGTGCAGCTAGGATTTCATCCTTTAAATTCTGTGCCAGAATATAGAGGTTTTTGGAAATCTGTGGGTGCCTGACTCAGGCTGGGCACGTAAGTACCTCTGAAAGGGAGATGGTCGTTAAATCTCTGTGCTTTGGGGTGTTGATTCAGTGGGAGTTCTGCCACGGATGTCAAGGAGACAGGATTTCATCTTCATAGAATCCCAGAATGGTCAGAGTTGGAAGGGACCTTCAAGATCATCCAGTTCCAACCCCCCTGCCCTGGGCAGGGACACCTCTCCCTAGAGCAGGTTGCTCCAAGCCCCATCCAGCCTGGCCTTAAACACTTCCAGGGATGGGGCATCAACAACTTCCCTGGGCAACCTGTTCCAGTGCCTCACCACCCTCACAGGAAAGAACTTCTTCCTAATATCTCATCTAAATCTTCCCTCTTCCAATTTAAAACCATTCCCCCTCGTCCTGTCACTAGACTTCCTGACAAAGAGTCCCTCTCCAGCTCTCCTGGAGCTCCCTTCAGATCCTGGAAGGCTGCTCCAAGGTCTCCCCGCAGCCTTCTCTTCTCCAGGCTGAACAGCCCCAGCTCTCTCAGCCTGTCCTCACAGCAGAGCTGCTCCAGCCCTCTGAGCATCTTGGTGGCCCTGCGCTGGACCTGTTCCAACAGTTCCATGTCCTTTCTCTGTTGAGGACTCCAGAGCTGGACACAGGACTCCAGGTGGGGTCTCACCTGTATTTTTCCTGTTCTGCTTTGCAAAAAAACAACAAAAAAGAGAAGAACTTTCTGTGACAGCTCTAGGAAAAAAAGGAAATTCATTACAAAGCTGGGGAATGCTTATATATTTTATACAGAATAATATAGGGGTGAGCCAAGAGCAAGTTTTTCCCTCAGCCTCCCAGTGTGTAAAACTGATTGGGATTTGCTATTAAAATCAGTGAAATCCCTGCAGATTTTGAATGCTGTGAGCTGTGGAGAGGCGAGATAATATTGCTGGATAATCGATATACCCTTTTCCAGATGTGCCTGTGGCTCTGTAAGGATTGCAGATCCCTTTGCTCTCTGTTTTCTTTGGGCTAGTGTTTATACTGTGCATTTTGTGCGGAAGTTAAATATGCAGAGAGAAAACTGCCTGAAAGCAAAAGCCACCTTTACCTCTGAACATCAAAAACTGCATTTCCACTTTCTTTGGAAGGAAAGAAAAGGATGATTCCCTCAGAGTGCAGCGATTTGGGGGGATGAAATGTTTGTTTTCCCATTTTGTTTTCCTCCAGACAAATGGGCTTAGTGTCAGGTGTTGGGATTCTTTTTCCCTCTGCGAGCTGTGTTGTGCCTGGACAACCATGGCTTCAAATTGGGCTTATTTTCTCCTAGTTGCCTAAAACTCTTCATCTACATTGTGGATAGAGTGCATTAAGTCATTCCCTGCAGTGCACAGCTGGAAGCTATTCCGTGCTGCACCGTTTTGTTTTGTTTTGTCCCAGTTTTTTCTCCCCACTGTGTTTCCCCCCCCAGCCTGGCACAGCTCTGCGCCGCAGCAGCCGAGTCTGGCTTTTCCCAGTGACAACTTCTTAGAACGTCTCAAACTTGACATGTTCTCTTTTGTCTTTTTCAGTACAAATTC
Source organism: Thinocorus orbignyianus (assembly GCA_013400375.1). Lineage (NCBI taxonomy): Eukaryota > Metazoa > Chordata > Aves > Ciconiiformes > Thinocoridae > Thinocorus > Thinocorus orbignyianus. The sequence continues at coordinate 45,323 of VXBW01003693.1, forward strand.
GCTGGCAAAACAGCTCTGCTTGACTGCACGAACATTTCAAAGTACTCTCTAGACCGGGAAGATTGGCTTGAAAAGTTAGACATATTTAGGCAGGCTGTTTCATTTGCTGCTTTGAAGAGACGAGGGATGTTTTGAGAAGAGGGTAATGGTTTTAAATTGGAAGAGGGGAGATTTAGATGGGATCTTAGGAAGAAGTTCTTTACTGTGAGGGTGGTGAGGCACTGGAACAGGTTGCCCAGGGAAGTTGTTGATGCCCCATCCCTGGAAGTGTTTAAGGCCAGGCTGGATGGGGCTTGGAGCAACCTGCTCTAGGGAGAGGTGTCCCTGCCCATGGCAGGGGGGTTGGAACTTGATGATCTTTAAGGTCCCTTCCAACTCTGACCATTCTATGATTCTATGATTCTATGAAGATTGAAGGAAATATTCAGGGCCAAATATTGGTCTGTTTCAAAGAGAGAAGAGGACTGTGCAGGTCTTAATAGAGCTCTCTTTTAGGGAGGAAAACATTTTCTCAGTTTTAATGCTGTAATAAGGCACAAAGAAATCCCAGAGTCCATAAGCCAAAGTTTGTCTTCTCTCTTGGAAGTGTTTAAAAATACGATTATACCAATAATCATAGAATCATAGAATAATAGAATGGTCAGAGTTGGAAGGGACCTTCAAGATCATCCAGTTCCAACCCCCCTGCCCTGGGCAGGGACACCTCTCCCTAGAGCAGGTTGCTCCAAGCCCCATCCAGCCTGGCCTTAAACACTTCCAGGGATGGGGCATCAACAACTTCCCTGGGCAACCTGTTCCAGTGCCTCACCACCCTCACACCAAAGAACTTCTTCCTAATAATGATTAATATTAATATTTTAAACTAACACTTTGCTTATGTGTGCAAGGACTGTGATTATTTATATTAATTTTATATTATCCTCCATAAACAGGGCGCTTCTCTTACCAGGGTGTAATCACAACCTAGACATTAAGTAACTCTGAATGCAAAATTCAGTGTGCCAACCATCTTCTGTCAAGAAAAAATGTTCCAGAACCTTCTGTCAGTATCTAATTGCAGTGGTCTCCCTCCTAATTTTCTTTCCCCTTTCCCAGTTCCTTCCTCTCCATGCAAAGACCTCTGCTGCTCCCTTCCATCTTCTTAGGTGGCTTCTTGGTTCTCCCCAGAGGTGGTTGCTGGTCCCCGTGCAGCAGCAGAAGCCTGGCAGAGGGTATAATCTTGATTTTAGCTCTTCCTCTGTGATTCCCAGCCTGGGGAAGAGAAGGCTTCAGGGAGACCTGATAGCAGCCTTCCAGGATCTGAAGGGAGCTCCAGGAGAGCTGGGGAGGGACTCTTGGTCAGGAAGTCTAGTGACAGGACGAGGGGTAATGGTTTTAAATTGGAAGAGGGGAGATTTAGATGAGATCTCAGGAAGAAGTTCTTTGCTGTGAGGGAAAAGAGAGGCTGCCTAATTACCAGCCAATCTTCTCTATTTCCTCCATGCAATTGCTAGAATTTGGGTATTTTTTTAGAAGTAGAAGTGAATATTATTCTGGTTTGGGTTTTATTTTTTGCCAGTGACACAAAGGAGGGAAAAGATTGATGTAGCTGGCAGTTGAAGGGAATAGAATTTCTCTGCTTGCACTTGGGCTGCAGAAAATAGAGATAATGTGTTTCTGACTCAGAGGCATTTTACCCAGTCTCTGCACTGGAGCAAGTGATTTCTAGAGGTATTTGACAACAAGGAAAGAAGAGCTGTCTGTAATTATTGCAGATCATATTTTTGGAAGGATTTCATAGCAGAATGCCCATAGAATTCAAGATGGGATTGATAACTGAAGAAACTTTAGTGGTAAGTTGAATTTTAAGATGCACAAAATGAGTACACAGTTTTTGAAGCATTTCTTCTCTATGTGTTGCTTCCTCCATTCCATTGGGATTGCACATCAAGTGTTCTTCAAAAATAAAGCCTTCTTTTGGGTATCCAAAGCAGTAGAATATCTCAAGTTGGAAGGGACCCATAAGGATCATCCAGCCCAACTCCCTACTCCTTGCAAATGCTTGTTTCTCACTTCTTTATTTGAAACTCTTACTACGTGAGAGTGAAATTTTGTTCTAATTGATGAGCTCCTTGAGTACTCTTCATTTACTTACGTCTCTTACATCTAAAATTTTGGTGAAAATGTAGAACAGTGGGATGATTTGTGTATAGGCATATCTGGAGGCTTTTTGCTTTTGCTTTTTAGCTCTTCCACTGTTTTCTGAAGGATTTATTCTCCTGATGTGTTGCACTGTAATTCCTTGCATGCAGGAACATTCATTCCTTTTAATGAAGTTCACTTCTAAGGCAGTAAAATACTAACTCCAAACCAAATGCCAGGCTGTGTTAAGACTAAATGATTACTGGCTTTTACACTATTAACTTGGTACAGCCTAAAAAAGAGAATAATGAGGCTGTAAGTCAACAGGGGAAGTTTCACAGCAACTGATTCATCTACTCGCCTGATGCTTACGCAGATATTTACCACGTGTCCCCGTGCACTGAGTAGAAACACAGGAACAAGTGTATAGATTTGAAAATGTGATGGAAATGGGCTGTGATCTGTGCAGGAGGAGGAAGCTACACGATCCATAAAAGTCTCAGCATTGATTGACTGTACAAATTGGGCAGGTTAGGAGGTAATTGCCTGGCTCGAGCGGTGTGTTTGACATGGTTTTAACTCACAGTGTCAAAGGACAGCTGTAGCATCGTCACCCAAGCCTGGTAATTAAGTGGCATGCAGGTTAATTGCAGAGACAAGCAGGAGACTGGAGTTAAAGGACTGAAAGGAGTCAGTTGAATGGTGGCGTCCGTCGGTGGAGGAGGAGAAGGAAAGTCATTACAGGGGGAGCTTTGTCGGTGTGAAATAACCACAGATTTGGTTTCAGTTAAAGCCTTGTTTTAAGGTTCTAGTAACACAAGAGGGTTAGAAGCTGAATGGATTGTGGAAGGGTGGGTTTGGTGCCAGCAGAAATTGTCATGAAATAATTCTGCAGAGGATCCAAATCCATTCCTGACATCTTCTTGTTGTTTCTGTTTAACCTACAGCCACGCAATTACGCTTTTGAAGACCTAAAATTGATTGATTTAAGTTGAGGGCCTAATGTATATCATAGAATCATAGAACGGTCAGAGTTGGAAGGGAGCTTCAAGATCATCCAGTTCCAACCCTCCTGCCATGGGCAGGGTCACCTCTCCCTAGAGCAGGTTGCTCCAAGCCCCGTCCAGCCTGGCCTTAAACACTTCCAGGGATGGGGCATCAACAACTTCCCTGGGCAGCCTGTTCCAGTGCCTCACCACCCTCACAGCAAAGAACTTCTTCCTAAGATCTCATCTAAATCTCCCCTCTTCCAATTTAAAGCCATTACCCATCATCCTGTCACTAGACTTCCTGACAAAGAGTCCCTCCCCAGCTCTCCTGTAGGCTCCCTTCAGATACTGTACGTGTTCAACACATCCTATCACTTTGTCTCCACGGATCAGTTTTATCCCAACTCCAAGGTTTTGATGAGGATTTAGCAGGAAGGAGAGGAACCCACCTTTAATGATAGTTCTGCCTATGATTTATAACCTTTATAGCTTCCTGCTGCAGAGAAGGCGGCTCGGCAGAGCACTCAGACACGTGCTTAAGTGCTGTGCTTAATGAGAATTGTAAAACATCACTCAGCTTCTGCACCTGAAAGAAATAACAACAGTGCTGCCATTAAAGGTACAACATGGCATGTGTTACCCTCTCCTCGAGGGAAGGGAAGCCACAGGCAACAGATGCTGTTCATGTCGCTGCATGAACTAGGTGGCTCCTCTGATGACAAGGGCGAGCGTGAGGTCTTGAGCAGGATGGTGCTACAGTGTGATACAGGGGGTGCAGGCTGTGAAAGAGAAGCTTTTCTGCAGAGATATAACCAGAAAAGAAACATAATAAAGAGTTTTCACAGATAATTTGCATATAATAGTTCACTGGCCAGTTGGTAACAACACAAGGTTTGATCATAAAGACAATAGTTCTGTGATGCTGCATGTGTTTCCATATTTTACCTTCTCCTTTGGCTTCCTGCTGTTGCTCAAGCTGTAACCAGAGGGTACCACTTGGATTTTGAGAAGGGAACGAGGAGGAAATCGTCAGTATCAATGGCTTTATTCCAGTTCTGGACTCTGGATTCCAACCCAAAGTTGTTGGTGCTTTCCTGTGCTCCGTTACATCCCCATGCCTCTGAAAATGCAACCTTTTGCTTTAATGCCATAAAAAGTGTTATGTTCATTTATGATTGTGCTGCAAAGTTCACCTTAATTGCTTTTATTTGGGATTTGATTTGATTTGATTCTGTTTTGTTTGCAGGATTGTTTCCCGCGGTGCTGAACCTGGCCACCAACGCCCTCATCACAACCAACGCCACCTGTGGAGAAAAGGGCCGGGAGATGTACTGCAAGCTGGTTGAACACGTGCCTGGACAGCCTGCAAGGAACCCCCAGTGCCGGATTTGTGACCTGAAGAGCAGGGTTCCACACCGTACGTGTGCCAGTTGTGTTTTGTTCCTTTCAAAACCCCTTTTTTCCCAAAGTTTGTAGCTACTCAGCAAGCAAAAAGTGTCGGTCGCTGGCCCCGTTACTATGAAATGCCTCTCTCTTTTAAATCTCTTCCATTGGGATTTCCAAATCTGTATCTGTCAGGTTGACTTCTCAAACTGAACTTCCCAATTCAGATGCTTAAAATTAGAGCAACTCCATTCACATTTAAGAAAATTAAGTATCTACAGCTGTTGTTGAATCCTCTTGACATCTACTAACCAGGAATGAAAAGGAGAAGACTTCTAGCTGCCTACCTACATGTAGAATTTGAAGATTTGGGGCAATCTAAGCAACAGCTGAATTTTCAATATAGGGCCAACTCCAGTTTTATTTCCTTGTGTTCTGGGCTCTTTTTCTCCTTCATTTGATGTTAATTCAGTTTCACTGTGCCAGCAAAAAGGAGATAAGATAATGGAACCCGGCTTGGTTTAATTGCTTAGTTTTTCATATTAAAATTGATCTTTGCTAACGCTGCTTTCTTAAAGACTGCCCGGAAGCCAAACAAGTTTTCAAGTATAAATTTGTTATCAGCTGCTTCAGAGATGCGTATTTCTAGTCGTTGGGAAGATTAGCACTAAGAAAATTTCCTAGTGAAGTCATACAAGTTTAATTTCATGTGACCTTGCAGTGAAAGACACGAATGGCATGAACATTGATGGATTTTTATGACTCTATTGGCCCTGTAGGTGGTGGAGGCTGCAGAGACACTTAGAATCATAGAATCACAGAATGGTCAGAGTTGGAAGNACCTGTTCCAACAGTTCCATGTCCTTTCTGTGTTGAGGACTCCAGAGCTGGACACAGGACTCCAGGTGGGGTCTCACAAGCGCAGAGTAGGTTCATGCCATTCGTGTCTTTCACTGCAAGGTCACATGAAATTAAACTTGTATGACTTCACCCCTTAGGGCAGGTTTTAATGGAATGGATGAAGTGCTGGGAGAAGCACAGCCACAGAAGCATGGAGACATGCTTGTTTTCCCTAGTTGGCTCCCTCTACAGCCTAGCTCGGGTGGGTTTACACCTCATGACAAAGCACACTTAAGCATGTGCTTAAACCACAGAGAAAAAAAATAAAAATAGATGGTACATAATCTCTTTCCTAGTTGTAGACAGGATGAGTTATCCATGGCCGTAGCTGTCCAGACAGCAGCTTTTTAGCTTCTCCTTAGAATATTCCTTCCAGGGCCAGAGTTACTTTACTCATTACAAAGTCTTTTCCTAATAACTGATCTACATCTTCCTTGCAGAAATTCACATCAAGTTTTTCCTAACTTCAGGCAATCCGAAGAATGTGTTCTTCCCTTTTTCTTGCCAAAATTCTTTTACTTAGTTGAGGGCTGATGGTGTTGCTGCTCTGTCTGGTTTCTGCACTTAATCTATGGCATTGCTTTCATTCTCCTCCTGGGTTGTATTTTCTAGGACTCTTAACTGTGCAAATTGCAGCTCTCTGAATTCTCTCTGGAGGTTTTCATCTTTATTAAATTCACTTGAGCTCTCTGTACAGCACAGAGATGGGGGTTTGCTTCAGAATGAACAGAATCTGTTCCTGTTTACATGTTTGACGTAGACATTCCCTCTTTTTAATTGTGACACCACTGATGGATACACAGCTCCTTGTCCATGATACTCCCCACGTGCTAAATGGCTCCGTATCCATCTGCTCCCCATCTTCTACTGGGGAGGCTAATTATCATTGCCCCGGTGTAGACCACACCATTTGGCTGAACACAGTTGTAACCTGTATTTTATTCTTTTCCCAGGATAGTTTTTCAAGTTTTGATGTCTTCTCTAATTGCAGTAAATGCCACCTTTTGAGGAAAGACCATGTGATTTTGTAGCACTGCATGCATTCAAAAAAACATGAGTATTTTTTAGTCTGGAGAAGAGAAGGCTGAGGGGGATCTGATCAACACCTAGAAATCCTTCAAGGGTGGGTGTCAGGAGGATGGGGCCAGTCTTTTTTCAGTGGTGCCCAGGGACAGGACAAGAGGGAATAGGTACAACCTTGACCATAAGAAGTTCCATCTCAACATGAGGAGGAACTTCTTTCCTGTGAGGGTGGCAGAGCCCTGGCAGAGGCTGCCCAGAGAGGTGGTGGACTCTCCATCTCTGGAGACATTCCAAACCCACCTGGACACGTTCCTGTGGGACCTGCTCTGGGTGGACCTGCTCTGACAGGGAGTTGGACTGGATGATCTCCAGAGGCTCCTTCCAACCCCGTGTCATTTTGTCATCTGTGAAAAACGTTTCACTATTGTGTGTGTCTCACTCAAAGAATCATAGAATCATAGAATGGACAGAGTTGGAAGGGACCTTAAAGATCATCAAGTTCCAACCTCCCTACCCTGGGCAGGGACACCTCTCCCTAGAGCAGGTTGCTCCAAGCCCCATCCAACCTGGCCTTAAACACTTCCAGGGATGGGGCATCAAAATCACATCACATCTCGTTTGAAAGTCTTTTAAATGTTCATTTGGCAGAAGGAAGTGCCTTATTTAAGCAGTGATGACTCGCTAATAGGAGAGCCATGGAATGTAACCAGACTTTAAATGATCCCCCTGGAAAGGGAGAATCTGGAGTGCCTCCCCTTAATTACTGTAGCAGGAGATGAACACAAATTCCTTGGTTAATCACATGTGAGCCCAAATTAAAGAGCCCAGTTTGGGCTCGCTCTGTAAGTTCTTCCTCTTGGCACCATCAGGGAGGCTGGTCCTTGAGCTGCATTGTCAATCCACTCCTTTTTGCAAATATTGGATTATTTTCCTTTCTTTTTTAAATAGGCAAAACATGCCAGCAATTAATCAGTGTTTTCAAATTAGTTATGATTAAACTTTCATAATGGGGATTGCAGTTAATTGTGGATTCATCTCCTAACCCTCCTTCTCATGATTTCCTTTGGTATCAATTTCACCTGAAGAGACTTAGATCCAAGTTGCCAGTTTAGCCAGCTTCTGTCCCAATTACCCAGGAGGTGGGAGTTTGATTTCCAGGTGATTTTTGCTGGAGCTCATTGAAAGCCCAGGTTTGTGAGGACCATCAGAGCTGTGGGAGTTTACAACGTGTAAAGCATGGGTGGGTTTTGCTTTTTCCTTCAGTGTAAAGACAAAGCTACTGGTAACATCTCTTGCAGCACCAGCTGCTCACTTGCAGCCGTTGGTGCCCACAAATGACACTGAATAATCTGATCTTTAAACAAAATTTTTTTGAATTTTCAATTTTGAGGGTTTATGCCTTCCCTCATTTCCATAAAGCACTTTGATTGTGTCTTTAAATACATGCAGATGTTGTGCCTTTCCTTAACGAGCAAGGACTCCAGCCTTCCACAGGTGGTTGGTGTAGCAAGAAAATAGGGACACAAAGTCAGTCTGGCTGGTTGATTTAAATAATAATTAAAATAACAAATAAATTAGTCATAGAATGGTTAGAGTTGGAAGGGACCTTAAAGATCACCCAGTTCCAACCCCCCTGCCATGGGTAGGGACACCTCTCCCTAGAGCAGGTTGCTCCAAGCCCCATCCAGCCTGGCCTTAAACACTTCCAGGGATTGGCATCAACAACTTCCCTGGGCAACCTGTTCCAGTGCCTCACCACCCTCACAGGAAAGAACTTCTTCCTAAGATCTCATCTAAATCTCCCCTCTTCCAATTTAAAACCATTCCCCCTCGTCCTGTCACTAGACTTCCTGACCAAGAGTCCCTCCCCAGCTCTCCTGGAGCTCCCTTCGGATCCTGGAAGGCTGCTCCAAGGTCTCCCCGGAGCCTTCTCTTCTCCAGGCTGAACAGCCCCAGCTCTCTCAGCCTGTCCTCACAGCAGAGCTGCTCCAGCCCTCTGAGCATCTTCATGTCCCTCTGCTAGACCCGTTCCACCAGGTCCATGTCCTTTCTGTGTTGAGGACTCCAGAGCTGGACACAGGACTCCAGGTGGGGTCTGGAGTTCATGTTCATGAATTAGTTATCTGCAGTTCCAGGACTAGCTGGTAATGAAGCACATTCCGGTTTTATATCGATAAAATCTGTCATTTTAGAAAGTCACCCTTAATGAGAGGGGGAGGGTTTCTCCTCTCTTGTTATGTTCTTGCAGAAAGAACCTACATACAAGAAACATACTATATTTTCATTTCTTTGGGATTATTTTCCCTATAATGCCCAGAGATGCTCCAGGCAATTAAGAACTTCAAAATATAGATCCTTGAACCTTTTTTAGGCTGAGGTTGTTATTCTCCATCTCATACCAGAGAGAAACACATATTGTCCACTAAAAGTAACCTGGAAGTGTTGAATGCAATTTTTCTCAGTCTAAATAACATTAAAATACCCTGTAAGCAAACTTCAGTAGTTCAGAAGATCTTGAAATCTAGGAAGAAATCAACTCTTTTGTTTCCCTATTATTTGGGACTCCTGTGGGACGCTGCAGCAGCGTAAGCAGGACAGGAAAAGTAATTTATCTTGGGATTATAACAATCCTTTTGTGCATGTGAGTGAGTCACCCCGTTTTCCAGTTGAGAAATAGAGTCTGTGATGATTTCTGAATCATTTCCTCTGTAATGATTTCTGAATCATTTCCATGTGTGCTTAGAGATGTCTTAGAAATGCAAGTACTGGTGTTGCCTTCACCTCTGCTTTCCTTGCACCCAGTATCACGGGGTTCCCCATCTGTTGTTTCTGTTGCAACAGGGAGTGACTGAAACCTTGGAAAACTGCAGGGAGTGTTCACTGGATTTAGGTGCCTCCACTTTCTGTAGAATCAGGAGCTCCTCCAAGTGCATTTAGGTGTTTTGAATCATAGAATGGTCAGAGTTGGAAGGGACCTTAGGGATCATCCAGTTCCAACCCTCCTGCCATGGGCAGGGACACCTCTCACTCTAGCAAGTTGCTCCAAGCCCCATCCAGCCNTTAGATCTAAAAAACATTAACCTCTAATATAACAATAATTTTCAACTATATTTCTGTGTTTCTCCTGTTCCAACAGAACGCCATCCCATAACAAACGCCATCGATGGCAAGAACACTTGGTGGCAGAGCCCCAGCATCCAGAACGGCATCGAGTATCATTACGTGACCGTTACCTTGGACCTCCAGCAGGTAAATGACTTCTGGGTGGTTGGTTCTTGCACCACAAGAGGTGACCTGGAGAGTTTCTCTCTTTGCTTTTTGCTGCTTTTATATTTTGAAGGCACACTCGGCTTCTTCTCTAACAACTTCTTGTTTATATGGGTAATTCTTTCTGACCTATTCATTATAACAAAAGGTATTAAGATAAAAATAATCATTTTGTACATATTTTCATGAATTCATGTGTGAAATATTGAAATTATTTTAGATAGAACATTTTCACTTCTTTATTTTTGGGTTTTTTGGTTTTTTTTTTTACAATAACTTCTGGGTTTTTTTTTTACATTAACTTCTTAACTTCTGATTTGGCTTTTTAAAGACAATTAAAAGTTTCCTGGAAAGTTTGGAACAGGTTGCCCAGGGAAGTTGTTGATGCCCCATCCCTGGAGGGTTTCAAGGCCAGGCTGAATGGAGCTTAGAGCAACCTGCCCCAGGGAGAGGTGTCCCTGCCCAGGGCAGGGGGGTTGGAACTTGATGATCTTGAAGGTCCCTTCCAACTCTGACCATTCCATGATTCTATGATATGAATGACACTGATTAGAATACTGTTCTTTCTTGTTTCAGTAGCACTGTAGTATAGATTTAAAGGCACTAAAAACACTTAAAATGCTTCAACACACTACAAATAGTTCTGCTGTGTGAGGGATTCACGCACACGGGGTGGGTTATTTTGAGGGAGAGCCTGTGGTGAGGGAGGAGTTTGGTTAATGAAGCTCTTAATTAAATTGGCTGCTGTTAATGGGCTCCTGCTTGAGAGCTGTAGCTATATGGGAAGCAGTTGTTTAATGCTTACAAAAACACTATAGAAAATCCAGTGGATGTAAGCAGGAGCATCTGAGGATATAAAGAAGGTAAGTTTTTAGGTTGTTTTCTTATGTCAAGATAAATACAGAACTATCTAGTACCAAATTTAATCATAATGTTATTCAACTTGACCATTTTGGTAGTTAATTAAACAGATAACAAATTAATTAACCAAGATGATTAGAGGGATGGAGCACCTCTCCTATGAGGACAGNAGATCTACTGTTCTTTACCTTTGGTTTTTAGGAGATTCAGTAATTGCTACGTTTGTGTTGATCAGTTCCGGCTTGGAGTATAAAAATGCTTAACTTCTGTGGGTGAGATGGTAACAACAAATGTCAAATCTCCAAGTAATGGCCTGAAAATTGCAGGCGTGCATTAGTTTGTGTGTTATTACTGCTAATTATGACAGTGCACGGAATGCTTTTAGCAATCCTAATTTCCTGAAAAAATAAGGAAAATAATGACAATTTCTTCATTTATATAATGTCTGGCCTCTTGGGGCAGCTACATAATTTTTTTTTTACTTTATTGTGTAGTGTAGCCATATAGAAATGGTGTTACTCATTAACAAGAACTAATGAAATGAAGAAGTAATAGATTTTTAATTTTAGAAGGAGGCAAAACATTATCAGTCAGGTTGGCAAAAATGCAGGATCTATTTTTCTTTTCTCCCAACAATCGAGTTTTACCCTGGTACTTCTCAAGAACTTTTCTCTCTAGTGGCTTGTAGGTTTCTGCATGTTTGAAATTTGTACCCCATCTGTTAAAAAAGTATGAGTTGAAAACTGGGGCTGTTTGGTCCTGAGAATCTTGGCTAATTTGCTCTTAACCCTTCACTTTTCTACCCTTTTTAGCCATTTTGGCAATCACTGGCTCATCTTTCATGGGGATATTGTGGAACATCATTTGTGAAATTCTTTTTGACAGTGCTGCTCATCCAGCCGGTGTCTGGGAGATCAAAATAGGAATGTAAATTTATTTGGGAATTGCTCAGAGGAATTGAAGTGGGATCTAAGATGAGAGGTGGAGTTACCCTGGTTATGGAAGGCATGGTTGCAGATTTGAGTTTCTGGGGTAGGTTCAGCCATGTGCCAGGTTGTTCCACCTATGAAGCACTCACAGATTCCCAACAGAAGGTGTCTGCTCATCCACAACTCTTACTCCTGCTGGCTGGGTGGGATCTGTGGGTTTCACCTTAGGGGTGGTGGGCACTTCACGTGCAACAGAAGCCCTTCAGTGATGCTGAGCGCAATGTTTGGCAGGACAGAAGATGAGGTTTCTCCTCAAGAAGTACAGAGAAGGGAGCTGACATCCAGGGAGAACATATTCCCTGCATTCCTGCTATCCCAAATCCTCAACTGGTTTCATTTCACAGTGATGTGGAGGATGAGTAGAGTATCTTTCAAGAAAATTGGCAAATAGGCAGGCAAACCAGTTGGCGGTTTGAGGTGAGCTGGTCAGCCCATCTGTTTGGGCTCTCTGCACATCAGGACTCTTTCATTAACAAAGTCCCTGCTGTTGTGGGGAACGAGGATGTTGGCAGTGCCCTTGATATTACTGGGATACTTGTGCCAGGACCATATTTATGTGGGGTTTGGTATATACATGGTATTTTTTTAAATCGTAGAGTCATAGAATCACAGAATGGTCAGAGTTGGAAGGGACCTTAGAGATCATCCAGTTCCAACCTCCCTGCCATGGGCAGGGACACCTCTCCCTAGAGCAGGGTGCTCCAAGCCCCATCCAGCCTGGCCTTGAACAATTCCAGGGATGAGGCATCAATGCTTCTGGAATATTTCATGTGACTTGTAGATGTGTGGAACACGGGTGGACTCAGACTTAATGTTCTGACAGAAAATTCTGGACTTTTTAAGTGTATCTTAATTGCCTGAGATCCTGGAGTCCAGGGAATCCTTTCTGGGTTTATAGTTCTGAAGAAAAGAAAGTAGTTGATGCTCTCAGGGCCTCATAAGGTGAAAGAGCAGTAACTGATTAAGCTTTGGAGTTGATTTTTCTATAAAACAATTGCAATTCATCGGTTTTAAGTTCCTTAAGCTCTGACTGTGTCCAACACTTTCACCTGGTGTTTTCATTCCATCCCCTGCCCTCTTATCTGTAGGAGAGGAGGAAGGAGTCTCAAAAACTGGGTTCTGACTCGGTGTGGAAATCCCTGCAGTCCCACTTCTCCTGGAGAGCATCCCAGTGCTTTTTAGAATGTAGGTTTTTAGGCTCACATGGACTTCACTATCTGAGTGGCACAGGTTATACTTTGGGAAGTGGCTTTTCTGAAACTATATAGAGTCTAGAAACTATATAGAATAGCTCTAGGAGAAGAATGTCTGACTTGCTCAGAAGCATTTCAAAAAGAATTTACAAGAAGCAGACAGCGATATTCTACTGAAGCTAAATTCATTATTTTGTAATTCAGTGTTGTCCAAATGTAATTTGGATGGAGGCTTTTGATCTGGTTTGGAATGATTTCTTTCTTACCTGATCCACTTTAATACCTGTGAGCAGAAATACACAGAGACACACCCCTGCAAACATACATCATATATCCCTTGTAAAGATAATATGAAGAAAAGGAAAGAGTTGCAAAACTGAGTGATTGCTTTTGCTTTTTCTACACGAAAAACAAACTGATTGTGGAGCTCACAAACTGGATTCCCTTCAGAGAAGAGCTAAGCCAGGAGAACATGCTTAGACACACCTGATTCCTTTTAGCTGCTAATGGACATTTTTAGCTAATAAGGATTCACCAAACAGGGGCTAAAGAATCAGAATGTGATGGGCAACAAAGCCACATTAAATTAAAATTTCTTATTATCTGCACAGTAGCACATAGTGATATGTATATCAGCAGGAGCTACTGGGTTTCACATTATATTTTCTCTGCTCTGGAATATCAAATACATATTCCAGTGGAAAAAAAAATATATATATTACAGCTGTCTGTGTCAAATACAAATATCGGAATAGCTAGAGGAGTAAAGAGGTTAATGACACTGGTTTTGGTCCTGGGAAACAAGAACCAGATTAGAAACATTAAGTGCCAGTTGGTCTTCGTTGGTCAAACTTGTGTATATGTCCAAACATTTTGCTTAGGTTTTCTGTTAATAGAATCACAGAATGGTCAGAGTTGGAAGGGACCTTAAAGATCATCCAGTTCCAACTCCCCTGCCATGTGCCGGAACACCTCCCACCACACCAGGTTGCTCCAAGCCCCATCCAGCCTGGCCTTAAACACTTCCAGGGATGGGGCATCAACAACTTCTCTGGGCAACCTGTTCCAGTGCCTCACCACCCTCACAGCAAATAATTTCTTCCTAAGATCTCATCTAAATCTCCCCTCTTCCAATTTAAAACCATTCCCCCTCGTCCTGTCCCTCCACTCCCTGACCAAGAGTCCCTCTCCAGCTCTCCTGGAGCTCCCTTCAGATCCTGGAAGGCTGCTCCAAGGTCTCCCCGGAGCCTTCTCTTCTCCAGGCTGAACAGCCCCAGCTCTCTCAGCCTGTCCTCACAGCAGAGCTGCTCCAGCCCTCTAATATTTTCTTTTCCTCTCAATTATGTGCTTCTAATGGCCGAGATATTTTCAGGACAGTTTCTGTAAAGGTAAAAGCTTACAGCTTCCCTTCCTCCCCAGACCAGAAACGAAAATGAATCCAGACTGAGACATTTCACCAACAAACTCCAGTCTGTTTTGTCCATCTCTGAAAATGTTTGTCTAAAGAGAGAAACGTGAACAGAAGCAGAGTCTGTTGATTGCTTTTCCTCCCCATCCCATCCCTTTTTCTGGCAGCAACCGAACCAGATCGCTGCCTTGATGCTGGAAACTAAGTCTTGTCTTGGTTTTATGTTTTTTATGGGGTGAGTTTCTGCCAGATCAATTTTCCAACTTGCTTTACTGTGTGGGGTTTAGATGCCAGTGTCAGGTTGGGGGGTCAGGAAGGTGTTTGTGGAGGTGATGGGGAAAACATTCCCCCTCCCTCCCTGGAGCAGCTGAGGCTCTGCGTTGCCTCCAACCGATTGTAAAACTTTGAAGTATAAAACACTGATGCCTGAGCTCCAGTCCATGCCTGCAACATAAAGCTATCATCCTGGATGTTTGTTTTTAGTATTTTTTGCACATAAATCATTCTCTTTTGAAGCAATGAAAACATTGGAGAACATGAAACATTTTGTTTTTTCACTCTGAAAAAAAAAATCTCAGTCCTGTTCTCTGGCTCAATTATACCTCAGTGATAATGAACGGGTAGAGTGGCAGCTCTGAAAAGATGCAGCTAAAACCATGAAAATCATAGAATCATAGAATGGTCAGAGTTGGAAGGGACCTTCAAGACCATCAAGTTCCAACCCCCCTGCCCTGGGCAGGGACACCTCTCCCTAGAGCAGGTTGCTCCAAGCCCCATCCAGCCTGGCCTTAAACACTTCCAGGGATGGGGCATCAACAACTTCCCTGGGCAACCTGTTCCAGTGCCTCACCACCCTCACAGTAAAGAACTTCTTCCTAAGATCTCATCTAAATCTCCCCTCTTCCAATTTAAAACCATTCCCCCTCGTCCTGTCACTAGACTTCCTGACCAACAGTCCCTCTCCAGCTCTCCTGGAGCTCCCTTCAGATCCTGGAAGGCTGCTCCAAGGTCTCCCTGAAGCCTCCCCTTCTCCAGGCTGAACAGTCCCAGCTCTCTCAGCCTGTCCTCACAGCAGAGCTGCTCCATCCCTCTAATCATCTTGGTGGCCCTGCGCTGGACCTGTTCCACCAGGTCCATGTCCTTTCTGTGCTGAGGACTCCAGAGCTGGACACAGGACTCCAGGTGGGGTCTCAGGAGCACAGAGCAGAGGGGGAGAATCCCCTCCCTGGCCCTGCTGCTCACCCTTTTGCTGCAGCCCAGGCTGGGGTTGGTTTCTGGGCTGCCAGCGCGCACTGCCGGCTCCTGGGGAGCTTCTCATCCAGGAGCACTCCCAAGTCCAAGAACGGGGCTGTGGAAGTAATATAAACTAAAAACTGAGATATGTCCTGTTCTATTGTCCTCAGCCAATTTTTACATGTCACTGGATATTATAATAGCAAGTATTTTTAATTTATTTGGGGTTTTGTTGCCTTTATACACTTGAATCTGAGTATTTTAGTAATTTATTTCTTTAATAACACAATTAGCTGGTAGTGCAATAATCAGATATCTATAGGATGGAAAAACACCTACTTTGTCCTTCTGGTATTCTTTTTAAGCAAAGCAAAACGATTGGATTTTGGATTTTTGGATTTGAGGTTAGTTTATAATGAAATTATTTGGAAAAAAGGTAACAAATAGCAGAAAACAAGCCCCACATGTATATACCAGTGAGGATTGGCAGCAAACATGATTGGAAAACATAATTATTAGTAATTGTGTAAACAAAGAGAACTGTAGTAAATATTTTGACATCCCAGTGAACATTTTCAAGAGATCTCATGCTATTAATGAGTATATTTTGTATTATCCAGCTTCCCACCTGGCTTTCTCTTTGGGAAGGAGAGACTGTGCTGGGCCGGACGCTGGTGACAGATGTCATCCAGGCTCAGCTCTTCTCTCAGAATCAAGTTTTCCACGTTGGTCTCACTCAGACTAAAGCCTAAAGAAAAATAAATGACCTTTTTCCTTAGTGAAGGGTCAAGATCACGCATCTACACGAGCCCTGACCCCGGCAGAGCCGGCTGTGTTAAGCTTTTAGGAGTTCTAAGGAAAGGATATCAGTGAAATTACTCAAGCTGACTTTCCTGCAGCGTTAAAAATTGGAAGTTTTTCATGAGTGCTCCAGTAATAAACTCTTCAATGCGTTCCGAAATGCTAAGAAACCATTATGGTCCTGAAGATGAGTTGTAATACCCCCCGTGCCAAGCGCTGCCAGCGAGGCTGAGGGGTTGGATTAACAATAAATCTCCACAGGATTATTTTGTCCAACTTTTTTTTTACGCTCCCTACTAAATCAGACCCTCAACTGTATTGCTTTGTGGGTAGTCAGCAAGCTTTCTAAGCAAGCAAGTCTTTTCAGCTTCAGTTCATAATGCACACTGACAAAGATTAAAAAAGTTCTGGGAATTTATAGTTTTTCATTCTGAGGTTGCTTGCCTTACTTTTTCCCAGGATGACTACAATAAATATCCATACCACTTCTTTTAATTTTGGCTTGAACCAAGAAAGCTCTTCGCCTTTCCATCCTTCAGGATAGGGTAGTTTCAGGACACAGGTCCTAAATCCTTTGTTGTGGTCTTTGACTGGAGAGTGACACGTACTTTCTGACACAAATACAAGGTTTTCTTCTGGTTTTGTACTATTTTCAATTCTGTTTCTGAGGGAAGCCACAGAACTTGGGAGAATGGTGGCATGAGATATAAAGGGATCGTAGGATTCTCTGCCTTGGATAGATTTTGCTCTCCTTACTGAAGAAATCTGTTACCATCAAATAGTTTATGCTGAATAAAAAGCTAACTTGGAAAAGTGAGTTGTAGCTGACAGTGATGGTCAGGAAATAGTGCTTCTGTTGTGTTTGTGTCCTGGTTTGAGGTAAAACAACCAATTTTCTGTGTTGTAATTTTACTTTTTTAGCTGTTCCTCCTCTAACTTTGAAATTATCAGCACGTTGTTCAGAACCTGTCCACTCTCAGGGTGGTAAGACCTGATGACACCAAGGGATAGTGCAGAGGCGCCCTTGCTGGAACAACCAAGGGCAGGGAATTGCACTATTTGCCCCCTTGGAGGGTGGGAAGAGGAAAAGCATCGAGGGGTCACCCCTGTGGGGAGGAGGGGACAGGAGAGGGGACCCAAAACTGACCAACAGGGTATTCCATACCATCTGCATCATGCTTGGGATAAAAGCTGAGGGATCAAAGGGTCAACTCTTGTTCTTCAATGGCCAGTGGCCAAGGAGGACCCTGCCTGTCGTCTGCCTTTGACCCTGATCCGAGTGTTCCTGACTCCAGAGCTGGAATCCAGCTCCTGTTGGTCACCAAGTCACTGCTGGTGACATGATTGTCATCCTGGGAGCTTGATAGGGTTTGTATATACTGTATACTTTTTATCCATTCTTTAAAAAAATTCTTCTTGTTATTTATTATTTCATTATTTCTTAGTATTTTCATTAGTTTAAGTTTTTTTCTAAACTCATAAATCTCTCTCTCTCTTCCTCTCCTCTCTTTTTCTTAGACCATCTGTCCTTCTGATTGATCAGTCTGGTCAAACTCGTGACAGGTGGCCATTTATCACAAAATTATTGTTGAAATGTAAATTCTGTGCTAAAAGATGGGCAACAAGATCCTGTTGGACACATGATGAAAACTGTCCTAGGAGAGGAACAGGTCAATACGTGCTGAGACAGATTAACATTATTTTAAATTGGAAGAGGGGAGATTTAGATAAAATACAGGGATTAATTCTTCACAATGAGGGTGGTGAGGCACTGGAACAGGTTGCCCAGGGAAGCTGTGGCTGCCCCATCCCTGGAGGGGTTGAAGGCCAGGCTGGATGGGGCTTGGAGCAACCTGGTGTGGTGGGAGGTGTCCCTGCCCAGGGCAGTGGGGTTGGAACTGGATGATCTTGAAGATCCCTTCCAACTCTGACCATTCTATGATTCTATTAAGAGACAATAATAATTGGCCAACTTGTTATTTGTAAGGTTTTGTGTGTAAGTTGAGATTTAGGGGAGTAGGAACAACTTCTGAGAGCGAGAAAGTACCTTGTCATATGAAGGTCATGCAGAGCTTTGCAATGTTATGCCAGTATTTACACAATTGTTTGCTAAGGATGTTTTTAATTGTCCATTGTTTAAGCTAAGGAGTGTAGAAGTGTTGGAGTGGCAGCATGTGGCACAGGGTAGAACACTGCTGCTCTGGGTTATGGGCACAGTGGGTCAGAGCGTGGTCAAGAATGTTGAATTGGACTGGCCAAGAGTGTTTCCTTGTCACCATGATCTTGATTTCTTGGTGGATCTGAACCACTCCAGGGAAAACTACTAATAGTAATAAAGTAAATAGGTCTTGGGGTTGTGTAAAATCCTCTCTTGCTTCCCTTATATATATAGATACACACATTCCTTTCATTGAATGTATCCATAGCAAAATTATTCCCTTCCTCTCTTTCTCTGTGTTCTCTAAAGTCCATGTGCAGCTGGTCATGCTTAGAGACTCCTTTATCAATGCCAAACTTTGGGCAGACAGGGAAAACACCCATTAATGTGGCTCTTTTTGTTTGATTTGGGCAAATGTGGACTAAGTGGCTGAAGAAACCTAGAGAAGGGTATAGGTTGGATCTCCCTCCAGCTACAAAACATGGAATAACAAGAGATTTCATTTCATAGAATGGTTAGAGTTGGAAGGGACCTTAAAGATCATCAAGTTCCAACCCCCAGTTTGTTTCTAAACAGAACATAGAATTTCGTGGTGAAGAGAAACCTTTCTGCTTGGTTGTGAGACCTAACGTGTTGTGTCTCCTAGTTATTCAGAAGTAACTTGTGATTGTATAAGGGGATTATGAGATGGAAATATGTAAATTTAGGCATCTCGTAATTCACATTTTATATCCCCTACAATGCCGTGCAACAACATACCCACATCTAAAGCAGTTGTTGGGATAGTTTAAAAAGTATTAAGAACTGAAAGTGAAAATGAAAACTTGAACGTGCATCCACATTTTGGTCCGGAAATCAGATCTAGAATCTCTTTTCTTTTCCTTTTGTTTTCATTCCTCGTGTATGTTTTTGGAACTTCCACAGTTTAGTGATGTGATTCAGCTTAGAATCTCTGCCAGAATATATTTTTAAGCCTTTTTAACCACTGTCATGTTTAGGTAAAGAAATGAAGTGTGGTGTATGTGAAGAGAAAATAAAGAAAAGCAAACAAAAGGCTGAAAATACTGGGGGAAAAGTCTCTATTTTTTATTGGAAGGCTCAAGTTATTACTTGATGCATGTTTTTATTATTCAGATTGTTCAGATTGCACAATATTTCCAGATTGAGATGGAGAGAACACATTGTGGTGTTCAGGGAATGGGTATGATTTAGTACATGCCCTTTTCATATTCAGATCAGCGACCTCACCTCAAAGAGCTTAAAATCAACATCAAATCTGAGTCCCAGGTCCTCAAGATGCTGCCTCTCGTATGAATAACATATACCTTCTGGAGAACTCAGAGTAAAAGCTTTATGAAAGTTTCTGGACCAACAGTTTGGGATGTGTGTTTGTAGCCCTCTCTGTAAAGTGGGTAACAGAAGTCTAGTGACAGGACGAGGGGTAATGGTTTTAAATTGGAAGAGGAGAGATTTAGATGAGATCTTAGGAAGAAGTTCTTTCCTGTGAGGATGGTGAGACCCTGGAACAGGTTGCCCAGGGAAGCTGTGGCTGCCCCATCCCTGGAGGGGTTCAAGGCCAGGTTGGATGGGGCTTGGAGCAACCTGGTGTGGTGGGAGGGGTTCCTGCCCAGGGCAGGGGTTTGGAACTGGATGATCTCTAAGGTCCCTTCCAACTCTGACCATCCTGTGATTCTATGTCACCTCCCCGAGTAACAAATATTTATTTATACACTTTTTAGCACTCTACAGAAGAGTCAGAAACCATAACATTTAGAAAAGTCTTTAATTTCACACTGATAAATGTTCCCTTCCAACCTAAGTAAGTGTTTTCTTGGAAAATTCTTCTGTGCTCCTCCTGTAGCAGATGAAATAGCTTTATCTATGTTGATATTCTCATTATGGAGTTAAATGCAAACACTATTATGAGTCAGTAGCAGCTGAGGAGACTTGGAATAGTTTTTAAATGTTTAGGTTCCAAGATTTATTGCTGTAAAACTTTTAAATAGGGACCAAAAAATCTGGCTGTGATAGTTCTTTTCTTCTGAAGCCGGAGGAGCAGCCAGGTCCCTGAAATGCAGCTGGTGAGAGGACACTGCCTGGAAACCTCTCTGGAGGAGAAGAGAAGGCTTTACCCCAGGTGCCCTCAGCACTGCTGGATCCAGGCTGAGCATCCCTTCACGGATCAAGGAGGAACAAAAAAAGAGAAGCATCTTTTCTGCTTTTTCTGTTCTTCTCTGCTATTGTCAAGGTTTGAAGAAGAAAGGTTTGAATATTGGCATTTCCATCAATTTTCCTTTCCTCCCCATACTGTCTCTCTATGGAAAGGAGTGATTAGCCTTAGGAAACAGAGAGAAAAGAAATTGCTTTCTGCTATAATTTTGAAAAGCACTGTGAAAAGAAATGACTAACTTTAGCCCTCAGTGCTGGTGTACACTTGGCCAATGATGAGCAGCAAAAATCATCGACAGAAAGCAGCTATTCTTCTTGAGGCCCTTCACAAACAACCGAGCAGTGAGTAATGGAGAAAACCAACAGAGAAAATTGCCAAGAATAAAGTTGACAGTGCCAGAAACTTTACAAGTTCTGACTCCCTCCGTTTGGCTTAATGTGATCTTAGATACTCGGCAGCTGGACAACTTGAGAGCTTTGCAGTTAGATATTTTGTAAAGTGCACTGTTTTAATAGAATTTGCTTTTAAGCTTTCTTTTTATTTTCATTTTTTTTAAATATGAGGCAAGTTATAATCATCTTTTACTCATAACACGAGCAAAAGGTGAGAGGTATTAATAAAGGATCTGTTTTTCTCAAGGAGGAGGAAATGTTCTTAAAGGAACCTGAGCCTCTCTAGCACTTCAATGAGAAAGCTGAGATTGTTTTGGGATGAGGTATTTTTAAAGTGTTTTTTCAAAATGTGTGTTCTGCAGGTATCAACAGGGAAGTTGTTGATGCCCCATCCCTGGAAGTGTTTAAGGCCAGGCTGGATGGGGCTTGGAGCAACCTGCTCTAGGGAGAGGTGTCCCTGCCAAGGGCATGGGGGTTGGAACTTGATGATCTTTAAGGTCCCTTCCAACTCTGACCATTCTATGATTCTGTGATCATGGGACTGAGCGTTTTACATGAGTTTTTGTCTAATTAGAAAACGTGAAAAATTTCTAACTGCCACTTGGCTTGATTTGCAAGGAGCCACTTGGCAGCTTTTCCGTGGTAAAACCTTTCCTGATATATCCCAGGATGTGCTGCAGGCATCTTACTCTGCCTGACATTTGCACCTCCTCTTTTTCTGGGGCAGATGATGTGGAAAAAGAATAAATAAACCCAAACCAACCACAGCCCTCTCTTGGAATGAAGTGTGGGCATCTCTCAGCCCAGATTCCCCATCTGGATCACAGCTGGGATGAAGAGGAGAGCCGTTGCCATCAGAAGGCAGACTGTGGCGTGGCAGGGAGCCGCTCAGCTCTCTAAACTGGTATTAGCAGAATCCTGCTAAGCATCTTTTTGTTTTTTCCCTTTTTCATCTTCTCTTTCTTCTCCCTGTGCCAGCATTTTCAATTACAGAATTTCTAACTGTGAGCAGAGTGTTTGAAAACCGTGGCCACTGTCTCTCAGGACAGCGATAGAAAGAGAGATGCGCTGGATGGTCGTTTGAGGAGTCTGGAGAGCCACTCCAGTTCTAAATGAGGCTTTTTCTCTGGCTTGAGTTGGATGCGAGACTGAAATGGGGTTATTTGTTCATAAACAGCCAATTGTCTGAAAATGCTTCCATCAAAACTGTCTACTCTCTTTCATAAAAACTAGACTCAAGCAATAATCCATAACAGCATACTCAAAATATGACTGAACCCTAAGGAACTGATGAAATGTTGAGGGACTTGGGTCTTCTTGGTCTGGAGAAGGGAAGATTGAGAGGGAATCTGATCAATTCTTGCAAATATTTGAAGGATGTGTGTCGGGAGGATGGTATTCAGGCCTCTTCTGCTTGCTGGGAAGTTGAGCTTGAAGTAAATTCTTGTTCCTCCTCTTGAAGGAGGGATCACACCTAAATGGAAGTACTTAGAAACAGGATTTCATGAGAAAATAGAAGAGACTTCAGTGATTGAGGTCAGGACAAACATGCTGAGAGGACGAGGGGCAATGGCTTTAAGTTGGAGAAGAGTAGATTTAGATTGGATGTTAGGAAAAATGTCTTTCCTCTGAGGGTGGTGGAACACTGGAACAGGTTGCCCAGGGAGGTGGTTGAGGCCCCTTCCCTGGAGATATTCCAGGTGAGGCTGGATGAGGCCTTGGGCAACCTGGGCTGGTTGAGGGTGTCCCTGTGACTGGGGGAGGTGGAACTAGATGACCTTTGGAGGTCCCTTCTGGCCTGGATGATTCTATGCTGACCTGCTGGTTCCTTTATCTCCTTTTTCCTCTTGCTTACACTTGTTCTTCCCTGATCCACCTTGATCCCTCCCTTTCCCTTCCTTTGTTGCCTCCCCTAAACGTTCCCTAGTAAGTCTTATCCATTTCCACAACCCCCTTAACACATCCCATAATAAATTGCTCTTTTCCCCACGTCTCTTCATGAGTTGCACCCCCTGTGGCTCTACCCCCATCAGCCTGAGGGTGTTCTGAGAGAACTTTCTCCCTTGGCTCATCTGGATGGGTTTTGCGGTGGGACAGGGCTATCTGCAGAGCTTTGCTGTCCCTCAGAGCCCTTCGAAGATGGGTTAAATAAATATATAAGATGTTAAAGGCCACCGGTTTTACCAGCCTGTGAGGAGACAAACCCTTCCCTAAATTCTGCAGTCTCCTGAATAAAAGAATCCCCATGTTTACTTGGCTACTGAAGTGGAATAATAATCAACAGCGTAATGTAATTGCGGTAAGTAAGTGGATAGTTAACACCAGATTGCTGATGAAAGCCTCCATTAGAGCTATTAGATTCTTCTGTTGAGGAAATGAAATGGCAATACATCTATAGAATTGTGTGCTGTATTTTTCCTGGGATGCTATTCCGACTTACACCAACGGTTTCTAACTGAGGGATTTATTTTTTTTAAATAGAAGTGCAGGTGGGAGTCGGGCACAATGAGATTTCCCGCTTCACTAGCTGGCCCTCTGCAGATTAATCATTCACTTCAGCTCTATCTGAATAATATTAGTCTAGCAAATTACCCGCTGTAGTAGGATGCACTTTCCTCTGTCTTATGAGGCATTCCTAAGGAGATACAGGGCTATAACTTATGGAGCTGTTCCTCACAATCTGTGCTTGGCAGATCTCACCCATTACCGGTGAAAACGAGACCCAAGACTCATTTTTTGTGTCTCATCTTGAGGATGATGTTATTATGTTGTCTATAATTTAGGAAAGGCTTCCAGGACTATTTAGACCATTTCCCTCCCACTCCTGTAATTACACCCCCAGTCACACGAGCAGAGTGAGGAGGAAAACCCTCCAGCTGCACTTTGGCAGCTGCCTTAATGGACTATTACCTGCTGCCAGGCGGCTTGGTAGGGCCCTGCTTTAGCATTTGGAGCAGCAGAATTTGGTCTCCAGGTGAGGTGGGACTTGTAGAAAAGCAGATGTGCTCTGAGATTGTCCTGTTGTTACATCGGTTGACATGTGTCAACTTATTGATGCTGTTTGAGCGCTACACCAGGCGTGCTCCAGCAATTCCCCTGTGGGAACAGAACCTCAGGGGTGATGTTCACTGGAAAGCTTGGCTCTGGAAAGCTGAGCAGGTTGACTTTTTTTTTTTTTGTGGAAACATGCAGCAAAACTCAATGATCCATTAGACTTTATTGGTATCACTATTCTCATGCCACCAAGCTCTTGCTGGTTGTATTGTAGTAACCAAAGTGATTCTNAGGGGGGTTGGCACTGGATGACCTTGAAGGTCCCTTCCAACTGTAACCATTCTGTGATTCTATGACTTCATGCTGCTTTCTCTCTTCTGCTTTTTGCTTAAAATTTTGTTGCGGTTTCATTTCCAAAGTGTGCTAAAAATCCTCAAAGCCAAGGTATGTAATAACTTGCAGTCAAACAGTCCGCTATCCCAGAAGGTAAGAAACAAGACTTCAAATGAATCTTCAGCAGAACATGCTGGAAACGTTCCTGAAACAGGGCTCTAATTTGACAAGTGACTGCAGGAATTTTCTCTCTCCCACACAGCCTGGTGTCCCAAAACAAGCCAACAGGAGAGGGCTTCCAGTCCATTGCCGGTGCCTCCAAGGTGTTTGCAGAGCTGAATGTTTTCTTAGCAGTATAAAAAGCATTAAATCTTCTGAGAAGTTTTGCAAATTTGAGGAATTCCACAAAGGACACTAGATAAATATATATATACACATGAGATCATGAATTTCTTGTCAGATGGGTCCTAAACCAGAGATCTTCCAGGGTAGGAGCCCTGGGAATGTGTTTAATCTTAGTTGTTACTCAGGCAGTATAGAAATGACAGCCCTATTATAGGATAAGACACTTAATTTTTTTCTTTTTAGAAGTATTTAGAAGTTCTCTAGAATGAAGCCCCTATTCTGAACAGTTGGAGCTGGAAGACTTTATGTGGTTTGACTGGATCGTGCTGGTGGGAAAATAATTGACATTGTAAATTAGATTTATTTACTTCTGATAAGGACAATGTGCAAAGTAGCTCTTGATTAACTAGTTCCTTAAAATGCAGCTTTTTCTTGTTCCCTACCTTAGGAAATAATAACTCATTAAGCACTCCAGCTATTTTCTTTCCTTTCCAAGAGTATAAATAGGGAGGAACAGTTTGAGGAGGTATATTAATGTTGTGTTTTTATTATAAGCAGTGTTGTTGATATTGATCTGGTACTTTTACAGTTCTATTTATTTGTGGCCACAATGAAACACAACTATAAATGAATTTAAAGAGAAAGAGCATTTATGAAACTAGGAACAAGTGGTTGTGTGATTCCTGTTGAAAGAACGGAATGAAACCCAGCTTTCTCCTTCACTCCAGAGATTTCCTTTCATTCGATTGAAGAAAAATATTGATGACTGGAGATAATCCTCCACGAACGCACAGTTACACATGTTTTTTTCAAGTCAAAATGAATACAGCCTCACCCACTTCTTATTCCTGCTGAAAAACTGTGGTTGTTAGTGATCTGACATCCTGGGTGAAGCTGTTGTGGATATCACCACCTGCTTGGAACCTACAGAGAAGGCAGGAATAATAATAGCACATAAACATTTGCTTTGCTTCCATCATCAAGTGTCCTGTAGTATCTGCAGTACTCTGCCACTTCAGAGGATTTATACTTTACAAGAGAATCATAGAATGGTCAGAGTTGGAAGGGACCTTAAAGATCATCAAGTTTCAACCCCCCTGCCCTGGGCAGGGACACCTCCCACCACACCAGGTTGCTCCAAGNCAGGAGTGCAGAGCAGAGGGGGAGAATCACCTCCCCCAAAGTGCCCAAACCCACGACAAATAATATTGCTGGTTATGAAAAAAAAAATCCCAACAATTTGAGTCTTCTTGCTGTTTCTCTCATCGATTACTGTCGGATCTGCTTTCACAGGGGCTGCTGATCAGCTGAGTATTCACAACAGCTTTTGTGTGGAATGAGCAGGAATCATGCAGCTTCTTTGCAGTGACTATCCTGTCTATAAAACAGTATTAAATGAGTGCTGTTCTCTCCGTGGCACCCTCTGGCATCCTCATGTGCAGGCTGAAAAATATTCACAGAATCATAGAATGGTCAGAGTTGGAAGGGACCTTAAAGATCATCCAGTTCCAACCCCCTGCCATGGGCAGGGACACCTCTTCCTAGAGTAGGTTGCTCCAAGCCCCATTCAGCCTGGCCTTAAGTATTAACTTACTGGAGGTTCTGCTTCTCTACTGGCAAATGCTGTGTCCTTTCCTTCGCTTCACTTCCACCTCTGGAGCATCCAGATGTTGCAGGTTAAAAAATAACCAAACCCCAAAGCAAAGCTGTGTGGTGAACGTGTGTCATTCTGCAGTTGCAGATGTGTTATTCGTGGATTGCATTCCAGGAGCCTGGAAACAGAAATAACCCTGGATAAATCAGTGGAATAGGCAGGTGTGACAGACTGTTATGAGCATTGCTGACGTGCTTACCTTCTCCTTGTAGGGATATTTGATGTGTCTCTGTCCTATAAAGCTTATTTATGACCATAGTGATTAAAACAAGAATGTTTTATGGCAGGGGGGTTGGAACTTGATGATCTTTAAGGTCCCTTCCAACTCTGACCATTCTATGATTCTATGATTCCAGCCTGATGTACTTTACTTACCTTTCAAAAAGCTTAAACCTGTGTTTTTTTCCTAAACACTGATAAAGTTGTGCCAGAGTTTGGCAACTCTGAGACGTGGCAGAAACTGTCTGTCTATAAATAAATGTGCAGAAACAAACCCGCTTCTGCAGACTGAAAATACTCGAAAACAAACTTTGCAAACATTTGGCAGCTTAGCAATTACCTATTAAGTTATGTGGAGTGCTTTTAAATTCTATTTTCAAAGTCTCTCTTGGCCTAATGCAACTAATCTTTTTGTTTTCAGAAACGTTAATGGAGAATTTATTACTGTAGTTAAAGAGTTTCAATGGAATCTGAGGCCTGAAGCATTTTAGGGGGAAACAAAAAAACAAAAATCAAACATTATCATATTTACTGTTCTCAGTTTGGTAGCTATTAAGAAACCAAAATGAATTTATAATTATGTGTTTACTTATATTCATAGAATCATAGAATGGTCAGAGTTGGAGGGGACCTTCAAGATCACCCAGTTCCAACCCCCTGCCATGGGCAGGGACACCTCTCCCTAGAGCAGGTTGCTCCAAGCCCCATCCAGCCTGGCCTTGAACCCCTCCAGGGATGGGGCATCAGCAACTTCCCTGGGCAACCTGTTCCAGTGCCTCACCACCCTCACACCAAAGAACTTCTTCCTAATATCCAATCTAAATGTCCCCTCTTCCAATTTAAAACCATTACCCACATCTTGGTGGCCCTGCACTGGACCTGTTCCAACAGTTCCATGTCCTTTCTCTGTTGAGGACTCCGGAACTGGACACAGGACTCCAGGTGGGGTCTCACTAGCAGATATTTTAACAAGGTGTCTATTTTTTTTCAGGTTTTCCAGATTGCCTATGTCATCGTGAAGGCAGCAAACTCCCCTCGACCTGGGAACTGGATCTTGGAGCGGTCTCTGGATGGCGAGGACTATCAGCCCTGGCAGTACTACGCCATCACCGACAGCGAGTGCCTGGCGCGCTACAACATCCACCCCCGCCCTGGAACTCCCTCCTATCTAAAAGATGATGAAGTCATATGCACCTCTTATTATTCCAAAATCCACCCTCTGGAGAACGGAGAGGTAAGATTAGGTGTTATTCCATGTAGAAAAAACCCACCCTTTGCTTAGTTGGCAAATATCTGCCTTGATTAGACAGAGAGTGTTTTGATACGCTTGAAAAGTTGGGGGGTGGTCTTCTAGCCCAGAGAAGTTGTGGATGCTCCATCCCTGGAGGGGTTCAAGGCCAGGCTGGATGGGGCTTGGAGCAACCTGGTGTGGTGGGAGGTGTCCCTGCCCATGGCAGAAGGGTTGGACCTGGATGATCTTGAAGGTCCCTTCCCACCAAAACCATTCTCTGCTTCTATGACTTGCAATTTTAAGAGGTTCATCTCAGATGGTGCTACATAGACACGTAGAAGGTACACATGTTCTACCAAGTAATCCAAGAGGTGACAGAGGTATTAGGTAGGACAAGGGACTAGTGCTTTGAGACATCTTTAGGTGCTTGAAATATGTTCCTGTGTCACTTGTGAACAAAGGTGAGGACACTGGGAGAAATCGTGGACCCGGTGAAGTCATGGAAAGATTTTTCTTTGAGTTGCATATCCAGTCTCTGCGTATAAGCCAGGATGTTAAATGGTAATGATCCTACTCAGAGTTTAATTTCTTGCATTTAAGAGCTTGTGGCTGACCCTCTGTCCCTGCATATACCCATTCATTCTTCTCCTGTCAGAGGCCTCTGCTGTTTGAGTGTGAGTCCAGGCACATGAATCATGGACCACTCATTTGCTCTCACTGAGTAGAATCATAGAATCATAGAATGGTCAGAGTTGGAAGGGACCTTCAAGATCATCAAGTTCCAACTCCCCTGCCCTGGGCAGGGACACCTCTCCCTAGAGCAGGTTGCTCCAAGCCCCATCCAACCTGGCCTTAACACTTCCAGGGATGGGGCATCAACAACTTCCCTGGGCAACCTGTAAATTGGAAATGTAGAAAAGATGTTAGATGTGAGAGTGAGGAACTGTGGCTGAAAGAACAAGGAAAACCTGACCTCTGTACCCCAAAACACAGTATTTTCAGCCACTTAAGATGAAGAGAGGGAATGCCATGTCTACCTAATTCCAACAAGTCTACTTTTTATCACAGATTATTTTTTTTTCTTCCCCAACACTTGCTTTGCACGTAACTTGGTGATTCAAGGAAGTTACATGACTTGCAAGTCCACTAGTTCTGAAGTCGTTATTAATTTACAGATTCTTTGATGTCTAATGATCTGTGAAATTTTAGCCTGAAAATTTATCCTTCTGTTAATTGTTTCTGTTCCACTTTTTCGATGGGTTATCTCCATATAAAGAGGTACAAACTTGCTCTCTTTTGTTCCTTTACATGCAAAGCAGCGTTCACAGAAAAAAATTTGGAGTCCTGGATGTGTATAGTTTGTTTATATTCATGGCAAATTTCCAGGGCCAGCTGCAAAAATAGAAAAATGCAGCTTTCAAGGAAAATATCCCGCTGATCTACTTGAAAAAGATGAAAGCTTGAATCTAAAGGAGTCTCATATCAGTTATCAGATGTGGAATCAGTAGTGCATCTAGGAAAATCAACATCAATACTTTGTGTTTGTAGCTTTATCATCCGTAGTGGTGTCATTTGGATGGATATTTGTTATTGTAAAATCTAGCAGCAGCAGATAAAGTGATATTGAAAGAAGCAGTGCATACATATTGCTGTGCTTTCAAAATACTTCCAACTGGGTGCTCTTTGAGAGGTGAGCAGAAGATGAGTGAGCAATTTATCATCTGCAAACAAAATTGTATACAGTTTCTTTGGGAGAAGGTGCCTGTGCTCAAAATACAATGCCAAAGTAATTATCCCAATAATTAATTTGATTTACATCGCTCAGTTCCTTTGATTATCTAATTCTCTGGCAGACAGGTATTGATTTCATTAGTCCTCTTGGTTAAACCACTGCCTCCTTGTGCTCCTCACTGGCCCAGTCAAACAGCAAAGGGCTTTTATTCCTTGTGCTGGTGCACAGCTGTGGCTGAAGCACGGAGAACCTAATCCTCATCTTAATTAATAATTTCTACCTTGGGCCCAATGTGCTGTAATTGGTCTGCTGTCCCGAACCCGGTAAACGACCAGCGTCTAATAAAGACTCTCTTTAAGTGGGAGAAAGACTTGGAAAGGACGATGTATCCGTTCCATTCTGCTTGGAAAAGGGGAATTAGAGTGGACTGTTTCAGTTCAAGAGACCTACAATGATCACCTCGTCCAACTGCCTGACAAATCTGGGCTGACCAAAAGTTAAAACATATTGTTAAGGGCGTTGTCCAATTGCCTCTTAAATGTTGACAGACTTGGGGCATCAACCCCCTCTCTAGGAAGCCTGGTCTAGTGATTGACCACCTTCTTGGTGAAGAAATGCTTCCTAATGTCCTGTATAAACCTCATCTGGTGCAGCTTTGAACCATTCTTATGCATCCTGCCACTGGATCCTAGGGGAAGAGATCTGCTGAAGAGAGAAGATCTCTTCTGGAAGAGAGAGAGCTGGGGCTGTTCAGCCTGGAGAAGAGAAGGCTCCAGGGAGACCTGAGAGCAGCCTTCCAGGATCTGAAGGGAGCTCCAGGAGAGCTGGGGAGGGACTCTTTGTCAGGAAGTCTAGTGACAGGACGAGGGGGAATGGTTTTAAATTGGAAGAGGGGAGATTTAGATGAGATCTTAGGAAGAAGTTCTTTGGTGTGAGGGTGGTGAGGCACTGGAACAGGTTGCCCAGGGAAGTTCTGATGCCCCATCCCTGGAAGTGTTTAAGGCCAGGTTGGATGGGGCTTGGAGCAACCTGGTGTGGTGGGAGGTGTCCCTGCCCATGGCAGGGGGGTTGGAACTTGATCTTGAAGGTCCCTTCCAACTCTGACCATTCTATGATTCTATGATTCTCTCCGAACCCCCTCCTTGGGAAGCTGTAGAGCAAACTAGAGAAGCCCCAAGTCCTTATCTGCTTCTCCTAGGACTTTCCTTCCATCCCTTTTACCAGCTTTGTTGTCCTCCTCTGGGTGCATTCCAGCACCTTCACATCCTTCTGATATTGTGAGCCCCAGAATTGCACACAGAACTCAAGGTGAGGCAGCACCACACCCGAATACAGCTGGATAATCACCTGTTTGGAGCAGCTGGTGATGCTGTGTTGGATGCCCCCAGGATGTGGTTTGCCCTCCTGGCTCACATTGACCCTGCTGTCCACCTGCACCCCCAGATCTCTTTCTACAGGGCTTATCTCCAGCCACTCCTCTCCCAGTCTGTGTGCTTGTGCCTTGCATTATTCCATCCTTTTTACAGGCTACATTTCATCCCATTAATCATAGCGCAACGCTCTAATCTATCTAGATCCCTTTGCGCGGCCATTTGTCCCTTGAGAGAGACAGCAGCACCTCCCAGTTTGGTCTCATCAGCAAACTTGCTCATGGTTCATTCAAATCCTGTATCCAGATCGTTCACAGATGCCCAGAACAGAACTGGCCCTAGAATTGAACCCCATGGAGCACCACTGGTGACTGGTCAAGTTCAAGTCAAACCTTCAAGCTC
This sequence comes from Thinocorus orbignyianus, assembly GCA_013400375.1. NCBI lineage: Eukaryota > Metazoa > Chordata > Aves > Ciconiiformes > Thinocoridae > Thinocorus > Thinocorus orbignyianus. Next base: position 76,491 of record VXBW01003693.1, read on the forward strand.
TGCCTTTCAGCCAGTTCTTCACCCAGCAAAACATGAACCCACTCATCCACAGCTGGGCGAGTTTTCCAGGAGGATTCTATGAAGGGCCAGCATCAAAAGCTTTCCTAAAATCCAGACATACTACTCCCACCACCATCCCTTTGTCCGTTAGGCTGGTGACCTTATCACAGAGGGGTTTCAAATTAAACAGGACCTTCCTTTTGTGGATTGTTCAGTACAGACAGACTCTCTGAAAGGCATCTGATTCAAGCCACGCTAAGTTAATCTTACCTCACACAGGTAGTTATTCATCTGAGTAGAAAGAGAACGTCCTGGAATGAAAAGCCTAAAGCTCAGCTTTTGTAGTGGCTGGAAGAGTATCCTTCCACGTGAATTAATCAGCTCAGATTTTTAACAATACTCTTTTCAGAAGTAAAACACCAGTTTGAACCTGTCTCAGAAGCTACAGGCTGCGTTACGAAGTACGTAGCATTAGCACAGGATTAACAGGTTAATTCTTTTTTATATTTCATTAAACATCTAACATGAAAAATAATCCAGTTCATACCCACAACAGTTGCTTTTGTAGCTGATATTTGCCCAGCTCCTGGTCTTTCAGGGTTATTACAGCTGCAATTCAGTTATTTCTCTTCCAGGTAGGACTCTTGCTCTATGTATCAGGCATTACAGACCTTTCCAGAAAGCAGCATTCCGTAGTATTCCCAGAAATGCTAACTCTAAGTGAAATATTTTGGGTGTTTCAGTATTTTCACTGTTTGCACCAGTAATATCCTCTTGGTCAATCACAGATTTAAAACCAACAGTGATTAAAAACCAACACCAAAAAGACAACAAACAAGCACAACCCCTCCGTGATTCACCTTCAGGTCAGCGTAACGAGCACGAGTTTAAGTTTGCTCAGTCAAAGGTGAATAAACAATCTGTAGACCAAGAATTATTTGCATAAAATAGTTCTATTGAATATTTGCAGGAATTAATGGCAAGTTGGATAATGAACAAAACGGAGAAATTCTCAAATAAGGCAATTTCTCTCAAATTCTTTTCATTTCTCTCAAATTCTTTCCATTATTTCTCTCAAATTCTTTCCATTTCTCTCCAATCTGTAGAGCTGAGCACAGGGAGATCATTAGAGCTCCCATTCCCTTTCTGTCTCCAATCAATGATATGTGGGAAAATCATAGGGATACCAGAATGTGTCTCCATCCCATGGGCAGACCTTCAGTGTTGGATGTTTCTGATGAGCCATCAATAAATGTAAACGTTAAAACTTCCCAAAATAGTATTTGAAAAGGAAAAAGCAATTCCCCAAGCCAGGAAAAGAACTGAAAGAGATCAGTGACATTAACGAGTGACTCGTTAACTTTTGCTGAATTGATGTTTCTTGCTTTAATGGTAATTTTTTGGGGCACTGACTGAGAAAGAGAGGTTTATGTTGGGGTAATAACCAGCAGGATGAGCCTGCTGTTTCTGGGTGAAGGACAACACCCGTTTTGTGACATTTTCCTCTACTTAAACACCGTATCAGGGTGCTCTTTCTTTTTTCCTTTATATCCTCAGATGATCATTAGGTTGAGAACTAAAAATTAATGGGTTACCATGGTGATTTTTTTGCTTCATTACCCTGACACAGGAGCCTCTGAGGTTTACATCTAGTTTGTACCTTTATTATTGCAATCTTTCTTCTGCTAGACGGTAATTTGTGTCACAGCTTCCTTACCTTGATGACTAGGTGGATGTAAGGCTCTGGACATTCACTTTCAAAGCTGTAATCTTATTTATTTATTATTTTTTTTTATTCTTCTGTGAAGCATATGAAGATTACTTTGAGTTAAGGCTTGTTTGAAGTAGAATTTAGAGTATTTGTAGTTTGACGCAGAGTTCTTCAAAGCTGGACCCTCTGAAGGCTTCAGGTGCTGCAGCTGATGGCTGTAACGTGTTAGGAAAGTAGAAAAGGACACATTTTCACCTGATCTGTAGCTTGACAGGAAATAAACCAGGAGGTTTTAGTTTATTCTTCAGGGATGAAGAATCACAGAATCATAGAATGGTCAGAGTTGGAAGGGACCTTCAAGATCTCCCAGTTCCAACCCCCTGCCCTGGGCAGGGACACCTCTCCCTAGAGCAGGTTGCTCCAAGCCCCATCCAGCCTGGCCTTAAACACTTTTAGGGATGGGGCATCAACAACTTCCCTGGGCAACCTGTTCCAGTGCCTCACCACCCTCNAGATTCAGAGTGTTTTGTATAGGCTGGGAGAAAATATTTAGGTCAACAATAATTGGTTTGTTGTTTCTTTAATATAAAGTAACTCCCTGTGCAAGCAGAGATTGAATGTCAAATTCAATGAAGACAGAGGGAGAAAGGTTTAATTAATCTGATGGCAAAGCACTTGGTTTGACTAATAAGTCAAGAAAGAAGGAAAAAAACCACTCATATCCTGGAAAACGTTGAGTTTCTCTACAACGAGGCTTTCTGAAAGTAGAAAACCCAAGAGAAGGGTGGGAATTTAAGTCCCACCTGATTAAATCTTAATTGGAATAGCCAGTTGATTCCCTGGTCCTTATCAGTGTCATCACACAGAGCAGTTCTGACAAAGTTGGTTTTCAAAAATGATAACGATTCTAGTTGTGCAAACATGAAGTGAACTTAAATGGAGAAGAAATTCCTCCTTTTTTTATTGTTACCTCATACCTCCCCATCCCCAAATCCAGTTGTGCAGCTGTGAGCTTGTTTGCCTTTCCCTCACGTTCTTACGTGTTTGGTTGTTTCATATTTCATGGAAGAATGAAGCCGAGATGTCCATTAGCTCCATCAGGATGCTGTGGACATCACTGCCTGTTAATTGCTGCAGTACTAATTTGGTATCACGAGAAGAAATCCATAAATATGTCTCTGCCATGAATTGTAGCCAGTGAAGAAAGCTGTATATTTGCAATCACCCTGGTGAGGCAATGGAGAGGTGAAATTTCAGGATTCAGCCAATATTTCCTTGTGGTGCACAGGAAAAGCAGCCTCTGACCCTCCTTCATGACATGCTTTTCATGGGTTATTTTCAGATGCTGAGAAAGATCCACCTTGACAATTAAAAACCAAAAATTTGAAAGATGTTAGCCCTATATTTGAAGGAAAGAAACTGATTCTAGAAATGAGAATGCCACTTAATTGCAGGATGTACCAATTTTACCAAATTTCAAAAACAGTTGTCAAAAATGGGGTGGCTGACACAGCAGCAGGCTGTGCCACCATCCAGCTAGACCTGGACAGGCTGGAGAGCTGGGCAAAGAGGAACCTGAGGAAATTCAACAAGGGCAAGTGTAGGGTCCTGCACCTGGGGAGGAATAAGCCCATGGACCAGGACAGTTTGGGGGTGACCTGCTGGAGAGCAGCTCTGAGGAACAAGACCTGGGAGTCCTGGTGGACAATGGGATGTACAGGAGCCAGCAGTGGGCCCTGGTGGCCAAGAAGGCCAACGGCATCCTGGGGGGCATCAGGAAGAGTGTGACCAGCAGGTGGAAGGAGGTCATCCTGCCCCTCTGCTCTGCCCTGGGGAGGCCCCAGCTGGAGCACTGGGACCAGTTCTGGGCTCCCCGGTTGCAGAAGGACAAGGAGCTGCTGGAGAGGGGACAGCAGAGGACCACCAAGAGGCCTGAAGCACTTCTCTTAGGAAGAAGGTCTGTGGGACTTGGGTCTCCTTAGTCTGGAGAAGAGAAGGCTGAGTGTGGGATCTGATCAACACCCAGAAATCCTTCAAGGGTGGGTGTCAGGAGGATGGGGCCAGGCTTTTTTCAGTGGTGCCCAGGGACAGGACAAGAGGGAACAGGCATAAAGTTGACCATAAGAAGTTCCATCTAAACATGAGGAGGAACTTCTTTCCTGTGAGGATGGCAGAGCCCTGTGCAACCTGCTGTAGGAGGACCTGCTCTGGCAGGGGGGTTGACTAGATGATCTCCAGAGGTCCCTTCCAAGCCCTTAGCATTTTGTGATCCTGTTACTCCTCAGATCAGTTTCAGCCCAAACGTACCCTTTAAATGACTAATCAGTGTTAAAGCGCTGGATCGTTTAGTTCAACAATATCTCCCTACTTTCAGCATGACATTTACTACGTAGACTTAACCAAATTAGTAGGCAGTATTCTTGTAATAGCTGATTTTTAATAACTAAAGCAGCACATGAGAAAGGGCTTAAAATAACTTAGGAATTAAAGCTGTATTTTATACCCAACACTTTTTCAACTCATGGGATTTCCTCATACTGGTGTGTTTTGGATTTTTCATACTGTTGATGAATTCCCTATTCCAAATACTTTTCCGTCCTTACCTCGGATCCCTCGGGAATTCTTGCATTTCTAACATCCCTTGGCACTGAGTTCCATGTATCTGGTGCCTCTTGTGAAAGGAATCACCTCCTTTTATTTGATTGTAGTGTAGCTTGACACCAACTGGTTTCATTTGTTGGACCTCAGTTCTTGTACCAGAAAAGCTGGTGAACAGTCAGCCTGGAATCACTTTCCCTATGTTATTTATAATTTTATAGATTTCTGTCATATTTTTATTGAAGTTATCTTATTTCCAGGCTGAAGAGTCCTACCATACTCTGTTGGGTTTTTGATATAGAAGATATTAATTGGTTTCATCATCTTCTTGTCCTTCTCTGAACTTTCCCCAGGATGTATATCTTCTCTTGAAGATGGGGGGACAGTTGTATTCAAGGTGTGGCTGAGCCATGGATTTGTAGTTCATCTCATTAAATTTTCTAGTTGTGATTTCCTGAAATCTTGCTTCTGACTTGCTGTTTTGGATTGCTGCTGAGCATTGAGGGTGGTGAGGCACTGGAACAGGTTGCCCAGGGAAGTTGTTGATGCCCCATCCCTGGAAGTGTTTAAGGCCAGGCTGGATGGGGCTTGGAGCAACCTGGTGTGGTGGGAGGTGTCCCTGCCCAGGACAGGGGGGTTGGAACTTGATGATCGTTAAGGTCCCTTCCAACGCTGCAGGACGAGGGGTAATGGTTTTAAATTGGATTGGAGTCTAATGTTTTTTCTAGGAAAAAATAATAATGGTATCACTTAAAGATATTAATAGCTTGCCCCTCAGTTCTCTGCCAGTTTGGCCTTGCTGGCTTCCTTCCCAACTTAGAGTATTAAAATTACTACTCAGTTCCCCTTCTCTTCCTGAGAAGAGTTCCCCTTCTCTTCCCCTTTTAATCCTTTTTACCTCTTTATGATGTCTTTCTACCAAGTCAAATGTACTTTCTCTCTAATTTTTTATGTTTAAAACAATTTTTGCTTCCAGTTTACTTCTTCGCCTTGTATAATTCTCTTAGAGTTACACTTTTGTCGATTTTCCTACAACTTCTAAGGGACCAAGATGCCAAAGCAGTGAATGAGGTGCAGATACTTAAATGGGTGGACAGGTAGGAGTATTTTGTGCTGGCTAAACCTTGTCAGTGGGCCGTGTCATACCTCACGCCTCTTTATAAATGTCATTAGAGTGATTCTGCTGCCAGGTATTAAATCAAGCTGTGCTTTCTTTATTACTTCTGAAAGCATGTGGTGCTCATGTGGTATTTGTGCAGGCCTTTACAAGAGTTTAAGATTTCCTCAGCATGAAACCTTAACCTTGTTCTGTCGAAGAATTCAGCCCACAGAGAGGTCATGTCTGTGGAGTGGGAAGGTTAGTGCTAACAGATTGTCTTCACAAATTTCCTGAGGGTGAATCTCAGACATTGGTTCCTGAGCAAGAGAGAGATTTGTTGAAATCTAGAGCACTAATCTCACAAGTCAGTAATTTTTTAATTGCATTATAGCAATACTTACTGTTAATTTTTGCCTGAGAAAAGGAAAAGTTAGAGTAATGTTTTGAAGTTCACAATTTATACTGAACTTGAGTTTCTCATATTTAATATTGTAGGAAAAAAGGAGTGGGTATGAAATACTTTTATATTGTGCACCAAAGAGAAAGCAACTGTGGAAAACTGTATTTTAAGTATTACAGCAGCCTCCCATTACTGTAAAAACCAAAGGAAGGATATTTACTGGTACTTCTCTGTGGGCCAAGTTGGAATGAAAGTGTCTTTTGTGTAGTTAGTCAGACAATCCCCTTTTCCATCTTGACATGTTCTGTCTAAGCAGACACTCATGTTGTAATTTCTACCCTTTCTGGAAAAAACCCAAAATGCTGATTAATCATATGAATCATAAGACTTAACGAATAATGAAGTTGCAATATATGAAGTACATACTATATAACAAATTGTTCCCTTCATCAGGAAGTCTAGTGACAGGACGAGGGGTAATGGTTTTAAATTGGAAGAGGGGAGATTTGGATTAGATCTTAGGAAGACGTTCTTTCCTGTGAGGGTGGTGAGGCACTGGAACAGGTTGCCCAGGGAAGTTGTTGATGCCCCATCCCTGGAAGTGTCCAAGGCCAGGCTGGATGGGGCTTGGAGCAACCTGCTCTAGGGAGAGGTGTCCCTGCCCATGGCAGGGGGGTTGGAACTTGATGATCTTGAAAGTCCCTTCCAACTCTGACCATTCTAGGATTCTGTGATTCTATGATCCAAAAAGCTAGCAGGATAAAATACCAAAGTATATAATAGTCATGAGGAACCAAAAGATGTTGTATAAACAACCTCCTCCATCTGCTCATGCTTACTGTACATGTCGTATTATTTTATGTCATGTATCCTCAATGAAATCTGAAAGCCCCAAGCAGTTCAGGGTTTGATAAAGCACTGCCAAGTTTAGTTTTCCTAGCCAAAGTAAGCACTACTATTTTTGTAACTTTCCAACAATTAATGTCAGGAGCAAAGAACAAAAAAGATGTTTTCATGTACATAATTCCTTAATCTCCCGTGTTTTACAGATTTATATACCATTCCTGGCCTGGACTGTTCATTCTGCGCTACTTAGAAACAGATTTTTTCCCCCTGCCTTGGTTTAATTTATAATATTCCCTATAAAATCTCTCCAAGTTTGAAAAGATCAGGTTCAGGGTGGGAAAGGGATAAAAATTTCCTGTATTCTTCAGCCAGCTGTCCTATTTCTTCTTTCTTTTTAAAGCATTATAAATGGTTTTAAAGGCATTGAATGCTCACGATTTGAAGGGATCTCCTCTGTTTTTCAAAAGCCTTCCTCAGTGCGTGTTCCAAATGGGATGTTACAGGTTTTGGTGGAACTCAGAGCTCAGCAATATACAGTAATCATAGAATCCTAGAATGGTCAGAGTTGGAAGGGACCTTCAAGATCATCCAGTTCCAACCCCCCTGCCATGGGCAGGGACACCTCTCCCTAGAGCAGGTTGCTCCAAGCCCCATCCAGCCTGGCCTTGAACCCCTCCAGGGATGGGGAAGCCACAGCTTCTCTGGGCAACCTGTTCCAGTGCCTCACCACCCTCACAGCAAAGAACTTCTTCCTAATATCCAATCTAAATCTCCCCTCTTTCAGTTTAAAACCATTCCCCCTCGTCCTGTCACTAGACTCCCTGACCAAGAGTCCTCTCCAGCTCTCCTGGTGCTCCCTTCAGATCCTGGAAGGCTGCTCTCAGGTCTCCCCGGAGCCTTCTCTTCTCCAGGCTGAACAGCCCCAGCTCTCTCAGCCTGTCCTCACAGCAGAGCTGCTCCAGCCCTCTGAGCATCTTGGTGGCCCTGTGCTGGACCTGTTCCAACAGTTCCATGTCCTTTCTGTGTTGAGGACTCCAGAGCTGGACACAGGACTCCAGGTGGGGTCTCAGGAGCTCAGAGCAGAGGGGGAGAATCCCCTCCCTGGCCCTGCTGCTCACCCTTTTGCTGCAGCCCAGGCTGGGGTTGGTTTCTGGGCTGCCAGCGCGCACTGCCTGCTCCTGGGGAGCTTCTCATCCAGGAGCACTCCCAAGTCCTTCTCCTCAGGGCTGCTCTCCAGCCATTCTCTGCCCAACCTGTATTTGTGCCTGGGATTGCCACGTAGTGGGATCGTAGCGGGCTTTTCCACAGAGGGGTCTACAGTGCAAAAGAACACAGGAAAAGTTTTCCTGAAATTTCCCCAGTTGTTGAGCTATAGCTTCAGAAGGACGCTGCGTAACGTAAATGATGTTACTGCAGTTTATTTAATGATAACATTCAGGAGCAGATGTCCTTGTTTACTGTTTGAACAGCTTAAACCCTCACATTCTCCCCCTCTTACATCAGCAGTTGTCTTTGGCAGCCCTTCACAACTGCTTGCAGCTGGATAAGTTCCTGGAGATTTTCTTTTTGCCGGTCACCATTCTCTTGTGGCAGGTATTTGTCTGTGATTCTGCAGTGCACTCCACAGCAAATCTTATCCAGGAAAAAAATCTATTGGAAAGTGCCATGAGTTTTTACAATAAAATAACAAATCGAGGAAATCTTAATATCTTGGTAGGGAAGGGGTGGTGGTGGTTGTCTTAATGTTGTTTGTTTTGGCATGAATACAAGCCCTGTAGCTAAATTTGGGGATCAGAATGCTTTTTATTCTAATCTGCAAGAAGAAATAACTTGTTTTAGTCTTTCATTTGGAATGACTTGTCCCACTCATGATCGTTGTCCGAAACTGAGTGCACTACTTTAAAGAGGAGTAATGAAAAAATATGCTCCTAAGATAATGTGCCATCTCACTTTAGTGCTTTTTTTAAAAAAATAGCATAATTTAGATTTTTATGTTGTGCTTTTTTGAATGTTTGTGAAGAACATGTTTGACAGAGCTCTGTGTTTCATCCTTTGATGAGACGGGGATAGCATTTAGCCTGGTAATCACGGAATCAGGGAATTGTCAGAGTTGGAAGGGACCTCTAGAGACCACCCAGTCCAACTCCCCTGCTCAAGCAGGGTTGCCCAGAGCACATCCCTCAGGGCTGCATCCAGGTGGGGCTTGAAGGTCTCCAGAGAAGGGGACTCCACACCCTCCCTGGGCAGCCTCTGCCAGGGCTCTGACACTCTCACCCCAAAGAAGTTTCTCCTCATATTCCAATGGAACTTCCCGTGTTCCAGCTTGTGCCCGTTGCCCCTCATCCTGTCACTGGGAACCACTGAGAAGAGTCCAGCTCCATCCTCCTTCAACCCACCCCTCAGATTCTTGTCAGCATTGATAAGGTCTCCCTTCAGCCTTGTCTTCTCCAGGGTCAAGAGTCCCAGCTCTCTCAGCCTTTCCTCCTCAGGGAGATGCTCCAATCCCTCCAGCATCTTTGTTGCCCTACGCTGGAC